>QXEO01000218.1:1332750-1761757 GCA_007115705.1 Dactylis glomerata
ATGCATAACATGATTATAGAGGATGACCGTGGGAAAGATATAGTTCAAACCCACCACTATGATTTGATGGGTGTGCCCGTGCAACCTCGACGAGCAGAACATAGGATGGCACGGTTTATGGCCTCTTATCATGCAATTCGGGACAATGAAACACATGATGAGCTTCAACAAGATCTCATCAAGGAGTGGTGGAACTGGTTTGGAAGCCGCTAGTGTCATATTTACGTTTGTTGTATTATTGTGAAACTATTTGTTGTATTTGTTGGTGAACGGTTTTATTGTATTGTTGCAAAACTATTTATTGGTGTGTTGTAAAACTATCTATGTTATTGTTGATGTAAAACTTTGTGTAATAATTTTTTTAGATATTTTTTGTTCCATTTTCGGTGTTTGTTTGATCTAGTTGGATGTATGCATATGTTGGATTGTTGTTTGCGCTGGTCGAGCGCGCGCTAGTATGCAGCGCCTGGTGAAGTGCTGCTTGCGCGCTGCATTGTCCAGCGCCGTTTTGGAGCTTCCGGCGAAGGGCTCGCGGGCTCCGCGCGCTGCATGCGGATACGGCGCGCTGGTTTGGCGTTTTACAGCGCGCAGATATAGCGCTACTGCTGGAGATGCTCTTAGCAATGCCTAGTATGGCTCAATCTATCGGCAGTTTGGTCATTTGGATAAAATAAATCTCCTGGCTATCAAAGACGTCTAGCCCAACAAGCCCTGATCGATGGCTTTTGTTTTTCCTAATCTGAGTACACAAACTTGGAGTAATCAGAAGACATGGGCTCCTCATTGAAGCCAGGGTTGCACGAACCAATTGTACATCTTTAATATCTTCCCAAAGAAAGAAGAGTCGAAATTGTATTATTTGTTATGATCATAGATGTTTGTCTAGAGGAATGAAATGAAGGTTTACAAACTTTATATACATGATCATGCTCAGAGGAGTTTTCGATTCATGTTTATTTGGAGTGTGAACCTAGGGGATTTCTTGAAAATAGAACATTCCACGTATTCAAGCTTGCATAGTCACTTATAGGACCACAGTAAAATTGTTATTAGATTGCCTTTGCTGGTTTACATGTTTTATTAAGGCAATATGTTCAAGGGAAGTTAAAAAGGATCCAGTGAAGCCAGAACAAAAGGATTCGACCATGAGTGTGTTTGAACCTTTCGAACTTATTGTAAGATTAGTGCATTCACAATTTCCTCCATTAGTTTATTTCTCCATAACAGCGATTTAATTTGATTCCGTTATTTGTAGGTATCTTTGCATTTGAATGATTCTGCTACTACATTTGGTGGGTATGCGCTGGACTTTGTTTCGCCTGTGTTTGGTGAATATACAAGATCAATGCTTCAAGATCGAGGGGATATCACCACACCGTCCATTTCTTGTCAACTAGATTTCACCGAAGGAGCTAGTTCATCCGGTTTCAGTGATCATGATCATCAACAGTAACAGTAGCATGTTATCTTTTTGAGCAACAGTGTGTTAGTACTTTATATTTTGGTGTTAAGATCATACAACATGTCTGGCTGATATGTAAACATGTGTGGTGTTTGCTGTCTGGGAGCATTCTTCTGAATCTAATTGTGGCTATTGTAAAAAACATTTATAAAGAAATGCTTCAGCATGTCTGAATGTCAGCATGATTAGCCAGAATTCAAGTTTTAACCTGCTTGTGTCTGTTAGATGTATATTGTATATTATATTTTTCCCCGTATGTTAGGGGGTTTCCTGCATATTTGCACCTGTACGTGTACTATATATTGTGGCCTTTGGCCCCCAGATAATACAAGTTGCATATTCCTAACATGGTATTAGAGCTCGGTTAGGGTTTCCTTTTGCACGTCGCAACTCCGTGCTGCAATTTCCCATCCAATTTTCTTTTTCCGACCGCCGTGCCCCGTCCACCGTGCGTTCTTCCGGGAATCGGTCCCGCTCTATGCTCGGCTGGCCCCCGTCAGCAGCTCGTCTGGCCCTCGTCTCTGCCCCCTCCTGAATCACCAGGGTGCCCACCAGGAGATCGAGGCCCAGCCGCCTGCTGCCTCCTGCTTAGGCCCCGGATCGATCTGCTGGAGGCTGCCTCGTCGGGTGGCTCGCCCCGACCTGCAGCAGGAGCCCCGGATCAGTCGCCCCGATCTGCAGCAGGAGCCCTGGATCGGCCACCCCGACCTGCTCCGCTCGCCAAGTCCACGTCGCGGGCTGTCTGGGTGTTTTCGATCGGTGTCGTTCCGTTGACCCGATCCTGATCGATCTAGTCTGTGTGTTACCAACAACAGCAAAAAAAAATATCAAATCAAATCAGAAAAAAAATAGAGAGGAAAATGTCTGCTGAGTCTTTTGTTGGTGCTCCTCGCACCGATCCCACCTTCCGCATGCCCGTTCCTTCGGTCCTTGGTGCTTGTCCGCCAACTCCGTGCATGTTGGCGCGTTGTTCTTCATTGGCCTCTTCACGCAGTTATGACCGCTCTTCGCCGACTCCGTCTACGTCGGCCTGCCGCTCTATATCGACTTTCGCGGCCTCTTCACGCGGTTATGACCGCTCTTCGCTGACTCCGTCTACGTCGGCCTGCCGCTCTACATCGACTTTTGTGGCCTCTTCGCGTGGTTATGGCCGCGCTTCGCCGACCCCGTCTACGTCGGCTCGCCGCTCGACATCGACTCTTGTGGCTTCTTCAGGCGGTTGTGACCGTCTTTCATCGACTTCGTCTTCATCGGCGTGTTGCTCTCCGTCGCCACCTTTGGTGGCCTCTGTGTGTATGGATGATAGCTCCTCGTCGGCACCTGATTGTACCTTGACCTCTCTAGTCGTGCCCCTCTCTGCGCATGAGATAGTGCAGCTTCGATGCCTGCTTGATGCTTTGGATTCTTCACCGACAGGTTCTGCTGGTTCCGCGACTGAGTTTTCTAGCATTGAGCGACCACCACCTCCTTCTCCAGGTACATCCCGATGGCTTCTTGATACTGGAGCTTCCTTTCATATGACTCCTGATTCTTCCTTGTTGCATTTTGTTCGAACTGTCGACCCTCCGGTTCGTGTTCTTACTGCCGATGGTACCCCCCTCCCAGTCATTAGTCGAGGCATTCTTCGTACTTCCTCGTTTCATGTTCCTTCTATTGCGCATGTTTCTCAACTTAACATGCAACTCTTTTCTGGTAGTCAGATTGTCGATTCTCGTTGTAGCATCACTCTCGACTTTGATTCCTGTTCCGTTCAGGATCATCGCACCGGCACTATGCTTGGTGCTAGCCCCCACCGCCATGATGGCCTCTGGGAGCTTCACTGGCTTCGTCTTCCTTCTGATGCCACTATCGCCAGTTCCTCGGCATCTGTAGCTGTCGCTACTAGCTCTTTTCAGCAGTGGCATCATCATCTTGGACATTTATGTGGTTCTCGACTCTCGTCTTTAGTTCATCGTGGTGTTCTGGGGTGTGTCTCCGGAAATGCTTCTTTGGATTGTCAGGGCTGTCGGCTTGGTAAGCAGATTCAGCTACCATATCCTCACAGTGAGTCTGTGTCCGAGCGTCCTTTTGATCTTGTTCACTCTGATGTTTGGGGTCCAGCTCCCTTCCCGTCGAAAAGGGGTCATCGCTACTATGTTCTCTTTATAGATGATTTTTCTCGTCACACTTGGATATATTTTATGTCTTCTCGTAGTGAGGTCTTGACTATCTA
The DNA here is from genome assembly GCA_007115705.1 of Dactylis glomerata. Lineage (NCBI taxonomy): Eukaryota > Viridiplantae > Streptophyta > Magnoliopsida > Poales > Poaceae > Dactylis > Dactylis glomerata. The sequence continues at coordinate 1,336,425 of QXEO01000218.1, forward strand.
TAAGAAATTTGCTGCCATGGTTCGTACCCAGTTCTCCACTCCTATTCGTGTGTTTCATGTAGATTCTGCTGGCGAGTATATCTCTCATTCACTGCGCGCTTTTCTTGCTGAGGAGGGTACTCTTGCTCAGTTTTCTTGTCTTGGTGCTCATGCTCAGAATGGTGTGGCTGAGCACAAGCATCGTCACCTTCTTGAGACGACTCGTGCATTGATGATTGCCGCTTCTCTTCCGCCTCACTTTTGGGCTGAGGCTGTTTCCACTGCCACCTATCTCGTCAATATTCAACCCACTGCTGCTCTGCAGGGTGGTATTCCTCTAGAGCGTCTCTCTGGTCATCCTCATGATTACTCGGTGCTTCGTTCGTTTGGTTGCATTTGTTATGTTCTTCTTGCCCCTCGTGAACGCACCAAACTGACCGCTCAGTCTGTTGAGTGTGTTTTTCTTGGATACAGTGATGAGCATAAGGGCTATCGGTGTTGGGACCCCGTTGGTCATCGGATGCACATTTCTCGTGATGTCACGTTTGATGAGACGCGTCCTTTCTATCCTCGCCCCACCTCCTTGACCTATCCGATGGAGGATATATCCTTTCTACTTTTTCCTAACACACCTCCCTCTGTTCCTATTGATCCTCCTTCGGGACCTATTATTGCTGATGTCTCACCTTCGACCCCGTTGTCCTCCTCCCCACCTAGTTCTCCTCCTTCTTCTCCTGATCCTCCACCCACCTCACCATTGTCTCCTTTTCCCTTCCATTATTCACGTCGTTCTCATGTTCCAGATCCTCCTCCTGATGTCCCTTCTTCTTCTTCTTCCGATATGTCTTCTTCTTCTGACGAGCTTCCCTCTCCTCTTCTGGCGACTCGTCTTTGTCGTCCACCTGATCGTTACTCTCCTAGTCAGTATGGTCTCTCTATTGCCCTCGAGCCGACTTCTTATCGGGATGCTGAGCGTCATTCCGAATGGCAGCTTGCCATGGCTGAGGAGATTGCTGCGCTTGAGCGCACAGGCACCTGGGATCTTGTTTCTCCCCCTCCCGGTGTTTGTCCCATCACGTGCAAGTGGGTCTATAAAATTAAGACCCACTCTGATGGATCTCTTGAGCGTTATAAAGCGCGTCTTGTGGCTCGTGGCTTTTAGCAGGAGCAGGGCCGTGACTATGATGAGACTTTTGCCCCTATGGCTTATATGACCACTATGCGCACTCTTCTTGCTGTCGCTTCTGTTCGACACTGGTCTGTGTCTCAGCTTGATGTTCAGAACGCTACTGCGTGTGGTTAACGTGGGAGCAGACTGTCCTTGTGCGTGGTGGATAACCAGCCCGTTGGGAACCCCAAGAGGAAGGTATGATGAGTATAGCAGCTAGTTTTCCCTCAGTTAAGAAACCAAGGTTTATCGATCAGGAGAGGAGAGACAAATGACTGAAGGTGATGCAGAACCTGCACACACACAACCAAGTACTTTGTTCCCAACTTGCGATGAGGTTGTCAATCTCACCGGTTTGCTTGAAACAAAGGTTATGAGCGTATCGAGTGGAAAACAATATAGTATGCGAGTAAAGTAAACAGTACGAGTAAAGTAAACAGTGCGAGTAAAGTAAACAGGTGATAGCAATATGATGGAAATAGGACCAGGGTCCATAGTTCACTAGTGGTGTCTCTCCATAGATAAAATAACACATGCTGGGTAAACAAATTACAGTTGGGCAATTGATAGAATAAAGATAAACGTGATATGTCAAGAAGATCACTATGAGATTTACTCTGGGCATTACAACAAAATACATAGACCGCCATCCAACTGCATCCATGACTAATAATCCACTTGTGGCAAATCAATCCGAGAATTCCACAAGTATTAAGTTACGAATAACAGATAATTGCATTAAGCAAAGTGTGTAATGTAAACAAAGCATATGCCCTTGAGCATATGAATGTTGTTTTCTCCCTAGTAGCAACATCACATCTACAACCTTAGAGGTTTCTGTCACTCCCCCAGATTAAATAGAGGCATGAACCCACTATCGAGCATAAATACCCCCTCTTGGAGTCACTAGCAACTACTTGGCCAAGATAGCTACTAACAACAGAGAGCATGCAAGATCATAAACAACATAGAGATAACAAAAGATATAATTCAGTATAGCAACTTAATCATAAACACCAATATTCATCGGATCCCAACAAACCAAACATGTAGAATTACATAACGGTGATCTCAATCATGTAGGGCAGCTCATGAGATCTAAACATGAAGCACATGGTGGAGGAGACAACCATCTAGCTACTGCTATGGACCCATAGTCCAAGGTAGACTACTCACTCATCGCTCTGGAGGCAAGCATGGCGATGAAGAAGACCTCCGGTGGCGATTCCCCTCTCCGGCAGGGTGCCGGGAAGAGCTTCTGGACCCTCCCGATCTTTAGGTCGACGGTGATGGCGGATCGCGATGTGTTCTGGAAAAGTGATCGGGCACTTAGGTTTTTCGCATCGGGGGGTCTTTATAGGCGAAGGGGCGATGTCAGAGGAGGAGCCAGGTGCCCTCACGTGGGGCCCGCGCGGCCAGGGGATTGGCCACGCCGCCCCTGCGTGTAGGGCCCTGGTGGCCCCCCTCCGACTCTTCTTCAGATGTCTGGAAGCTTCCCGGTGAAATTAAACTTCAGGATGTGGTTTTGTCCAATTCTGAGAATATTTCCTGTGTATCACTTCTGAAACACAAAAATAGCAGAAAACAGGGAACTGTCACTATGGCAACTTGTTAATAGGTTAGTTCTAGAAAATGCATAAAAGTGCCATGAAGTGTAACGAAACAATAGGCAAATGGTGTAAAAACAAGCATGGAGCATCAAAAATTATAGATACATTGGAGACGTATCAAGCATCCCCAAGCTTAACTCCTGCTCGTCCTCGAGTAGGTAAGTGATAACAAAAGAATAATTTTTGAGGTGACATGCACCTACACAATCTTGATTATGTATGTAAGCATTTGTGAGCTGGGATCATAAGAACTTAAAACATGGGCATGAAAGATATAATCTTGACAATAAGAACTTAGCAACCATGTTGTAAACATGCAAATGAACACAAACAAAAGATCATGAAAATGAAACAATGAAAGTCAAACGTGTGTTCAAATCATAAGGAAAAACATACAAATGGTTTTCAGCTTGTCCTTCAAAGAGAGCAAAACATAAATGCATAGGACACCTTCAAGTTTAAGAGGGCGACTAGATACAAATAATTTGAGAACAAGTGAAACCAACAATATGAATCAATCAATGAACTTTGGGATAATGCATATTATACTAAGAATGACAACTATGCTCTCTTAATGGTGCATAAAGAAAGAAGGTGGTGACTCAACATAAAAGTAAAAGAAAGGCCCTTCGCAGAGGGAAGCAGTGATTGCAAGTTTTATAACCTTCAAAAATTATGGTAGTTACCGGCTTTGAGCTCTCATTGCCCCCATCATAAGCATCTTGAATGGTTAAAGTTAATGCGAGAACAATTATGATGCATATGCTTGACAAATCATAAGTTGAAAACCTCGTGCCCCGTGAATACGAGTACCCAAACCTCATGCTACTTTACTTAGAGTCCCAAGCAAGGCTCTTGTCATTATAAGTATATGCATATCATTGAGAACCGCCAATGGGGTACCTCCGTGCCTGATGACATGGAACAAGCCCACACCAAAATGACAGGACAAGCAGACAATGAACACCTCGACATCTCTTTTATTTGCCTTTGTATAGCTTTTTATTGTGAGATGCGTCGTCGAATGTTCACCATGGGTATGTTGCAAATTTCCACCATGAATTATGCATGGCTTAGATTGGCAGCCCGGCGTTTCCCTAACACATATACAAACTCCATGATCCCCACAAGATTCCCAATTCATTTCACACCGCGGGCATCCATAAACAAAAGATCACGATATCAACTCAAATAATAAGTGCAATGTTGAAAGCTTGCCCCATGACAGCATGGATGGGCTAGAATCCAACTTACAACTTGCAAGCATAACAACTCAACATAAGAGACCACAATGTCAAATTTTTAAGAACAGGCAAAAGTAAAGTGTGCCTTCCGGTTCGTGAGAGCTTTACTGACCGAATTTCGCATAACACTGGTAGGAGTTTAATTTGAAGAGAAAATAAAAGCAAGTCAAATTTACTTGGAATAGCAAATTGCTAGTAGGTATGTATGGTGGACACTTTGGAAAACTTTGGCTTTTAGGAGTTGGATGCACGAGTAGAGCTCATACTCAGTACAAGGCGAGGGTTAGCAAAAGACTGGGAGCGGCCAACTAAGAGAGCAATAATGGCCATAATCATGCAAAGCGACAAAGCGACATTAAAAGAAGCATAAGATGACATCAAAAGTCAAAAACTAAATGATCATGAAGCCTATTGGCGACTTTGTAAGAGTCTAACATGTGTGAGCATGCGCCAAGTCAACCCAAATAAAGCATCAAGGAGAAAACTAAAATAATGCTTCCATACAATAAAAACAACGCATGATTTTTTTCAAAGGCTCATTAAGCAATCTCAGTTATTTGAGACAAGTCATGCTATAGCAAAACCACTAAGCATACTATCAAAAAAGACATCAAGCATGACATGAAAAAGCCTAAGCCGCAGTCTACACAAGCTCCTTCTTGTACCACTATTTTGCACAAAGCTTTTTCTCTTTTCCAACACCATTTGAAATTTTTAAAGACACCTCTTTTGATGAAAACCAATAAAGATCAGAGGCAAAAATACACCTTGATGAAAAGATATGACAAGGTCTGAATGCATATCAAGGAGAAAATGAAAACCAGAAGGAGTAGCAGAAAAAGAAGAACACTCGATTTTTAATAAGAGTGAAAACTAGAGCGTTCTTGGCAAATGAAAAGCAAGGCAATTTCTCCAAAAGAAAATTTGTTGGGGTCCAACCATTTATTGCAGCAAACTAACAAACTAAACTAACTAAGAAAACTAAAACAACTGACGCTCCAAGAAAAACACATAGTGCATGAAGCAATAAAAATATAGTGTCTTGAAAGGTGACCTGATTTTTGCCGATGAAGAAGGGGTGCCTCGGGGGCATCCCCAAGCTTTGACGCTTGTACTTCTTGGATATTTCTTGGGGTGATGCATGGGCATCCCCAAGCTTGAGCTTTTATCCATTCTTCAACTCATCTCATTATTCTCCAATCCCTACACTTGAAAACTTCCTTCATACAAAACTAAACACAATTCTATTAGCAACATTAGTGCAAGCATAATATATAATCAACCCTCTTTTTGCTTCAGGTTTCAACTCAAAACCACCACATATATAGAAAATACTACTGTAGCAACTTCTCTAAAAGTTCCATGATCAAAAGAACTCAAAAGAAAGCGATAAAGTGGCAAACACAAATATTGGCAGAAATCTGTCAAAACTGAACAGCTGACAAAGGTCGAATTTTTGAGGGGTTTTCTATTGCTCAAATCAAAAAGTGTTCAACTAACAAAAGTTTGGATATAACCTGGGGCATATGCACAAGAAATCGCAGGTCCAAAAGATATACAGAGAAGTTATACGAATTTTTACGGTGCAGCACCGAAAACAGTTTCAGGACAGCAACATCCCCAAATCTTTACCTCACTCAAATCAGAGGCTTCTCTTGGCACAAAAACGAAATAAACAAGATAAGGAGTAGTCATTACAGTAGTAATGACTTCCAAGACTCAAATAAAAGAAAAAGTACTAAAAGTAAAAATATTGGGTTATCTCCCAAGAGTGCTTTTCTTTAACGCCTTTGAGCTAGGCGCAGGAAATTGCGAATCAAGTAATATCAAGTGATGAAGCATTAAGATCAACTGCAGAGGTCTTGTCAATAAGGCATTGGATTTCATCCACATAAGTTTTAGAAGACCCTTTGTGATCATGCTTTGGTACACTATCTTCATCAAAAAGATTTTCAGGACAGATCCAGTCAAAATTATTTTCGAAAGCTTCACACAATCCCAAGAGCTTGCAAGGTATAGGTACTTCGGCTCCTTCATTTTTTGTACTAATAACCTTTATAGGTGAACTGAGTTTATTAAAATGTTTAAGAACCTTTCTAGCTTCAATAATGACATCTTTAAATTCTAAGCGCAAAGTTTCTAAGATAAAAGCTTTCTTTTTGGGATCCTCAATTTCATGAAGCTTAAGGAACATGTATTGCATTAAAGGATTAAGACTAGCAAACCTAGTTTCCAACATGTGAATCAAATAAGCAGAAGCAACTTCATAGCTAGGAGCTAGCTCAATCAAAGACTTTTCCTCAACTTCCTCATGCATACTAATGTGATTAAAGAACTCCTCAATGTTACTTTTGCCAATAATCGAACCACTACCTACTGAGAGGTCCTCCAGAACATACTTAGTGATGAACATGATAAACTAAAAGTAAAGAAATAACAACTACCAATGATTCTAATTTTTTTGGAATTTTGATATAAAATGATGTAGGTAAAATAAAATAAAGTAAAGTAAAACAATAACAAAGTAAAGAATATGCGTGCGAAAACTCCCCTCGCAGAAGTCTTCTCTTCCTCCCCGGCAACGGCGCCAGAAAATTAGCTGCTGCGTGTGGTTAACGTGGGAGCAGACTGTCCTTATACATGGTGGATAACCAGCCCGTTGGAAACCCCAAGAGGAAGGTATGATGAGTATAGCAGCTAGTTTTCCCTCAGTTAAGAAACCAAGGTTTATCGATTAGGAGAGGAGAGACAAACGACTGAAGGTGATGCGGAACCTGCACACACACAACCAAGTACTTTGTTCCCAACTTGCGATGAGGTTATCAATCTCACCGGTTTGCTTGAAACAAAGGTTATGAGCGTATCGAGTGGAAAACAATATAGTATGCGAGTAAAGTAAACAGTGCAAGTAAAGTAAACAATGCGAGTAAAGTAAACAGGTGATAGCAATATGATGGAAATAGGACCGGGGTCCACAGTTCACTAGTGGTGTCTCTCCATAGATACAATAACACATGCTGGGTAAACAAATTATAGTTGGGCAATTGATAAAATAAAGATAAACATGATATGTCAAGAAGATCACTATGAGATTTACTCTGGACATTACAACAAAATACATAGACCGCCATCCAACTGCATCTATGACTAATAATCCACTTGTGGCGAATCAATCCGAGAACTCCACAAGTATTAAGTTGCGAACAATATATAATTGCATTAAGCAAAGTGTGTAATGTAAACAAAGCATATGCCCTTGAGCATATGAATGTTGTTTTCTCCCTAGTAGCAACAACACATCTACAACCTTAGAGGTTTCTGTCACTCCCCCAGATTAAATAGAGGCATGAACCCACTATCGAGCATAAATACCCCCTCTTGGAGTCACTAGCAACTACTTGGCCAAGATAGCTACTAACAACGGAGAGCATGCAAGATCATAAACAACATAGAGATAACAAAAGATATAATTCAGTACAACAACTTAATCATAAACACCAATATTCATCGGATCCCAACAAACCAAACATGTAGAATTACATAACGGTGATCTCAATCATGTAGGGCAGCTCATGAGATCTAAACATGAAGCACATGGTGGAGGAGACAACCATCTAGCTACTGCTATGGACCCATAGTCCAAGGTAGACTACTCACTCATCGCTCCGGAGGCAAGCATGGCGATGAAGAAGACCTTCGGTGGCGATTCCCCTCTCCGGCAGGGTGCCGGGAAGAGCTTCTGGACCCTCCCGATCTTTGGGTCGATGGTGGCGGCGGATCGCGATGTGTTCTGGAAAAGTGATCGGGCACTTAGGTTTTTCGCGTCGGGGGGTCTTTATAGGCGAAGGGGCGATGTCACAGGAGGAGCCAGGCGCCCTCACGCGGGGCCCACGTGGCCAGGGGCCTGGCCGCGCCGCCCCTGCGTGTGAGGCCCTGGTGGCCCCCCTCCGACTCTTCTTCGGATGTCTGGAAGCTTCCCGGTGAAATAAAACTTCAGGATGTGGTTTCGTCCAATTCCGAGAATATTTCCTGTGTATCACTTCTGAAACACAAAAATAGCAGAAAATAGGGAACTGGCACTGTGGCAACTTGTTAATAGGTTAGTTCCGGAAAATGCATAAAAGTGCCACGAAGTGTAACGAAATAATAGGCAAATGGTGTAAAAACAAGCATGGAGCATCAAAAATTATAGATACGTTGGAGACGTATCAAACGCTTTCCTCAATGGAGAATTGAGTGAGGAGGTTTACATGCAGCCTCCTCCTGGGTATTCTGTTCCAGATGGGATGGTTTGTCATCTTCGGCATTCTCTTTATGGCCTGAAACAGGCCCCTCGTGCCTGGTTTGAGCGCTTTGCCTCTGTGGTGACTGCTGCTGGTTTATCTCCCAGTGCTCATGATCCAGCACTGTTCGTTCACACTTCTCCTCATGGACACACTCTTCTCCTTCTCTATATTGATGATATGATCATTACTGGTGATGATCCTGAGTATATTGCCTTTGTTAAGGCTCGTCTTCGTGATCAGTTTCTTATGACTGATCTTGGTCCTCTCCGCTACTTTCTTGGGATTGATGTCTCCTTCACTTCTGATGGCTTTTCTATCTCTCAGGAAAAGTATATTCAGGATCTTCTTGCTTGTGCTGCTCTTGGGGATGAGTGCACTGTTGAGACTCCTATGGAGCTTAATGTTAAGCTTCGTCCTACTGATGGTGATCCTCTTCCTGACCCGATGCGTTATCGCCATCTTATTGGGAGTCTTGTTTATCTTGCAGTCACTCGTCCTGACATATCTTATCCTGTTCATATTCTGAGTCAGTTTGTCTCAGCTCCTACCATTGTTCACTATAGTCATCTCCTCCGTGTTATTCGCTATCTTCATGGCACGATCACTCATCGCCTTTTCTTTCCTCGTTCCAGCTCCCTCCAGCTTTAGTGCTACTCGGATGCTACGTGGGCGAGTGATCCTACAGATCGTCGTTCACTTTCTGCTTACTGTGTGTTTCTTGGTGGTTCGCTCATTGCTTGGAAGACGAAGAAATAGACAGCGGTTTCCCGTTCGAGTGTTGAGGCTTAGTTGCGAGCTATGGCCTTGTTGACTGCTGAGGTGACTTGGTTACGGTGGTTGCTTGCGGATTTTGGGGTCTCTGTTACGACACCCACTCCAGTTTTGTCTGATAGTACAGGTGCTATCAGTATTGCACGTGATCTGGTAAAGCATGAGCTTACCAAGCATATTGGTGTTGATGCTTTTTATACATGTGCTCAGGTGCAGGCTCAGGTTATTGCGCTTCAGTATGTGCCTTTAGAGTTACAGTTGGCGGATTTCTTTACCAAGGCAAAGACTAGAGCACAGCATGATTTCTTACTCTCCAAACTCAATGTTGTGGATCCACCATGAGCTTGAGGGGGATGTTAGATGTATATTGTATATTATAATTTTACCCCGTATGTTAGGGGGTTTCCTGCATATTTGCACCTGTACCTCTACTATATATTGTGGCCTTTGGCCCCCAGATAATACAAGTTGCATATTCATAACAGTGTCCTTATAGAAGCAAGTGGGTCTGATTACATTCTGATATCTTGCTTTCCAGGATGACTGAGAAGTGATAATCCACTCCTGTAAAATTGGATTTGTACTACCATATTAGAATATCACCATATATATGTACTTTTCATCTGGATGGTTGTCGGTACCTTCAGACTTTAGAGCTACAATGTATCTTTTTCCTGAAAAAAAATGTTCAGAGAAGATCTGGATGGTTGTTGTATCTGTTTCCCGCCACCACCGCGAGCTCCCCAACGCCCCGCCGCCGTCGGTGAATCCTGCCGCCGGGAGAAGACCGCGGCCAGGATTCGCTTGCCCTGGCGCCGGCAGCATGTAATCAAACTGGTATTGCAAGAGTCAAGGAAACAGGATGGTGGTTTGTGAAGATTTTATCCATGAACTGATGTTTTTCATGTTACTGCTCATATAAAGAAATCATTTGTACCTCAATCTTCTATACCGCCACAGCATGTAATCATCTTCTGGTGATTTTCACTTTGTTGGGAGCATCAATAGTTACTAGTATTGTAAATTTATTGATTCAACATTTCAACAAGCAAAGCTAGACCTTAGAAGATTGTGGCCTGCACGGTGAATATTTCTAATACCTAACCCTAGTTGCACAAGTACTTTTACAAATGAATCATAACACTGAATATTAGCATTGTACACAGAGCTCATCAAAAGTATTGGCATAAGATATCTAAACCAAGATGCACCTCTAAAACACAAAGCCGTGATGGCTTCTTTGGCATTTCAAGTATACTCCTTTAACCCTTCTACGCTTTGAAAAAACACCAACGTAGGATACGAAAATGGGCTCTCGCGCGACACTGGGCGACGCTGCGCCCCCGCCGCTGCCACCCACCCACGCCTCCCCTAGGCCTCCACCAGCCCCCACCTTGCTGAGCCCCCTCCACCCCTCTCTGGTGTCGCCGCCCCTGCCGGGCAGTGAGCCGCCGGTGCAGTCTCCTGGCGCAGATCGCGGGCGCACTAGCATCGCTGCGGGCACCCCAGGTGAGCGGTTCTAGTCTCTAATCCTTGAATCCTTCCACTCTGTCGTCTCCTTCAACCCTACGTCTCCCCTCTCCTCCCAGTTCCCCGGTGTGGTCTGGGTCACGCCGCCGTTCAGCTCCCCATGTTTCTCCCCCATCTGCGTGCAAAATCTTCTGAACCACTTCCTCTGTGCGCCGCCGGAATGCCTGGTTGTCCGCCAGGTTTCCGACCATGTCTTCGAGACGAGGTTTGCTAGTCATAATGTTGCGCATTTCGCCATTGCCCATGGTTCTTGGCAGATGAAGATTAAGCTCGCCATGCATTTGTCCATGGAGGCCGCCCTCGCTGCCGTTCGGGAATTTTCAAAATCCCCGGTCGCGCAGTTACTGCGTCCACCAACCAATCTCACGAGAAAAAAATCCACGTAGACACAGCTGGAAAGTTCCCCCTCTGTCTGCTGACCAGGGGCTTCTACCCATGCCGGTGTTAAACCCTGCTGTCCCCTCGAATGTCCCCTCCACTGCTCACACCCCTGCTCCCGCCGCGGGAGATTTACTCCCCATCTGCAAAGCCCCCGTTCCCGCCCAAGCTGTGACGTCCTCCCGCTCGGACGGCATGGGTGAGGCCTCTCCCCCGTTGCCAAGGCGCCGAACCCTAGCACTGCCTTCACTCCCCATCCCATCGCCACCCACCGCTCGTACTTGCAAGTGCTGCTCACCCCCGCTAAACCTCTCCCACCCCCCACTCTAGCTTCGCTACCCCGCCTCTCGCTCTCCGGTTGCTTCCGCTGCCTGTCCATCAGACACAAAGTCCGCAAGTGCCACGATCCCGTTCGTTGTCGTGGGTGTGGCTGCTCCGGCCATCGTGTGCGCTCCTGCACCATGGCTCGCCCAAGCCCTGCCTCGGTTCCCCCATGCGCCGCCTGCGCAGCCCCTTCCCAAGCCACCCCACCACCTGGCACGCTACCCCCACCACCCCACGCTTCCCCGCCCCACCACAACAACTCCCACCCCCCTTCCCCGTGGCCACCGTGGGTCCCACCTTGCGCCGCCCGGTGATCCAGCCCATCCCCATGCTGCTGATGTCGCCCAAAAGGCGTGTCTCTGAGATGCTTTTCGAGGGCGGCGAGAGCTCCGCCGGTGGGTTCCGGGACATCCACGTCTCCTACCCCCCAGCCCAGCTAGGGCCGCCGCTCCCGAGGGCACGGCTTTGCGTCAAAACCCTAACGCCGGCTCTGGCGCTACCCACGTCTCTTTTGACCTGGGCTCAGAGGACAACAACGGTTCCCTTCTGAACAGCTCCGCGCGGCCCGACATCGATGAGATCTACATGCCCCCGGGTGATATGGAGGCCGCATGGCGGTTGGCCATCGTCTACCTTGACCCCGTTGACGGGTTCTCCTCACCGTCCCAGTCCATTGGGCGCGCCCTCTGCCAGGACATGCCCCACCTCCAGATTGAGCTGGTGCCCTCAGGCCTTGGCGCCATGTACGCCCGCTTCCACTCCCACGGGGAACGCGAGGCTGCCATCGAGTACGGTTACATCTTCTTGGATGACGTCTGCATCTCCCACGAATGCAAGGAGACGGAAGCGAGGACGTATCTATAATTTTTGATGCTCCATGCTTGTTTTTACACCATTTGCCTTGTGTTTTGTTACACTTTTTGGCGTTTTTATGCGATCTCTGGAACTAACCTATTGATAAGATGCCACAGTGCCAGTTCCCTGTTTTCTGCTATTTTTGTGTTTCAGAAATGCTACATAGGAAATATTCTCAGAATTGGACGAAACAAGTTCCAGAAGTCTTATTTTTTTCGGAAGAGTATCGAAGACCAAACGGGAGCTGGAGAGGGGCCAGAGGCTGCCCTCACCACTAGGGGGAGTGGCCCAGGCCCTGGCCGCGCCCACCTTTGGTGAGGAGCCCCTGGTCCACTCCTGACGATGCCCCTTCGCCTATAAGAAGCCTCCTAACAGAAAATCCTAAAACAATCGGCGAAATTTCTAGAAGGATTCCGCAGCGCCGCCACCACCGAAGACAAATTTTGGGGGACAGAAGTCTTTGTTCCGGCACCCTGCCGGGAGGGGAAGTGCCCCCGAAGCCATCTCCATCGGTGACAAGGGTATAGTTAATAGAGCCCGTTAGTTGAGTACCCCTTAGGCCCGTTAAGCTAGGCCCAATTGTAATGATAGTCGAGATATGAGTTCTTACCGTATGTCGATATTGTAATCTATATCAGACCCTACCCGATCCTCGAGACCTAGCCACCTATATATAGGGGCCAGGAGGGGACGGTATAGGCCAGATTGAAAGCAAGCCAGGTCGAACACCCAAGTTTACTTTTGATACGCACTTATTTCGACTAACCTTACCTTCGAGTTCATCCGACGCCCTCTTCCCCCGATCCTAAGCCCTTCATCTAGGATATTTGTCGAGTTAACCCTTGTCAATTGGCACCGACCGTGGGGACTCTGGGCGTTGGAATCATGAATTCGATAGCTTTTTCGCTTTTAGCCAACAGCAGTGCAGAACTTGATGGAAGTCAAGAGATGGAGTTAACAATTGGAAGTTTGAGCATCTTCATTGGACCATCAGGATCATCCCGCCTCTCGGATTCGATGAAACCAGATCCGGTGGCGAGTAAACCCAAAATAGTAGCAACAATGGAATATTCCTGATGGCTCTTCCAGTGAGGTAAACTCGCCGGTCAGCTTAGGAGAAGTACAAAAAGGAGAAATCGCAGAGGACGACGAAGCAACGGAAAATCTCGATGCTGGAGTCCAACTCGAAGATCTCATGATCTGCCTCGATGATATCTCAGACAAGTCAATAGATATGTGGAAGACAGGGTTAGAGCTTTCTGAAGATAGTAACTCGATCTTCTCAAGCTTTAATAGCAACATCGGCAAACAATGCCAGGTGCTCGCCATTGTAGGAGACAATTCAGAAGAATTCGACGAAAACAACAATCCAGTGCTAAACCCAGCAAATATTGACAGAGGAGCAAATCATCTAGCAGAAGGGGAAACAACGGAATCCCTCGCAACAAGGGAAAAAATTCGACTATCAGTCGACAAATGGAGAATAATAAGGGAAGCTGTGGAAAACAGCACATCAGTGCCATCCAATTCTAGCAAGGACATGCTCCTGGGGTATCACTATGCCCTGAGGCAGCAAGCAAAGCAACTAGCAAAGGAAAAATAGAGATACAGAGAAGGAAAGACTCAGCCATTGCAGCCAGCAACGCCGCTCACAGAGCACGCAGTGATGCATCACATACTAACGCAAGAAGAAACCGTCGACATGGTTCAAGGTACAAAAACCTCGAGTACTCAGAAAGACAAAGCATCTCCAAAAACCTCAACTCGTCCTTCCTATCAGTCGATGAGCAGGGGAACATCGTACCAAAAACTCCTGAAGCAGCACTAGTAGCAGCACAAGCATATCTGCTTACCACTCGACCAAGCCCAGGGGATCCTAGGGAACATATGCATAGGGCAGCATTGAACAGACTAAACATGGTGGGCCACAAGCTATCAGCAAAAGAAGAGGAAGCACATCACCATAAAGAAGCGCACAAGCCAAGGTCACCTCGCCGTCACAATAGTCCTCAGCGCAGGAGTAGCAATTAGCGATCTCGATCACCATCACCAAAACAACAAGGAAGATCCCGATCCCCAAAAGAAAAACGCGACTATGAAGACGATAAAAAAGAGATGGGGGCATCGTGCTTTACCTGTAGGGTTCGCACCACACCAGTACCCAAGGGATTCAAATTACCTCACGATCAACAAAAGTATGATGGATCATAGGAACCACAGTCATGGCTCTCAGACTATCTACAAGCAGTACAAATATTGGGAGGAACCAAAGAAACAGCAATGCAAAGTTTGCAGCTACATCTCACCGGCGCAGCAAGGTCATGGTTGAGCAAACTAGAGAAAGAAACTACTGGAAGCTGGGAAGACCTCACAAAGCAATTTACAAGCAACTTCAGGTCGACATACAAGCGGCCAGTATCAATAGAAGAAGTCAAAGCTTGTGTGCAACAATGCGACGAAACACTATGGGCATACATCCAAAGATGGAGTCTTATCAAAAACTCAGCAGTCGAAGTTTCAGACGAAAGAACAATAGATGCGTTCATCATTGGATTAAGGTGAAGAGACCTAGTCGAAGAGATGGGAAGAATTAAGCCAAAATCAGTATCAGACCTCATGGACGTAGCAAATAGATTCGCAGACGGAGAAGATGCATGCAACAACAAGCGTACGCGATCTCTAGAGGATGATAGGAGAAACAGATACGGAAGTCAAAGAAGACGGTCCCGCAACTACGATAACTACGGCTCCCATAGCCAAGTAGCCGCAGGGTACAAGGACAATAGCTATCAAGGAAGTGATCACAGAAGCTCAGGTTATCGAAGCTACGGAAAAGAGGACTATAAAAAGTTTCCCACAAGAGAATCCAGAGAATACAACCCGTCGCCAGAAGACATGCTCAACGGACCTTGTCATATACACTCAGTGTTTGTTGACGGGAAGCGAGTATCCAGGCATGCAATGAAAGATTGCACAACATTCTTGAAGCTACAAGAGGCAGCATTAAACAAGCAAACCGAAGCAAGGCGACAAGGATACAAAGGAAATAACAAACCTCCCGCAAATCAGCAAGGGAACAATGGAGCTCTTCAAGGTCAAGACCAGCCAAACCAGGAACACAATGACGACGAAGGATACGTTCCATCTAAGAGACACATCATAGCAATGATACAACCTGTGCCCAAGTCAAACAAAGAAGAGAAGAGTATTACTCGACAAGTCAACCTAGCAGTCATTTCACCTCCAGCCACAACAGAATATTTACACTGGTCAGAACAACCAATCGAGTTCACTAGAGAAGATCACCCTATAATAGTACCTCGGCCAGGAAACGTGCCCTTGGTTCTCAAAGCTCAAATCGGCGCATATGATGTCGACATGATATTCATGGATGCAGGAAGTGGAATCAATCTGATATATACGAAAACACTTAGAGCAATGCATATATCACTAGAGTTCCTGAAGCCAACAGACTGTTCCTTTCATGGGATCATACCAGGAAGTGCTAACTATCCACTAGGTCGAATAGCACTCAACGTTTGCTTCGGCAACCAGTAAAACTACAGCAGAGAAAAGTTAGACTTTGAAGTCATGGACTGGCCATCTCAGTATCATGTGATCCTCGGACGACCCGCGTTTTCGCGATTCATAGCAGTGTCTCACTATACATATCTGGTACTCAAAATGCCAGGACCAAAAGGAATAATCACAGTAAAAGGAAGTTTCGAAGTCTCAGATCTTTGCGACAGAGAGTTCCACAAGATGGCGCAAAACTTTGGCATGATAGCCAACTATACAGAGAAGGCGAAAAGCACGACTACGGAAGGCGTCAAGCTACTCGAAGGATGCGTTGCGGAGCCAGAGATGAAGAAACCACGAGTAGAAGCATCAGGAGAAGACAAAGACACAGGAGGAGAAGAGAAGGCCACGGTGGCATAGATATCAAGAACAACAAAGTAGAGTAGAAGAATAAGGCTGTAAAAGCCACAAGTTATACCAGGGGCAATGCCCCCTAGATCCAGAACACAGGTCATAGGTGAGATCTCTTGGGTCACCCCATGTATCTTACATTACAAATATAATAAAGACAAAATGTTCCTCACATTCTGAGTCTACGAGTCTTTCAAAAAGAGGAAATGCGGCAAATGCACGAATCATACTAAAAACGCTTTGAGAACAAATTTCAGACATAAAGTCGCGAAATCAGAAACTCTCGCGTTCCATATATACATAAGTATTACAGAAGCGGGTTATCAGAATCATCTACGCCTAAGGGATCTAAATAGTGGTACTCACGGAAAAACACAGCATCTGCTTCCAGCAGCCTAGCTACAAGCCTCCGAGCAGGCTGCAAAGTATTCTCCATGTGTACTCGCAGACTAGCTCCACCAGGAGCCAAACTCAGGGACATAGTGCTATAATTGAGTCTTGGGTGCCACTTGCATATCCACCCGAGAGCAAAATTGGTACCTGCCACTAAGTTCAGCTCTATCAATCTATGAATACGCTGGCTGGATCTAAAAGTATCAAGAAGAAGTGGGAAAGTTGCAGGCAGAGGATTGCGAGGAAGCATAACAGAGTGCATAGTCACGAGAGCTCTCCTGCAACCATCAACTGACTCACCAATGTGTTGGGCAGGATCCTGAAGCAGTACAATAGCTTTCCGATGTTGAGGATCGGACCACAAAGTTTCAACATCCGCGGACATTTTTTCTAGAGCTGCATTTTATTCGGTGACCCGATGATCCTCAACAGCGAAATCCAAGCAAGTACCTATGACGAGAAGAGATATCATAAAGACAGCAAGTGAAGCAAAAGGGAAAAAGATAAGTTGAAAGAAAACTCACATCGCAACATCTCGCAGGCTAACTTGATAATGCCAACAACAAAAGAATTGCATTCCTCATGATGCAAAATCTTCGCAGTCAAGCTTGACACCTTATCATCAAGAATAGACATCTGCTTTGTCAAACCACAAGCTTTGCTAGCTTTGCTCACAGCCATCTGTGCTTGGCGTTTGGCCAAAGTCAGGCGAGCCTCAAGATCAGAAATCCTTGAAGAATACTCCGCGCATTGACTACATCGACCAGGAGGCAATGAAATCATTGAGCCGAACGCACGGGCAGAGGAAGGAGCAGGCCCTCGAGTCAAAGGATCATTGACACTAGTGGAAAAAGCCTATTGGTGGCGCACCATTTTGGCATATGCGTGGCGCATATGGGATGCGCCACCACTGTCACGCCACTAATAACAGTTTATTGGTGGCGCATGTCAATATGCGCCACACATATATTGAATATTGGTTGCGCATATAGCATATGCGCCATTAGTGTCTTATGCGTGGCGCATATTGCTATATGCGCCACCAATATATAATGCGCCACTAAACACCTATAATATGCGCCACTGATATTTCGTACAGGTCCAAAAAAACTAATATTTTCTGGTATTTATACACAGCAATGCACAAGAATATATACAGGTATACAATATAACTGCAGAATACACAGCATGCAGTATAAAACAAATATATCATCATCACAAACAATTAGATCCATAATAGTGACAAAGTTCCCAAATATTAGAAGTGTGAGAACATATATAGCCCAAGTCCATGCATTACACACATTACACATTACACACACTACACATCTCACCAAAAGACCGAGTAGACTACACCCGCAATGGTGAGCAAGACCGGTTCGTGTCTCCTCCACTTGGAGACCGTGAGCTCTCTTGTCTTGTACCCTTTGTAGCAGTTGCCGCTGAAGTTGGTCACCGGCCTGTGCCTGGCAGTCCTCCCACACTCCTCGTAGACTCCTAGAACCCGACCACTGTACACCACGTACCACTTCGCCATCTCTCTATAGACATGTAGTATATATGTTATGCAACGAAAGGAATGACAAAGTGCAAAAACATGCTTGCATGATCACAAATACTATGGCAAGGATTCATAAGCCTAGAATAAAACATAGCATGGATGACGATCGATCATATATAAGCAAGTCCAACATTGAAAAAAAGTTCAAATAGATCACACCGGCGACGACGATGAGCAAGATCGAGACCATGATCAAGAACTTCATCCGATTCTTCTTCCACACGTGTCTCCTCCACTTGGGGACCGCGAGCTCTCTTGTCTTGTACCCTTTGTGCATCGACTAGGAGTCAAAATTAAAGAAATGAGAAACATTTTAGAGAGACAGCACAACACTTCATAAGAAGGAAACATATTTACATAAGTGCAAAACCCTTTGACTAAGGTTCTTGGGTTGCACGCGACTAAAGGTTTTTACATTCAAAAGGAGGAATTCAAAGCTACAAAGAAGCCGAGTCTACACCACCTCAGCATTTTGCTCCGTGGCAGAAGAAGGCATGACAAATGCCTCGCCAACAGTTGACAGAGGCGCAGGATCTTCCGCCGCTGGAGGTGGCGCAGTAGATGTCGCGGAGGCTGCCGAAGGAGAAATAATTGCCGCCAATGCAGGCACGAACTTCTTCGCCTTCTCAAAGAAAGCCTTCATCTCATCGCGGGTGCGGCCATGGGGAGAGCTCACCTTCTCCCAGTCGAAGTCCACACCGTGTGCATAAGAAAGTGCGATAGCACCCTCAGCACCACGCTTCAGAGAAAGCCCCTTCAGCTGGAGGGTGGGGTCTTCAGTTGTATCGAAGGCCTTGGCAAGTTTATCCAAGTTGTCCCTTAGAACCTTCGCCTTCTTCTTCGGCCACAACCCGACGAACAACTGCGACAGAACGCGGCTAACCAACTCAAAAGTCTCCTGGATAGATATCCAGTTTGCCTCGAGTAGGTTAACCATGGTCATCAGAGGATCATCGCCCGGTTGCAAGGACGATGAAGATACCCCGGTAAATACTACACAACAAAAGAAGACAGAGGAGAAAAATAAAGAAAAGCGTCAGCAAAGTACAACAATGTCGAAATAGAAGACAAGGCGAAGTGCTTACCTTCAGCAGCAGCAGACATTGTGTGAAGATGCTCCCTCACGGCTTGCTCTCGCTGAGCATGCTCCTTGTTGGCATCGGCCAAAGCTTTTTCAGCTTTCTTCGCCTTACCAAGCGCAGATTTCTGCGACTTCTCAGCGCTTGCTTTAGCAGCAGCCGCAATATCATAAGCCTTCTGTGAAGCACTAAGCTCAGCCTCCAGCGATGCAATTCGGGCATTGGCTGTTGCCAGAGCAGCTACAGAAGAAGAAGAAAGGAAGTTAGAGAAACAACAAAGGATAAGCATAGAAGAAAAGTAATGACTAGATGTCGAGTGTACCTTTGGAAGCTTTCGCAACCTTTAGGTACTCAGCACATTCAGTGCCCAAGGCGACGAATCTCTTCAACAATGCCTGGGAGAAAGGGCGTGTAAGAACATAAGTGTATACAAGGAAAACAAGTCAACAGAAGTTACTTACATCACCGGGAGAAACCTTCGATGCATGGGCCTCAAGAGAAACGTCGGCTTCTTTGGCCTTCTTTGAGCGTTTGAGACTTCGAGTCGCAGGAATCTTCTTGACAGAAGCCCTGGTAACCCTCGGCGCAATTTCTTGCTCGGCAGGCTCATCAGCAGTTGCAAGCGAAGTCGAAGGAGTAGTTGTAGCATCTTTCGGTGGCTCCTCGTCATCTCTACAAGAAGAAAACACAGTTATGAGTAACACGATAGAAAGAAGGCAAGTACGATGCAATTGAAGAACTCGAAGAAAGCACTTACGATGCCAGGAGGTCAAAGTATTCGATGTATCCTACAAGAACAGAGGCTTTATTAGCCACTGCTTTCTGTAGAGAGGAACTCGACGAAGCAAATTCGTCGACACGCTTCCTCTTCTTGTCGACACCAATGTCTTCAGCGAGCACAGGAGGAGACGATGTTGATGAACTAGTGTCTTCTTCTGATTCTTCGGCATCATCTCCATCCTGATTCTCTTCAGCCTTGGGGGCTTCAGATACAGAGGAGGCCAGATCAGCCGGAAGAGGCCCTGCCTCTCGAAGAGGAGGGCGCAAAACGAGGAATTGGTGCCCCTGCACATGAACAAGTCAACAAGAGTAAAAGGCAAAGAAAAACATAGCTCAAAGCAAACGAAATTCGACAACAAGTGAACAAAAAAGATATGTACCTCGGGTAGGGGGTGCACGGAGTTGAAGTAATCAGCGGTCAAATCAGCAACCGCATGATCCTTGGTGAGCTTGGTGAGGCTCCTGACTCGCTTGTCCACATCTTGTTTCTCTATCAGATCTTCAGAGACACGAGTAGGATCTTCCAAGCCAGAGTAGCTCCAAAGCTTGGTAAGGCGATGCTGCAGGGGTTGAACTCGACGTTGCACAAAGAATGCCATGAGTTGAATACCCGACAAGGCACCTCCTTTGCCTCCATTCAGAGCTTGAATGCGAGGTAGAAGAGGAAGAACTTGTTCTATTTCTGCATCTGAGGGAAGCGCATCCCACGATGCCAATTTCTTCACTTCCTTGGAGGCGTCGAAAGGGGCTAGGCCATACTCGTCTTCGGGGGAGGCTTTGCGATCTTTGATATAAAACTATTTGGTCCTCCACCCCTGGACAGATGCAGCAAAGGAAAACTCAAGATATTGCACCTCAGGGCGCACAAAGACAACGGCTCCACCCAACTCAGGTATTCTGGCCAAAGCAACGTTGGGGCGAAGTCAAAAGATTGACCTCCGGAGAAGAAGGTGGGGCTCAATGCCCAAAAATGACACACAGAGAGTCACAAAACAAGCAATGTGGAGGATGGAATTAGGTGTGAGCTGGTGAAGCTGCACACCGTAAACAAAGAGAAGCCCACAAAGAAACTCGTGGGCAGGAAGAGAGAAGCCGTAGAGGAGGAAAGCAAGGAACATTACCCGAAAGCCGCTCGGGGGCTGCGGGATCCGTTCAGTACTGGGGAACTTGATTGAATCAGAGCTGGAGATGAGGCCGACCATCCTGGCCTTCTCCAACTCCCTCTGCGTGATGGCAAAGCGTACCCAGCTGGTCGCAGAAGATGTCTTGGCCATGGTGTTCTTGGTGGCTAGGTGCTTCACGCCCATCTAACGCGCCGCGCTTGGGGGCTACGCACGAACAGAGAAGGAAGAAGAGATTGGCAATGGAGGCGGCGGAGAGAAAGAGCTGGTAAACAGTAAAATCCCCCACTACCCCTTTATATACCTTCTCAGAGAAGGATCGTGGGCTGAGACGTGGAGCAAAGAGCGGAAACGGCAGCCCACTAACGGTCAAAAATTGCGAAAATTACAATGCTGCCCACACAACGGTTCACACTCACACAGAATGACGTACTTACTGACGTCATAAAGAAGGTGGTATAAGAAAGGTCAAATACAAACAGGATGGCGCCGACAAATGCAAAATCAATTGATGAGAACTATACCCGAAGGACATTCGACTATAGCCTCGGGGGCTACTACTTTCAAAAAGTGTTGAATACAACATCAATATGGAGTAATGGACGCGTGTTCGACGACAAGTTATCATATAATTATTTCGAGTTGAAGTAAAATGATGGACTACACTATATTTGAGTCTATACTCAAAAAAAGATTTGTTCGACTATAGCCTCGGGGGCTACTCCCATCGAGAGCGCTGAGCGCGCACCCGACGATATTTCTTGACAAAGCACTAGAGCATATGAAGTGAAGGAGTGTGTGGTGGAACACTGGTTACTCCCATCGGGAGCGAGTTTTTATGGTTGTATAAACTCGAATATTTTCAATCAAACTTTGACTGTGACATGAGATTCTCGAGTTGCGTTATCGCAACGAAACTTGAATGCCATGATTTATCACGAAGGTAAGACCCCGGGATCCGTCCTGTGTGGCCTGGTATACGCACATGGATGCGCTCTGCTGGTATGTATCCGTGTCTACGACGTGAAGAAAATCCTGGTGGACGCACTGGGTACCCTGAGAATCACTGGATTCATTCTTTGTAAGACCTAAATGCGGCAAAAGAATGGGTTTGACCGGTATCCCGAATTCAAGTCCAAGGGGATTGAATTTGAAGTAGGTGGCAAGTATCTGTTCTGGCAGTTAACTGACCTCTTGATCCGTTAGAGTTGTCAGGCTTGTTCATCAAAACCCCTTGCAAAATATTATCATGAAAATAAGTCGAAAGACCAAGTTGAAGATTTGAAGATATGAAGAAGCCGAAGAGTTAATCAAGTCAAAGATTTAAAGATTAGAGATTCAACCTGAATCTGCAATTCTGGTAGAATCTCAGGGGCTACTGACAAGGGTATAGTTAATAGAGCCCATTAGTTGAGTACCCCTTAGGCCCATTAAGCTAGGCCCAATTGTAATGATAGTCGAGATACGAGTTCTTACCGTATGTCGATATTGTAATCTGTATCGGACCCTACCCGATCCTCGAGACCTGGCCACCTATATATAGGGGCCAGGAGGGGACGGTATAGGCTAGATTGAAAGCAAGCCAGGTCGAACACCCAAGTTTACTTTCGATACGCACTTATTTCGACTAACCTTACCTTCGAGTTCATTCGACGCCCTCTTCCCCCGATCCTAAGTCCTTCATCTAGGACATTTGTAGAGTTAACCCTCATCAATCGGTCTCCATCGCCGTCTCCGCCGTCTCCATCAACCTCACCGCCATCTCCATCAACCTTGCTGTCTCCTATGATGAGGAGGGAGTAGTTCTCCCCCGGGGCTGAGGGCTCTACTGGTATCTATGTGGTTCACCTCTCTCTTCCATGATGTGATCTTTATGTAATCATGAGCTTTGTATCTAGTTGAATTGGTAAATGTTATTATTCAGATATTATGCTACTCCCGTGCTTTATTATTGTAAACTCCGGAGACACCTCGTATCGTAATGGGAAGGTGACTAGTGTGCTCATTATGCGTGTCTTTTTGGTTAATGTCTCTACGAATTGTTGGTGTTTGTTGGAACCATCTAGTGCGTTCATGGTGATAGTGTGGGATAATCTAGTTTGGGTACATACGGACTTTGAGGAGTGCTTCGTAGCCCTACACATGATTAGTGTTCATTTTCCATTGGAGAATTGTTTTGAGTTGCATATTGATGATAGTATCTATTGGTTCAATTATGTTATATTTGTTAGGAGTGTGCCCACTAGTGAAAGTATGATCCCTAGGCCTTGTTTCCAAGCATTGCACACCATTTCCTTTCAGTTTTGTTACATGTTTGCTTGCAGTGATATTTATTTTAGATTACATTTACTACTTATAATCATCACTACTACTTATATTTCACTATCTCTTCACTGAACTAGTGCACCTATACATCTGACAAGTGTATTGGGTGTGTTGGGGACACAAGAGACTTTCTATATCATAATTGCAGGGTTGTTTGAGAGGGATAGCTTTGACCTCTTCCTCCCTGAGTTCGATAAACCTTGGGTGATCCACTTAAGGGAAACTTACTGCTGTTCTACAAACCTCTGCACTTGGAGGCCCAACACTGTCTACAAGGATAGAAGCATGCATAGACATCAAGCTCTTTTCGGGCGCCGTTGTCGGGGAGGTAAGGTAAAAGGTACTCGCATCCTCCTGTGTGAGTGCTCGGAGTTATTTCCTTTAGATTCTGCAATTATATCTTTTTATTTCTTGTTTTTATTTTCACTAGTTAGGCTTACTGGAAAGTAAAGAGTTCTTTAGTCTTTTTCCTGGTTTAGATTTGAAGAGAAAATTGAAAAACCTTTGGAGCTTGTTTTGCATAGCAATGTTATTAGTACGAATGCTTTGAATACCGTTATTGCTAATGCTATAGAAAAGTCTAAGCTTGGGGAAGCTGGTTTTGTTAAGCATGATATTTTTAGTTCCCCAGCTTTAGTGGAGAAAGTTTGTTCTGATAATATTTTATCTCCAATATGTGATGTTTCTAATGATGCTTGTGCTCCTCATCTTTTTAAAATACCTACGAAGATTGTTGAACGTGCTGTGGATAACTGCTATTTAGGAGATGGAACTGTCCATCCTGGTGATCATTTGCTCTTTATACATAAATTATGCGAGTTGTTCCAGTGTGCAGGTATTTCAATAAACCAAGTTAAGAGGAAGCTATTTTCTTTATCACTGAAGGGCAGAGCTGCGGAATGGTATAAAACGCTAAAGGATGGCCGACCTGTCGACTGGAAATCGTACCTCTCTTTTATTCTAAATTCTATCCTTCTAGTGAGGTTTATAAAGATAGGAATTACATTTATAATTTTCATCCGCATGAGGGAGAAAGCATTGCCCGAGCGTGGGGAAGATTGAAGTTACTAATGCACAAATGTCCTATTCATGATCTTCCCCGTAATATTGTTATTAATAATTTTTATGCAAGGCTTTCAGGATATTACAAGGACTATCTAGATGCATGCTTTGATGGGTCTTTCACAAGCAAGGATGTTGACACCAAGTGGGGTCTGCTTGAAACAATTCAAAACAATATTAAAGGTTGGGATAGCGACAAAGGTAAAGGATCGGGTATGAATTACAAGTTTGATTGCATTAAGTCTTTCGCTGAAACTGCTGATTTTCAAGAGCTTAGTGCTAAGTATGGTCTTGATCCTCAAATTATGATTGATTGCTTTAAAATCTTTGCTTCCCATATTAATGTTCCTAAAGGAAATAAGGACGTATATCATGAACCTTTTAAGGACACTTGCATAGAAAGTGATATTGTTGTTGATGATTGCAATAAACATGCTCGAACCTCTGAAAGTCCTATTTCCTATAAGCATGTTAATTTTTGTGGAGTACATAGACCTTGTGAACAGAGTTACAATAAGGAAGATTATTGTGTCCACCACGCAAATGAAGAAACCCGAATGTGGCTCAGGGCTCTAGATGAGCTTGGTGAAAGGGTTTGTGAGCTTTATCCTTTTCTTTGTGAACTTTGCGATAAAACGGGTCACTTTAATTTTCAATGCTCTTTTAATCGAATGAGTACCATAAATTTGTATTGTGATGACAAGATTACTCTCAATCAGCATGATGAGCTTACTTTATTTTTGGAGTGTGAAGAGATATCTAGAAAGATTTGTTTGGTTGATATGAGAGATGTTGATATTAATAGCACCCTTCGTGGTTGTCATCTCTATTGTGTTAAAGATTGCCTCACAAATACTTACATACAAAATCTTATAAAACATGATGTTTTGCCAAGCTATGACAGAACTAATAGATATTTCTATCTTATTAATAGAGAGGAGGAATCCTCCAAAGTTTCTTCTATTGTTTCTGTGAGTAAATCAGATTATGTGGAGAAGATGCCTTTCCCTCCTAAAGGATATGTGGAGAAGATGCCCTTCAAGTCTCTCCCTCCAAAAGGAGAGAGGAAGAAGAAGAAGAAGAAGAAGAGTAAAAGGCGAGAGGACACGGTATTTTCCCCTAAGCATTATGATCCCGCTATAGATTATGATAATTCTGATTGGGATGATATTCCCATGCCTGTTACCTATGTTAGTGATCATGATTGGGAAAAGAACTCTACTTTTGATATTGAAAATATTTTTGGTACCAATTCTAAGGTTAATAATTGTTGTACCATTAGTACTATCCATGTTCCTTCTTATGATGATATGTTTGATGAATATGCTTTGCGAAATAGCTGTTCTCAAGCTTGTGATGATACTAAGCCTCTAGTTTAGGATGGTTATGATGATGGGTATAATATTTTCAGTTCACCTACTTTTGAGGAGAAAATTAGTTATGATTACAATATGCCTCATGTTTTTGATGATTATGGTGATGAGAATAATTATTCTGTTGAATCTGCTCCTACTACGATTGTTCATGTGGGGAGTATTAATTCTTTTATGCATGTGGCTCATGATAGGGATGCTTTATGTGATAGTTATATTGTTAGTTCTATTCATGATGCTACTGAAAGTTATTATGTGAGAGGGAAACATGGTTTGATGGATCTCAATAATATTAAGTTTCCCCTCTTTATGTTGCAATTCTTGAAGTTGTACTTGTTTTGCCTTCCTATGCTTTTTGCTTTGCGCTTTTATGACTTGTCTCTTTACAAGACTATTTTTCATAGGAAGTGGTTTAGATTTAAATGTGTTTCATAATTGCTGTTTGATGCTCTCTCTTGCTTTAAGTTCCTATATAGCGCCTTTGCCTTAAGCTCTTTTATGGCGCCTACATGAGCATCTTTGCAAATTACTGCGCCTAGCTCAAATGCGTTAAAGAAAAGCACTCTTGGGAGATAACCCATTGTTTATTTTTAGTACTTTTTCTTTTATTTGAGTCTTGGAAGTTATTACTACTGTAATAACCGCTCCTTATCCTTTTTATTTTGTTGTTGTGCCAAGGAGAACCTCTAATTTGAGTGAGGTAAGATTTGGGGATGTTGCTGTCCTGAAACAGATTTCGGTGTTGCACCGTAAAAATTCATGAAAATTCTCAGAATATCTTTTGGACTTGCGATTTCTCTTGCATATCCCCAGGTTATCCAAACTTTCATTAGTTATACACTTTTTGATTTGAGCAACAGAAAACCCTCTAAAAATTCGACCTTTGTCAGCTGTTCTGTTTTAACAGATTTCTGCCAATATTTGTGTTTGCCGCTTTATCGCTTTCTTTTTTTGTTCTTTTGATCACGGAAGTTTTGGGGAAGTTGCTACAGTAATATATGCTTTATATGTGGTGGTTTTGAGTTAAAACCTGAAGCAATAAGGGTTGATTCATTATTATGTTTATGCTAATGTTGCTAATAGAATTGTGTTAAGTTTTGTATGAAGGAAGTTTTCAAGTGTAGGGATTGGAGAATGATGAGATGAGATGAAGAATGGACAAAAGCTCAAGCTTGGGGATGCCCATGCCACCCCAAGAAATACCCAAGAAGTACAAGCGTCAAAGCTTGGGGATGCCCCCGAGGAACCCCTTTCTTCGTTGGCAAAAATCAGGTCACCTTTCAAGACACTATATTTTTATTGCTTCATGTATTATGCATTTTTCTTGGAGCGCCAGTTGTTTTTGCTTTCAGTTTTCCTTTTGTTTTGTTTGCTGCAATAAACGGTTTGATCACATCATGTTGTTTTGGAGGGAGATGAACTCCGTTTTTCATTGCCAAGAACACTCTAGTTTTCACTCTTTTCGTTCAACGAGTGTTCTTTTTTTCTGCTACTATGTTTAGCTTTCATTTTTCGCCTTGATATTTGTTTAGATCTTGTTATATCTTTTTATCAAGGTGTGTTTTGACCTCTGGTCCATGTTGGTTTTCATCAAAAGAGTTGTTTCAAAAAAAAGTTTGAATGGTGTTGGGAAAGAGAAAAAGCTTTATGCAAAAAGTGGTACAAAAAGGAGCTTGTGTAGACTGCGGCCTAGGCTTTTGCATGTCATGCTTGATGTCATTTTGATAGTATGCTTAGTGTTTTTTGCTGTAGTATGACTTGTCTCTAATGACTGAGATTGCTTAATGAGCCTTTGAAAAAATCATGCGTTGTTTTAATTATTTGGAAGCATTATTTTGGTTTTCTCCTTGATGTTTTATTTGGGTTGACTTGGCGCATGCTCACACATGTTAGACTCATACAAAGTCACCATAAGCCTCTATGATCATTTAGTTTTTTAACTTTTGATGCCATCTTATGCTTCTTTTAATGTTGCTTTGTCGCTATGCATGATTATGGCCGTTATTGCTCTCTTAGTTGGTTGCTCACAGTCTTTTGCTAGCCTTCATTTTGTACTGAGTATGAGCTCTACTTGTGCATCCAACTCCTAAAAACCAAGTTGTTCCAAAGTGTCCACCATACATACCTATTAGCAATTTGCTATTCCAAAGTACATTTGACTTGCTTTTATCTATCCTTCAAATTAAACTCTTTTTGGTGTTATGCGAAAATTGGTCAGTAAAGCTCTCACGAACCGGATGGCACACTTTACTTTTTCTCGTTTTAAAATTTTGACATTGTGGCTCTCTTATGTTGAGTTGTTATGCTTGCAAGTTGTAAGTGGGAAATTAGCCCAGCCATGCTGTCATGGGGCAAGCTTTCAATATTGCACTATCTTTCATTTGAGTTGATATCGTGATCTTTTGTTTATGGATACTCACGGTGTGAAATGAATTGGGAATCTTGCGGGATCATGTGAATAGACTGGCCCAGAAGGGGGAACACAAATACGTGTTAGAGAAATGCCTGGGCCGCTAATCTAAGCCATGTATAATTCATGGTGGAAATTTACAGCATGCCCATATTGAACATTCGACGACGCATCTCACAATAAAAAGTTATACCAATGGTAAATAAAAGATATGCCGAGGTGCTCATTATCTGTTTGCCCTATCATTTTGATGTGGGCTTGTTCCATATCATCGGGCACGGAGGTACCCCGTTGGCGGTTCTCGATGATACGTGTATACTTACAATGACAAGAGCTTGCTTGGGACTCTAAGTAAAGTAGCATGAGATTTGGGTATTCGTATTTCATGGGACACGAGGTTTTCAACTTATGATTTGTCAAGCATATGCATCATAAGTGTGCTCGCATTAACTTTAACCATTCAAGATGCTTATGATGGGGGCAATGAGAGCTCAAAGCCGGTAAGTACCATAATTTTTTAAGGTTTATAAAACTTGCAATCACTGCTTCCCTCCGCGAAGGGCCTTTCTTTTGCTTTTATGTTGAGTCTCCACCTTCTACCTTTATGCACCGTCTAAGAGAGCATAGTTGTCATTCTGAGTATAATGTGCATTGTCCCAAAGTTTTTATTGATTGATTCATATTGTTGGTTTCACTTGTTCTCAAATTATTTGTATCTAGTCACCCTCTTAAACTTGAAGGTGTCATATGCATTTATGTTTTGCTCTCTTATGAAGGACAAGCTGAAAACCATTTGCTATGTTTTTCCATATGATTTGAACACACGTTTGACTTTTATTGTTTCATTTTCATGATCTTTCATTTGTGTTCTTTTTTATGTTATAACATGGTTGCTAAGTTTCTTCTATCAAGATTATATCTTTCATCCCCATGTTTTAAGTTCTTTTGATCCCAGCGCACAACGCTTATATAGTTGATCAAGATTGTGATGGTGCATGTCGCCTCCAAAAATTATTCTTTTGTTATCACTTACCTACTCAAGGACGAGCAGGAGTTAAGCTTGGGGATGCTGATACGTCTCAAACATATCTATAATTTTTTATGCTCCATGCTTGTCTTTACACCATTTGCCTTGTGTTTCATTACACTTTGTGGTATTTTTATGCGATTTCCAGAACTAACCTATTGACAAGATGCCACAGTGCCAGTTCCCTATTTTCTGCTGTTTTTGTGTTTCAGAAATGCTACACAGGAAATATTCTCGGAATTGGATGAAACAAGTTCCAGAAGTCTTATTTTTCCCGGAAGAGGATCGAAGACCAAACGGGAGCGGGAGAGGGGCCAGAGGTTGCCCTCACCACCAGGGGGCGTGGCCCAGGCCCTGGCCGCACCCACCTGTGGTGAGGAGCCCCTGGTCCACTCCTGACGATGCCCCTTCGCCTATAAGAAGCCTCCCGATGGAAAACCCTAAAACAATCGGCGAAATTTCCAGAAGGGTTCCGCAGCACCGCCGCCGTCGAAGACAAATTTCGAGGAACAAAAGTCTCTATTCCGGCATCTTGCCAGGACGGGGAAGTGCCCCCGGAGCCATCTCCATCGGTCTCCATCGCCGTCTCCGCTGTCTCCATCGACCTCACTGCCATCTCTATCAACCTTGTTGTCTCCTATGACGAGGAGGGAGTAGTTCTCCCCCGGGGCTCAGGGCTCTACCGGTAGCTATGTGGTTCACCTCTCTCTCCTATGATGTGATCTTTATGTGATTGTGAGCTTTGTATCTAGTTGAATTGGTAGATGTTATTATTCATATATTATGCTACTCCCGTGCTTTATTATTGTAAACTCCGGAGACACCTCGTATCGTAATGGGAAGGTGACTAGTGTGCTCATTATGTGTGTCTTTTCGGTTAATGTCTCTATGAATTGTTGGTGTTTGTTGGAACCATCTAGTGGTTTCACGGTGATAGTGTGGGACAATCTAGTTTGGGTACATACGGACTTTGAGGAGTGTTTCGTAGCCCTACGCATGATTAGTGTTCGTTTTCCATTGGAGAATTGTTTTGAGTTGCATATTGATGATAGTATCTATTGGTTCAATTATGTTATATTTGTTGGGAGTGTGTCCACTAGTGAAAGTATGATCCCTAGGCCTTGTTTCCAAGCATTGCACACCATTTCCTTTCAGTTTTGTTACATGTTTGCTTGCAGCGATATTTATTTCAGATTACATTTACTACTTATAATCATCAATACTACTTGTATTTCACTATCTCTTCACCGGACTAGTGCACCTATACATCTGACAAGTGTATTGGGTGTGTTGGGGACACAAGAGACTTTCTGTATCGTAATTGCAAGGTTGTTTGAGAGGGATAGCTTTGACCTCTTCCTCCCTAAGTTCGATAAACCTTGGGTGATCCAATTAAGGGAAACTTGCTGCTGTTCTACAAACATCTGCACTTGGAGGCCCAACACTGTCTACAAGGATATAAGCTTGCGTAGACATCACCGGCCCGGGCTCTGCCTTGGTGCGCGCTCATCTGGGCCTCGCCCTTCCCTGCGGAGCATGCAAATCCCATCAGGATCCATGCCATGTTCGTCAAGGTTGGGTAGCTCCTGGAAGTTGACCCCCTGTGTCTGCTCGGCTCCAACCTCACTGCGGTCAGAGCCATCGTTGCTCTGCGGGATCCCAGTGGGGTGCCACGGGACCTCTGGCCCGGGCGCGACAGCGTCGACGTCTGCATCATGGAGGTGGTCGTGGTTAGGGTTTGGCCTCGGGCCAATTTCTTCGACAACGGCTCCTATGTGCGGTACTTTGCCCCGCCCCCGCCGCCCCCCTTCTGCAACGCCTTTGCCCGCCTCCCTGGGGCCCAGCTTGGGCACCGTGGGGTGGCCACCTCTCACCGCTCCGCGGCCGGCGAAAGCAGCCGCTTCAGCGCCCGTCGCCACGGCAGCAACCAGCGGATGATGCTCACCCCACAGCCCCATGTCCTGCTGCTCATGGCCCCCCCGTCCTCACCTGCGGGGTCATCCGATGATCTCTCGTCTGGTGCGGCCTCGTCCATCTTCGACTCTGCATCTGCCAGCTCTGGCCCCTCTTCTGTCTCTGGGAGCGGCACGCCAACTCGGTCTACCCCGCCCCCGGCAGGGGGTGAGGCCGATGAGGAAGCGCGCTGGGAGACAGTCGCCGGGTCCGCCCGCAACCTCCACAAAGCTCGCGGCCATGAGAAGAGGGTGCAGAAATGTGAAGCCGCCCGCAAGAGCGCACGCATCGCTGGGAACGAAGCCCCGGAGTACGTCGACGCGGTAACCAAGGCCACCAAACGTAGGGAGCTGCGCAACACCCTCAAGGGCTGCTCGGCGGTCCTGCAAGCCCAAGTTGCCTCGTGCAAAATCCTGCGCGACCTCAAGAAGCCCCTGGGGGCCAAGGAGGTCGACGACCTTGGTGCGGCCGCCCTTGGGGCTGCTTCTACGGTGCCTACGCGTGCCCATGTCTAGCTCTGCCAAGAACCACGGTGCTGCACGCCACGCGTGCCCTGCGTCGCAGTGTTTCCTTGTCCTCATTCTAGCGTCAGTCTCCTGTGTGTCCGGGCTACGCCCCGGCGTAGCGCCTCGTGCTGCCTCCTGTTGATCGTTGATCGTCTCATGCTGTCTTGTGGTGTTCTCCCCAGTGCCGTAATCTGTAATGGATAATCTAAACTTCCGTAAGCTGTTTTTCGGTTCCTGGAACGTCCGCGGCCTGGGTGACGACGATAAGTGCAGCGTCGTCCGGGACAATATTGCTTCCGCTAATTTCTCGATCCTCTGCATCCAAGAAAGCAAACTCAGCTCGCTCTCCCAAGCCAAATCCCGTCTCTTCCTTCCTCCAGCGCTCTCTAAGTTCGACGTGGTCGACGCGGATGGCAGCCGCGGCGGCATGGTCACTGCATGGGATCCCCGGGTTGTCTCTCTCGTATCCTCCATCCACCGTTCCTACAGCCTCACCACCTCCTTCGCCTCCACCACGTCCGATATCGCCTTCTCGGTTACCAACATCTACGCTCCCTCCGATCACTCGCTCATGCCGGACTTCGTCGCTGAGATGACGGCCCTTGCCCCGCTGGTGTCTGGCCCCTGTCTTATCCTCGGCGATTTTAACCTAATTCGAAGCCCCTCGGAGAAAAACTCTCCTAATTTCAATCAGGGACTAGCTGACACCTTCAACGCCCTGATCAATGTCCTGGCTCTGTTCGAGCTTCCCCTCCTCGATCGTCTTTTCACCTGGTCTAACGCCCAAGCCCAGCCTATCCTGGTGCGTCTCAACCGAGTTTTTTTCAACCATGCCTAGAATAATCTGTTCCCTAACTCCTCTCTCACCTCGCTCCCCCGCCCCACATCCGATCACGTCCCCCTCGTCGTCTCCGCCTCCACAATAATCCCTGCCCCCTCTGTCTTCCGGTTCGAAAATGCATGGCTTCTCGATGAAAACTTTCTCCCCACCACCATTCCCAGCTGGAAACGTCCCGTGCCCGCTCGCGCTGCTGCCGCCGCCCTCGCCGCCAAGGTCAAGCGCTTTCGGTTCGCTGCCAAGGTTTGGAAGCGATCTCACCACTATATCCCCACCTCCGATAATAACTGCAAATTCGTGATTGATCTATTTGATTTTTTTGAAGAGCACAGGCCTCTCTCGTTGCCGGAGATCTCTCTCTGTTGCGCCGCTCGCGACGCCCTCGCTCTAGCTGTCAAGAAGCGCGCCGCGCACTGGAAGCAGTGGGGCAAATTTCGGGCGATCAGGGAAGGAGACGAGAACACCAAGTTCTTCCATGCCCGGGCCTCGCAGCGGCTTCGCCGGAATGCCATCCGCACCCTCGACTGCGGCGGCGTTCACGTCATCGACCACGCCGGCAAAGCCGACGCGCTCCACGCCTTCTACCACGACCTGCTGGGTCGTGCCCGGCCCACTGCCTGGGCTTTCAATCTGGGCCGCCTCTACTCTGGCGCTTCCCAGGTGGACGCCGCGGTGCTGGTCGGCCCCTTCAACCGCAAGGAGATCAAGGTGGCCATCTGGTCGATGGACCGCAGCAGCGCCCCCGGGCCGAACAGCCTCGATCCCAGCTTCTACAGGGCTGCCTAGGAGCATGTCGCCCCTGACCTCGAGCTTTTGTTCACCGACTTTCACGCAGGCGTCGCCGATCTCGGCTGTATCAACCGTGCGCATGTCGCCCTGCTGCCAAAGTCTGAAGGTATCCTCGCTCCTGCTTCCTATCGACCAGTTTCCCTCCAGAACTGCTCGATGAAGGCAATATGCAAGGCTTTCACTTCCTGCAAGCTGATTGATGAGAACCAGTCTAGGTTTATGCAAGGGAGGAGTATCTCTGAAAATTTCGTGTATGCAATTGAACTTGTCCAGAGCTGTCACAAAAGGAAAGTTGCTACCGTGGTGTTGAAGCTTGATTTTGCCAAAGCGTTTGATTCTATCAGTTGGCAGAGTTTGTGTGCCGTCCTGGAGGTCTGAGGTTTCCCCCCGGTGTGGTGCGACTGGATGGATGCCATTTTCTCCACCTCCAAGTCTGCGGTGCTGCTCAACGGGATTCCGGGGCGGTGGATCAACCTGAAGCGCGGACTCCGTCAGGGAGACCCGCTCTCGCCGTATCTCTACCTGCTGATGGGCGATCTCCTCCAACGGATGGTCCAGAACAACATCGTCCTGTTGCATCCCCTTGCTGATGGAGTTCCGTGCCCCGTGCTGCAATATGCAGACGACACATTGGTGATCTTCCGTGCAGACTATGCCGCTGTCGCTCGGCTCCGGCGTATTCTTGATCAGTTCGCCCAGGCAACGGGCCTCGTCATCAACTTTAGCAAGAGCATGATGGTTCTGATGCATTTGGACGCAGAGGCCACCTCTGCCATTCAGTCTGTGATTGGGTGCCGGGTCAAAGGGTTCCCTCAAACCTACCTGGGTCTTCCGCTTTCCAGTGACAAGCTTCGCCTGGTGCACTTTGCACCCCTGATCGCTATAATCAACAAGTACCTCTCGGGCTGGATTTCCCTCCTGCTCTCCTCCGGAGGGCGGATCGTTCTCCTGAACGCGGTCCTCGATGCACTCCCAGCTTATGCTATGGGTGCCCTGGAGCTGCCACCTGCCCTTCTGCGGGCTATCGCCGCTCTACGCCACGCCTTCCTTTGGAACTTCTCCGGGCGGGCCTCCGGTGCTCGGTGTCTGGTGGCTTGGGACCTGGTCTGCCGGCCGAAGGAAATCGGCGGCCTCGGGGTCAGGCGTCTGGAGGCGCAGAACTCCTGTCTCCTGGTGAAGCTGCTTCACCGTTTGCATGCTGGGACGGCCTCGCCCTGGGCTCGCTGGGCGTGGGAGTCTATCGGCAGGCCCATCTCCGCCGGGCAGCGCCCCGCTGCCGGCCCCCACTGGCGTGCTCTTGTGGACCTGATGCCGCTCTACCGCTCCATCTCCAAAGTGTCGCTTGGGGACGGCGCGTGGACGGCGTTCTGGACCGATGACTGGTCAGGCTCGGACGCGCTGTGCTCCAGCATGCAGGCGCTCTACACGCACGCCACCGATCGCTAGGTCTCCGTGGCTGCGGTGGTGCGCGATGGACTCCGTCAACACCTAGTCCCTCGCCTCACCGCTGTCGCCGCCGCGGAGCTCGCCTCCGCCGACGCCATGCTGAGTGTTGTCCGTCTCTCTAACGGTGATGACTCCCGCTCCCTCACCCGATGCACAAAAAAGGGTGGCAAGCTCCACGCTGCTGCTCTGTACAAGCTCTCCTTCGACATGGGCAATGCGGCCCCCTTCGCTGCTTTCGTTTGGGGCAGCTATGCGCCGTCCAAGGCCAAGTTCTTCTGCTGGCTCCTGGTGCAGAACAAGATTCAGTCGAGGGCGGCCTTGCACAAGAAAAACGTTCTAACTGCAGCCAATTCTGGCTGCGCGATCTGCCCCGCCCCCTCGGAGGAGGCCTCGCACATCATCTTCAACTGCCCGTTCGCTCGGCAGTTCTGGGCCGCGGTCGGTGCGCACCTCGCCCCGGATGTCCACGTCGAGAACCTCCACGCCATCCCAGGCGTGGTTTCGGGGAAGACATCGTCTACCTTCGCCGCCCTCTGCTACTGGAGTATTTGGAAGCATCGCAACAACGTCGCGTTCCGCGGCAATCGTCCGTGCCTCCGCCGCCTCGTTGCTATGTGCCGAGACGATGCCCACCTCTGGGTCAAGCGTGTGCCCGCCGCCCTTCTTGCCGAAACAAGATCTTGGTTCTCTTGTTTAGGTGACGCTAGGCTGTAGTCCCTCCCTCCATGTCTTCCCCTCTCTCATACTTGTCCCTATGCTGTAATCCGGGCTCTCAGGCCTTTTTTCGAATGAGAAATATATTCAGGTGGGGAATCTCTCCCCCCCGGTGACCATTCAAAAAAAAAACCCTTCTACGCTTTGTAACATCTGTTGTCCCAGTTTTGAAAGTTTATCTTTCACTAAGACTGCCCTGAACCCTGAAAAATAGAGCAAGGGTGCAGGTTTGCAAAATTAAACACCAGAAAACATAATCAGGTTATCTAATGTATATTTCAAACCATGAGATTCATATTCTTGCAGCAAACTAAGACACTGTCGCTTTTTCTCGGTATCTATCTGTGTATGACAGGCATCAAAGCCTGATCACCACTACTCCCTCCGTTTCAAAATATAAGATGTTTTAGCTTTACGAAGCAATTGTATCTAGACATCTTTTAGTGTGTAGGGTCTAGATACATTTGCTTCACAAACCTAAAACATCTTATATTTTGAAACAGAGGGAGTACATTGCAAATAGCTAGAGTAATTAACCACACATTTTCAAAGCCTACAATAAAAGGTTGTTGACTGTTAAGGTCCTAGCTAGGTTTCACCATGAATCAACCAAGGCGACGATGGCATCCACTTGCGCGGGCACGCTTTCGTCGGCGAGCAGCTCGGGCGTGAAGAGCTTCTTCCAGCCGGCACACACGTGGGCACGGAGCACCTCGAGTCTCCGGTGAGCACCTCGAGTCTCCGCGGATGACGCTCTCCGGTGAGCACCTCGAGTCTCCGCGGACGGGGAAAATGGATTCTGGTGGGCGTCGCGATGCTGACGCGGCTAGACACGGTGGTGCAGCCCAACGGTGTCATCCACGGCATCAAGCGGATGCTGGTGCCGCGGTGCATGCAGGAGGAGCCAAACATGTACTGCGGCCGGATCCGCATGGCGCACCGCAGGTCAGCCCGCGCTACCCTGGGGCCGGCCGCCACCGCCGCGACCTCTTACTCCGCCGGCGCCGCATCCATCGTGCGGCCCGCGCTGCCGCGGAGCCGGTCGCCACCGCTGTGAGCTCACGCCCCATCGCTGGGAGAAGACCGCGGCCGGGAGAGACTGGGGAAGCGCCGGCTTCCCAACTCCCGAATGCCCCGTCGCCTCAGGTGCAGGGAGATAGTGAGAAGGAGAGGGAAAGAAAAGGCTGCGTCTGCGTGTGTTCATCCCTCAACAGAGTGAAAGGATTAGACAGACCGCACGAATCAGCGGCCGTGGTCATCCCCCAATTATCGTTTTGCTAAATAGATTAAATTAATAATTTTAGTTTTGATCCCGCTTATTTTTAGTTCCAGTTCTATGATTTATAGCAGCGTTGAGTTCCGTCCATTTTATTACGTCTATTTTAGCACCGTCAGATCGGGTGGATGAATAGTTTCTAAAAATACCAAATTGCCAATCACTCTAAAACTTGTACCCATAAAATAGATCAGCGGGAGTTGACCCTCTTAGGCCTTGTTTGGTTCTGTGGGAAGTAATCTCCGCAGGGAACTAATTCGCCCAGGTTTTGGATAGTCCTTGGTCCATCATCCTAATCCCTTTCCCGTCTCTAATTCCTTCCGCGCATCTCGTTCAGTTACACCCCATAGTTAGCATGGCTTGGTGCACAATTCTGTTAGCTCTAAAAGTTAGATTGGCTACACGTATGACTAATTTGGAAGTTATGTACGCTCAAATTTACGTGTCGCCACTCTTACCATTCATGCAATTTAACAGATATAAATGTCAGAAAATGATACACATTATTTAAACTGAAAATGTACAAAGCGAAAATGTGTCACCAAGACAACAAGCTATACAATTTATGTCTTCTTGGCCTTTCTCTAGTACATAATCAAACACTTCATACTGTATGAACTGAAACTGAATCTAATGGAACTGCATATATTCATTGATCTCGAAACAGGCTTTCGCTCCGCTTTATAAATAAAGCAACAGCATATATTCATTGATCACCGAGAAGTAACAAGAGTTCTCGCCTCTTGGCGGTGTCAGTGCTTGTTCGCAAGGGACAGGTCCATGTAGAATTGGAAGGCTATCAGTACAACGCTTTGGGCTAAAAGTAACTGCCTATGTCAGTTAGAATCTATTTCTAACACATACAGCAAGATCGTCTTAACTTCAATGGTTACTTTGACTAGTGACTCCCCTGAATCTGCGAATAAAAAACCAATCCAGGAGTGTAACGGGTAAATAAGTTTCATCAGAGAAGATGAACCAGGTTTCTTTTACCATTTAATATGATAAAGTAGAGTAATTAAAATTAAAAGAGAAAAATGACTAGCTATACTGATGACTATCAGTGTTCTGCATGGCACCGTTTTAATTGCAAACCTAAAAATCAAAAGATAACTACCAATCAGTATCTCTCCTTTTGCAAAGCAAGCCCAACAACCGGACATACAAATGGAGAAGCAATTCTCACATCTACAAAGTTGCTGCACAATAATTTGATACTTACCAATGTTTATGAACAAATATAAGTGTTGAGAAAATGATTAGTTTTCTGTAAAATGAATCTTTGTTATTTCCACTGGTGAAACAAGGGAGGTTGGTTGTGATGTGTTTGCATGTAAAACGTTCTGTTGCTAGTACTGAATGCAGAGCTAAAAAGATTACATGCGTTTGTTGTTTTTGAAATACAGTATATTCGAACACTTTATCATCACCCGCTCACAATTAATATGTACTTATTACAACTGGATGTTTATAGTCGATTTTGCTTAGCCAGCGACAGGGCGGGCACGGACGTACGGTACTGCCACTGGCACAATTAATTGGATTTGAATCATCATATATCTTCTTTGCTGCATGCAGATAACACTTTTTAAAATTCTACTATCCATCTTGAAAAACGGGTCAGGTTTGTAGCACAACGAAACATCACAGTGTTTAGAACTAAAAACAAGCGGCAAGCATATAAGATTTATACATGTTAGAGCATCTCCAGCCGTTTGAGGCCCCCGGGCTGAAATCCGGCGATATTTTCGCCCAAATTAAATGTAAAACGGGCGTGGGTGGGATATTTTTTCAGTCGTCACCCCGGCGTTCGCGGATATAGTTTCAAAACAGCGTCTTCCCGTTACACAAAAGCATCGCCCCCACAAGTTCGGCGATCGGATCAGCCACAATTCGGCGATCGAAACAGAAACTAGACTACAAGAAGCTCGTCGACGGTGCCTTTCTGCGCCTCGGAAGGCGAAGTTTCGTCGGCCGCCGGAGTGGACGTCGTCGAAGGGGAGGACGATGCAGTCGATGGAGGGTGGAGGATGGCTTGGCGATGGGCGTCGTACCAAGCCCTCGTCTCCTCGTCCATCGCAGCGTCGTTGCCGCCGATCAGGAACGCCAGGTCGGTGTTCCTCTTCTTCACCACGGAGGTTGTCTGGAGCAAGGCGATCCGGGTGCCCTGGTTGGCGAGCATCTCCTTCCAGTGCGCGTCGTACTTGGTGTCCCTCCCGGCGTTGTGCGCCCTCGTGTCGGCCCAGCACTTCTCGAAAGACGCCTACAATCTGTCGGCTGGAGCTCCCGACTTCTTCAGTTCTTTCAGCTTCTTTTGGCCGAGCTCGGGGCGGCCCGCCGACGCGGCAGCGGTGGGAGCGTTGGGGTTGTACTGCTCGTCCTTGTTCTTGGAGAGGGTCTGGCGTACTTCCGCCTACTTTTTGCAGCCCTCGATGCGGGCAAAGACGTTGAGGTACTTGAACTACTGGTCGTCCGAGTCGTCGACGTACATGTCGAACGCCCGCCGCATCTGCACAGAGAAGCCGGCGTCATCACAACTCGGCAATCCAATATCGACGGAGAAAGCGAGTAAGCATACCTTGGTCTCGAAGTCGGCGCCGCTCACCGGACGATCGGCGATCTCCTCTTGTATATCGTGCCACTTGTTGCACGTCGCCTGCATGATCCCCCAATGCATGGCCATGGCCTTCTCGCCGCGGACTATCACCGTCTTGTTGAAGTAGGGATCGACGATTTTGCGCTCGTCGAACACCGTCTTGACCCGCTGCCAATATGTGTCAAAGTTTTGATTGGCGCCGGTGATGCCGTTCATGGAAACGGTCTTCCAAGCTTCGGCGAGGCACTCCTCTTCTTTGCCCATCCATTTGACCCGCGGCTCGGTCGGCGGCGAGGTCTTCTTCCTTTTCTTTCTCCCCTTCGCCATCGATGTCGACTCAGGCGCGTCGTCCTTCTCATCAACCTGGGCGTGCTCCTCTTCTTCTTCATTGACGTCTTGCGTGGCGTCTCCGATCCCATCGACGCCATCCCGCGACGCCGCCGCGACGGCTTCCGTCGCCCTTGCCTCCTCTTGTGTGAAGAAACCCGGGTTTGCCGCGGCGGCCATGGAGCCCGACGTGATCATGTCGTGCATCACACCGTCATTCGGCGGCGGCATCCCGTAGGAGAGCGGCCCTCGGCGCAGGGCAGGCGAGATGCCCTCGTGCATCGCAGTGTTGTACTCCGACGATGACGGGGTGAACCTCGACATGACGGGGACGTAGGTCTCGTGGAATATGGGCGAAGACGCCACCGGCGAGTAGGTGGAAGGTGAGCCGATCGTACCTTGGGTTGGCCCATAACCGGCGGGGAATTGGCCGACGCGCGGTTGTCCCATGGCCATGGAGACCAGCCTCGCCTGCTCGTCCGCCGCCGCCGCCCTCTTCGCCGCGAGCTTCTTCTCCCTCTTCGTCCTGCCGCGAGTTTTGGTCTGCCAGCGGTCCACGTCCGCCGCCCATGCCGAGTTTGTCATACCCAGCGGCCTCTCTTTGGGGTCCCGCGGCTTCCTCGCCTTCGGCGCGCTGTCGTCGGCGATCCTCTTCGGCGGCATGGTGGTGGAAGAGAAGAGGAGGAGCTGCAACTGTGGGGGATTCCGGCGGGGAAAATGGGTATATGCGGCGCATTTTGGAGGGAAACGAAATTAATGGCGGGGAACTACCCTTTCTCTCGCCGACACCGCGGGCCCGCTCGACGTTTCGTGCGTTTTCGTTTTGTCCGGAGTTCCCGAGCGCGCCTCGGAAAGCCGGGGATGGCCTGGGCTCGCCGGATGGATGAAAGCCCAAATCCGGGCGAAAACGAGGAACCGGGGGTGCGGCTGGGCCGAATACTGTCGTCCGGATGTAAAAAAAAGGCTATCGGGGGCCGAGTCGAGGGGACGGCTGGAGATGCTTATGGACAGAGGAGTTTTCTCCAGAAACAAGATTTCTCCATGTTATGCACAAAAAAGCAAATTGGTAGAAACAAGAATCTCAAGATAAAAAATATTTCATGATGATAATAAAATGAGCATTCAGGCTTTAGTCTTTGCATCCCTAGAATTGGTGTTGAATGTGTAATTTACATCAGCATATTCAGGTTATAGGTACTACCATCAGAACGCTGAATACAGTAAATCCTAAACTGAAGTAAGTTTCGAGAGAAATAAGATGCCTTTGTACTATTCTGTTCCTATCTGCAATATGTCGCCTAGTTATGTCCATACTACAGATGGTTCAAATTTTCACATTAATATACATCCAGTTAAGATCATCCATGAGAGTTAACAATCAGACGGCTGCATAGAACTATTACAAAGATAAGCCGAACCCAGGCTAGGTTGATCAGCATACTAATTAACAAATTATAAGTCGCACTATAGAATATTACTAGGATAAAGATTCATAGAACAAGCACATTGTGGCGGAACTGCTGCAGTATGTGCAGTCAATGGCGTGACTGCTCATTCCTCATAAGCACAACAGAGTAAAGAACATGATTCATAGAACAAGCAGAGCCAAATAGTCACACATGAAGTAGTTCCTCTTGGTATTCAAGAAGCAACCTAGATCAAGATTTTACCGACGCCAAGAATTATGGACCAGTCGACCAGAGGACTACCCTAGAAACTTTGGCCAACAATAATGGATAGGAGGACAAGCAAGTCACTGCCGAACAGGTTGGAATCGGAGGAAAGGGAGGGTAGAGGAAGACGACCTGCCCTTGAGAAGGGAGTGGTGAGGAGGGAGGGAGGGGAAGGCTATCCGCCGTCGTGAGGCCTCAGTTGTGGGGAAGGCTTGCCACCGTCGAGAGGAACATTGGAGATGCGAAGGCACTACTTCATGTGTATCTGATGATATCTGATGCCAAAGATATCTGATGCCAAAGCTAGATACCCAATCCAATTTATTATGGACATTATCATTTCTGGATGCTAGAGCCTATGGGACCAGAGAAATTATGCTATTTTCAATGAAAAGTTCCCTGAGCTCAGAAGATGTATTATTAAATTAAAAAATTCTTCTCCCAAATAAAACACTCATAGAGCTAAACCTAGCCTTCATGAGGGAATGTTGTCCTGGCTTGATGCATTATGAACTCTTCTGTGTATTTGAACTACCACCATCGTACATTCTCACCATATAAATGAAAAATTTGACACAATAGGGAGTTTTCCCTACTGTATTTGTGTCATAAAAAAAAGATGCAAAGACACAGCCGCTGAGTCACATGCGCCACGCTTGGGATTCTGTCCACGGGTTGGGATACGAATTTTCCCTCGTGGAATGGACGGGATTGGCGTGGTTGGTGAGTTTC
Source organism: Dactylis glomerata (assembly GCA_007115705.1). Lineage (NCBI taxonomy): Eukaryota > Viridiplantae > Streptophyta > Magnoliopsida > Poales > Poaceae > Dactylis > Dactylis glomerata. The sequence goes on from QXEO01000218.1 coordinate 1,378,481, forward strand.
ACGTCAGGTGTAACCAAATATTAAACCCCGTATGTTACAACCCACGGGGTTTGGCAGGATTGGACCGGAATCCACACCGGGTTGGGGCTAACCGAACAAGGCCTTAATTCCCTATCCCCTTCCCTCCTCAACTCCCATTCCCACCAAGGCACAAACCAATCAACGGATTTTTAGTTCCACACCTCTCAAACTCCCATTCCATAACACCAACTCCCTCCAACCAAACAGGCTGTGAGGGGATGAAATCCCCTCAAGGACGCCCAGCTGGCCCCATATATTAACCCTTCGATGATGAACTTCTGATGCAGCACGAGCCAACAATCACACACCCAAAAAATTGTCAATACACTTGTAGCAACCCTGGGACAGTAGATGTCCAGTTCATCACATGCATCCTTCAGTGGTGGAACCAGGAAAGACAACAACGCAATATTGCACATCAATTCACATTGCACGAACCCAACTCAAAATCCCAGGAAATCCAAATACCTTCTGGAATTGAAGATAGATATATTCAGAAATAGATGTGGCTCATCACAAATATGTACTTCCCATACCACATGTCCTTAGTATCCCAACAACACCAAATAGCAGACAGCTTATTTACATAAACTGTAAATAAAGGCAATGGCTTCTTCGATTGGCCGTGGGGGCAGAGAGTTATCAATGATTGGTGCCATGGGTCTCTCCAGAAAGCTTAGGTCGGCAGGGTCCTAAAGAAAACAAATAAATACAGAAAAAAGGACTAGTCAATCAAGTAGCCAATATCATGATACTAGACCACACAAGCTATGGAATTATAATTACCTTGTAGGAATATCTTACTCGGGCTTCCTCGGCTTTCAGCTGTAAAGAGATGCAACTGACAATGATCAAAGCAACCACAGGAAAAGTTAACACTAGCTTGCCAGGAAATGAATCATACATACTTGGTCCTCAGTTACTCCCAGATTTTCCCTTGGTCCATCAAAATTGTACGTGCCCGGCAAGCAAGAGTGGCCACCGACATACAAATCCTTGGGGTGCTTCACTTCAGCTGAACAACCATGGCAGTAACCTAAGTCTAAAAAGGGGGCGATTTGTCAACAACTGCCAGATAATCCACAAGACATACAATATAATAATAATACAAGGCTGTAGAAAATGTGCATGCAGCCATTACACATGGATGTGCACAAAGGAAAATGAGATATACGAATATTTGATTGGTCACAATAAACGAGGTAACCTTCACCACATGGGCTGCAGGCATGCAAGTATCTGCCAGAGATTGATACATAATTATGGTATCCTTAGCCCGTCCGTTTTTACCCTGCGTTCTAGCTTTTCAGGGATTTTCGGAATTACCCTGCGTTCTGGAGTATTTTACCGTTTTGTTCCTGTTTTGCCCTCCCACGCTATCATTTGTCCCCCTCGCACTAATAACGGGTCCGCCACAAGCAAATGGGACTTCTCGAGGAGCTTGGTAAGGACGAGGCAACCGCGGCTGAGCTCTGGGCCTCTGTCCATAGTAAGGAGCAGCGGGACGTGGATTGTCTGGTAGTCGTAAGAGAGAAGCGCACGGTAGAGAGCCTGGTCGCCGAGCCAAGAGTGGTGGAGCGTCATCCTGCCGAGCCACGCGTGGTGGAGCGTCATCCCGCTGAGACCAACACCGGCCGGCCGGCGCAGCACGCCAGCACGCCCTCATCCCCAGCTCGTGGTCGCTCTGCCGCCTGCCTGCGTCCATCCACCACGTCACCTCCTGCCCAGCTAGCAGTTGGCAACGGCACACCTCCTTCCGTGCACCAGCAGGTAGCAGCACCACGACCACGCATGCAGCCATCCATGATCCATCCAATCCGCTCAGCTTTTTCAGCTGCCTGCTAGCTAGCTTGTGCACGGCTGATGCGCGCAGTCAAGCGCCAGCCCGACAAGACACGCGCGGTGGAGCATAGGAGGAGGGAGGGATAAGTGTCCATGACTAAGTACCAATTTAGAGGGAACTAGAGGAGTAATGTTCAAACTGAACAATGGCGCTCGGAAGTGTTCTTTCCCGCGGGAGAAATGAGAAACGCGCGTACCAGGAAGTAGGTGGACAGCAAATTGTATTCATTAGCGCTAGAGGCGAGGGGACGATCGACAACTGAGCCAATGCATGGGGTGGCAGCTAATTAATCCTTCATACATTCTCTGGCCAGACTATGCATGGTGATTTTAGGTATTCTAGTAAAGAAATAGCCTCTCCTTGGTATCTGTGATACACCCAAAATGCAGGGTAAAGCGGACAGAGGGAGTATTTAACTGGTCACAATAAAAGAAATGAGCTTAACCACAAATATTTTAAGCCAAGAAGATGCCAATCAAACAATCAATTTCCCTCTCCCTCTCTTATTTACCAAGCAATAGATTGGATTTTTTAGGCTACATGATCAAGCAATTAATACAGAGATCAAACTAGAGATGGATAGACAATAGAAAACTACATAACATGCAAGGCTAAGTTAGCTCAAACCACGCACTGAAGAATACACAAGTTTAGTACAAGAGTATCAAATACCTTTGTCAAAAGGATCAACCCTGCAGATACAGCTGACCACCAACACATCACTTTCACGCATAGTCTCAGCAAAGAATAATAGGTTATTGCTGTCTTTAGTCTTTGCAGTGAAATTGATATGATAGTACATCCTATGACTAGCGCCCTCATTGAACACATGGTAGCTCACAACGCCTTCGAGTTCATATGCAAGAACCTACATAAGAAAGAATCATAGAAGGTCAACAACTGATTGCTAGATGAATAATAAAAGAATAAGACACAATCACACAATGCAACCGAGGTAGGAGGACAGAGAGCAAGGGAATGAGAGCAAACCCCTAAAAGATTGTGATCGTCATTATATTTGTCCACCAAAGCTCGAACCAACTGGAACATCCGATCGCGTCTTTTATCAATTGGCAGCGACTTCAACCGCTTTTTCCTTGTGCCATCAGGCCAGTACAGAATTCGGCGTATAAACTTCTCACGGGTGGATTCTTTCACACGAGAGAGCAAATCTGGATCATCTGGATCTATGCACCTGGTTTAGATCAAAGCATCCGCATATAGTTACCATACTGTACTTCCACAAACATAGAGAACACAAAGAGATACTCAGTACTCTTGTCGACGTTATTAGCCAGACCTATGGTGTTCGTGAATTAGTTTGCCTGGGAGGTTAATGAATAGGACCAAACACCCAAGTTACTTCTAGCATAGTTAACGGTCAAAATAAACCAGTCAATTCAAAACAAAACAAAACTATGGTAGAAGTAACTTGGGTGTTTGGTAGTTTGGAGTTCTGGATGCCAAAAAAAAAGGATAAAAGGGACATCTATCTTACAGTTTAGATGCCCAACTATGTGTGCACTTACAGAAATATTTTGACCAGTTAACAGAACTTGCTGTTCACCATTGTTTACTACACAAGAAGGAATGCTATTACTTTTTTCTTTAGACTTGAAACTTTGTTGAATACTTGGGGTCATTTATTCCTGATTCCTGTTGCAATGTGTATGCTAATCTCGTAACCAATGACAAGCATATACACAAATACATACAGGATAAAAGAAGCAATACAGAAATCTAGAAACGAAGTTGAGAATCCTTACATTGTTGGATCCCGACGATCAGCAAGATAGCAATCAATGGCACGGTAAGCCTCTGGTAAGCTATAAAACAGCCCACCCACGTCAGGATACGTATGGTAACATCCCCTGTGATCAACCCTGATGTAAAATCTGATTCCCCAATCATTGAATAACCGGACCCGCATGGAGGAAGTGGGCGATTCCTCCAATGACGCAGCGTGGAATAAGTCCTTCAAGGACGAGAAATCTGGTTGTTGCAGCGTTTGTGCAGATCCAGTGCCTCCCACATGCTTCTCATCACGCCTGTATCAGGGCAAGCAGACGAAGAAATTATCTTAAACTGCAGGCGATAAATAAATAATCCACATGAGACATGGATCCGACTGAAATACAAGGGGAATCTATCCGGGGGAGGTGAGGGGGATCAGCCCCAATTTCGACTAGATCGGATGTGCTTACCTTGAGAGGGAAACCAATACTTTGAGCATGATCTTGTTGATGTCTGAGATAGCATAGTCCGTGAAGTACTTCCCATCGCTATTTACGAAGACAGCGATCACTGGCCCGGAATCGGAACGGGCTACGGCGAGTTGGTCCCGACTGCTTCCGCGCAGAGAAGAAACGGCAGCTTCTTCGTTTCTGTCACAACATCGGATGGAAAAAATCTGCCGCCCGGCAGCAGTGGGAACATCAAAGTGGACCATTGGGTGGCCCGTATAGAGTCCAGGAGCGTGGAAGCAGTCAGCGTGGGCACGGCCGGGAGATTCGCGGCGGCGGCCGCCGCGGCGGCGAGGGTCTGGCATGGGGGTAGGTAGTGAGGACAAAGGGGATTCTAGGGTTTGCTCCCTATGGCGAGGGAGGAGAAAGAGATAAATAGCGAATCGTGTGGGCCGCCCCAATGCCCTTTTTTCCTTTTTCTTCTATACTTTTTCTTTTTATTTTTGTTTTCAAATTTGAATTTTCTAAACTGGAAATTCTGAGATCTGAGCACTTTTATAGTTTTATAAGGTTTCTCAAATTTTGAAATTTTCAATATGTGAACATTTTTTAATCTGAATAAAATCCTATTTTTAACAATTTCAAATCTGAATACTTTTAAACCTAAAACATTTTAAAATTGAAAAAATATGAACAAAATTTAAAACATGAACAAAATTCAAAATCTAAACATTTTTAAATATGTATAAAATTCAAATCGAAAATGCTATAAAAAGAAAAACCCAAAAATAAAATTAAAATGAAAAATAAATGAAAAGAAAAGAAAATCCAAACGTAAACGGAGCCAATACTCCCTCCGTCGTGGTTGCAGTAGGAATCACTCCGTTGCGGCACGGTGTATGGCATTGCACACTCCTTCCGGCTTCCATCGGTCTAATTGGCAAGGCCTAGTAAGTGCGGTCGCTCTACTACTTCAGTTACGGATTTTTAACCTTCCTTTGGGTAGGATGACTCATGATACTGGTGAGCAAATAGGAAATGAAATCGGTGTTTTTGTTGAAGCCGAGGTTGGAGAGGATGGCATGGCTCTAAGTTCTGAAGATCGAAGTCAAAACCACTGATGAGAGGCATCATGGTGGATGTGAAAGAAGGAAAGAAAGGGCTTTGGTGTCGCTTTGAGTACGAGTTCCTGCCAGAATTCTGCTTCCGATGTGGACTTTTTTTTATCACATTGACAAGGATTGTAAAATTATGAGGGAATTTCTTATTTGACACTATGTTAAAATCAAGTTCCTTATTTGATATTGGAAAAAAAAATTCTTCCATATTTGACACTAGGTCTAAAATTTATTCCTTATATGACATTATCATCCAATCTGTTAGACTATTCCGTCTAAATGCCAGTTAGACATGTCAGTTTTTTATCTGAGTGACCAGATTACCCCTGCTATATTATACGTGTGTGTGTACGTGTCAGTGAGATTAGCTGCAAACTACTACTCCCTCCGTTTAAAAAATATAAGATGTTTTAGGTTTGTGAAGCAAATGTATCTAGACAACTTTTAGTATATATATTCGAGTGAACCTACACACTAAAAGATGTCTAAATATAATTACTTCACAAACCTAAAATATCTTATATTTTAAAATGGAGGGAGTAGTACGTGTAGGGAAGAGAAGAGGAAAAAAGCCCCATCCATGAATCATAGTTTAAAAAACGGACCGGTTCACTGGTTGAACCAGAAAAAACTAGAACCAGAGACCTCGGCGGTTTGTTAAGCGCAGAAGACCGCCCATGCTAACGAACTAGTGAAAACCGGGTGAACCGGCCGGTTTTGTGGAAAACCAGCGAACCACTGGTTTTTGACCAACCGCCCGGTTCAATGTGGGTCTCAGAAATACCCTTCAGTTGACTTTTTTCTGTGAAAAAGAGGGGTAGTTTAGGAAATTGTTAAAATCGTGCTCCTCTAGGATTTTCTCTGGATCGGTTGACTCGATTCCCAGTTTATCCGTGCCGCCACCGACAGGAAGGAGAAAGCTAGAGAGGCAGAGAACCCGATGCGACGGCGCCATGGCCTCACCAACATTTGTAAATTGCAAATTCTATAATATATTTTTACAGATATTTTATTTATGTACTACAATATTTGTAACTAAAAAATATTATTTTACAACTAAAAAACCAACATCAAACCGGTTTAAACCAACGGTCCAACCAGTGAACCGTGAACTGAAGGCCTCACCGGTTCGATCACCGGTCCGGTTTTTTAAACTATGCCATGAATCCAATGAGCAGGCAGCCGCGCACGGATGAGTTAATTTGACTATCGAGTGCGTCTGACGTCTTTGACCCAGTCACACTTCCCTTAAATCCCTAATTCTCTGTTCCCTTTCCCTAATTTCTATTCGTTAATTAGGCCCAGTTCTTTTTAGCTGAGGCTTGTGCAAAAACGGCTTAAGCTTAGCTGCCCCAGAGAAACTGCAGTGAAAATAAGCCTCAGAGAAACTGCAGTCCAGTTCTTTTCCAGCTTATGTTCGTCTGGGCTTATTTTATGAGTTGTATAACAAAAGTCTGTAACGCCCCTAGAATATGATAGTGAGATATATAACTTGAACTATATAGTTATCTGGTGTGTCTACTGGTTATGCGAGCACGAAAATGATTTGCGGACATCATATAGGACGAAATATTACAAGAGAAATAAAGTCTCGTACTTCATAAATATATGAAACAATATCAAGGTCATCAATTATTACAATTTGTATTCATGAAATGCGATCACAAAAATAACACCACGGGTCGTAACAACTAGTAATCAAGGTACGAGACTCTGAGCAATAGCATCACGTAGTGCGTCCATTGTACCTTCATCTGCAGGTGCAACACTAGGATGAGAAGCACTCTCCACATGGACATATCCATCGCTATCGAACTTGTCAAAATGCTCATCACGTAGATTGCTGTCACGAATAAAGTTATGGAGACACATGCATGCAGTTATGATCATCGTCTGCGTCTCTGGTTTGTACCGTGTTATTCCTAGGAGAATTTGCCACTTCATCTTGAGCACACCAAATGCTCTTTCAACAACGTTTCGTAGAGATGAATGGCGATGATTGAAGGTTTCCTCTCTCCCTCGTGGAGGTGCCTGTTGGAACTCAGGTACATGGTACCGCTGTTGTTTGTATGCTGCTAGGTACCCAGCTCTATTAGGATATCCAGAGTCAACGAGATAGTATTTATCTGTAGAGACAGGATAAAAACATCACAAATGGGTATTAATAATTTAAGAAATGATAGTGCATACTTGTGTAAAAAAATGCATATAAAATGTTTACCTTCGGGAGGGTGTGGATATGTGGCATATTCAACCCTAGCATCAGAGCATACACGTGTTTCATGAACAGAACCAGGCCATCCAGCAACCACAAAAGTGAACCTCATATCGAAATCACATATTGCCATGACATTTTGACTTGTAACACCTTTTCTATTGCGGTATTTAGGCTGATCCTGTTCTGGCACAATACAAGGATTATGTGTTCCATCTACACTAGTAGAAAAAGGGTCTTTGGTCCAGCACCCAAATGTCATCTGTCCCGGTTCGGCTGGCCATTGGGGACCAATGACACTTATTGGTCCCGGTCCATGCCGCCTGGAGATTAGTCCCGGTTCATTTCGGGGTATCGGTCCCGGTTTGTGGCATTAACCGGGACCAAGGCCTCCCCAGCATGACACGTGCCTCTATGCGGGTCATTGGTCCCGGTTCATGGCATGAACCGGGATCAAAGACCCTCCCCTGGCTATAAATTGATACCCAGCCCTTTGCCCTTTGCCACAAAAATTTGCTGGATTGTGTGTGTGGTGTGGGTGCTAGCTTTTTTTCCTTTGATTGCACACAAGGTGTTCGACGAAATGTCCATGCCACATTTAAGTTCGCACAACACGGTATCCTCCGCCGAGGTTAGCAACCTTATCTTCTTCATCTGTAACTGATATAAAAATCTTGCATATGTGTCCATGTGGGTGGTCATTTCACTATTCATGATGTTATTATAATAGTTAATTATTATAACGCAGATCGATGCGCGGATGCGATGGATGTACGGCGACCGACGCGATTCTGATTTTATTGCAGGCCTGCATAAATTTATCGATGTGGCTAAGGCAAACAAAGTGGATAATTTTATGCCTTGTCCCTGCATCGACTGTCGAAATTTGACGGAGCACTCTGCCCCGAGAATCCTTCAAAGCCATCTGCTTCGGAGAGGTTTCATGCCCGGATATTATTGTTGGGCCATGCACAGAGAAAGAGGGGTTAGGCTGGAAGAAAATGAAGAAGAGGATGATGACAGCTATCCTGAAGAATACGGTGATACTGCAATGGAAGACAATGAAGAAGAGGGAGGCGGCAATGAAGAAGAACAACGGGCATCGGATGAGCCCGGTGATGGTCTTGGTCGGGTCATTTCTGATGCAAAGCAACAATGCGATACAGAAAGGGAGAAGCTGAAGTTGGAGGCCATGCAAAACGATCACAAAAAGTTATTATACCCAAATTGCGAAGATGGCAGCACAAAGCTCGGTACCACACTTGAATTGCTGAAATGGAAGGCAGAGGCTGGTTTATCTGACAAGGGATTTGAGAAGTTACTGAAAATAATAAAGCCAAAGCTTCCAAAGGATAATGAGCTGCCCGAGACAACGTACGAAGCAAAGAAGACTATCTGCCCTCTAGGATTAGATGTGGAGAAGATACATGCATGCATTAATGACTGTATCTTATACCGTGGTGAGAAGTATGAGAATATGGATAAATGTCCGGTATGCACTGCATGTCGGTACAAGATCAGACAAGATGACCCTGGTGATGTTGAGGGTGATGACGAGCCCCCCAGGAAGAAGGTTCCTGCTAAGGTTATGTGGTATGCTCCTATAATACCACGGTTGAAACGTCTGTTCAGAAACAAAGAGCATGCTAGGTTGTTGCGATGGCACAAAGAAGAGCGTAAGAAAGACGGGAAACTGAGACACCCCGCCGATGGGTCGCAGTGGAGAAACATCGAGAGAAAGTACTCAAACTTTGCAGGTGATGCGAGGAACTTATGGTTTGGTCTAAGTACAGACGGCATGAATCCTTTTGGGGAGCAGAGCTGCAGTCACAGCACTTGGCCCGTGACTCTATGTATCTACAACCTTCCTCCTTGGTTGTGCATGAAGCGGAAGTTCATTATGATGCCAGTGCTCATCCAAGGACCGAAGCAACCCGGCAACGACATTGATGTGTATCTAAGGCCATTAGTCGATGAACTATTGCAGCTGTGGGCAGAACCAGGTGTAAAGATGTGGGATGAGCACAAACAGGAGCCATTTGACCTACGAGCGTTGTTGTTTGTAACCATCAATGATTGGCCTGCTCTTAGTAATATTTCAGGACAGTCAAACAAGGGATACAATGCATGCACGCACTGTTTAGATAAGACTAAAGGTACATATTTGGATAAATGTAAGAAGGTTGTGTACCTGGAGTGTCGTAAATTTCTTCCGACCAATCATCAAGTAAGAAAAAAAGGCAAGCATTTCAACGGTGAGGCAGATCACCGGAAGAAGCCTAAGCTCCCTAAAGGTGCTGATGTATTTGGTATGGTGAAGGACCTAGAAGTAATATTTGGAAAGGGTTCTGGCGGTCAATCTGTTCCGAAAGACCCCATTACCGGACACATGGCCATGTGGAAGAAGAAATCTATATTTTGGGAGCTTGAGTATTGGAAAGACCTAGAGGTCCGTTCTTCAATCGATGTGATGCACGTGACGAAGAATCTTTGCGTGAACCTGCTAGGCTTCCTAGGCGTGTATGGGAAGACAAAAGATACACCAGAAGCACGGGAGGACCAGCAACGTATCAAAGACCCATACAACAAGCATACTGATAAAGGCCGTCAATACTTAAGCAGCTACGCTCTTACCAAAGCAGAGAAGGAAATCTTTTTTGAATGCCTGAATAGTATCAAGGTCCCGGCTGGGTTCTCGTCTAATATAAAGGGAATAATAAATATGGCAGAGAAAAAATTCCAGAACCTGAAGTCTCATGATTGTCACGTGATTATGACGCAGTTGCTTCCGGTTGCATTGAGGGGGCTTCTACCGGAAAATGTTCGAGTACCCATTGTGAAGCTATGTGCATTCCTCAATGCAATATCTCAGAAGGTGATCGATCGAGAAAGTCTAGAAAGGCTGCAAAAGGATGTGGTCCAATGTCTTGTCAGTTTTGAGTTGGTGTTCCCCCCGTCCTTCTTCAATATTATGACGCATCTCTTAGTTCACCTAGTTGATGAGATTTCCATTCTCGGTCCTGTATTTCTGCACAATATGTTCCCCTTCGAGAGGTTCATGGGAGTCTTAAAGAAATATGTTCGTAATCGTGCAAGGCCAGAAGGAAGCATCTCCAAGGGCTATGGAACAGAGGAGGTCATTGGGTTCTGTGTTGATTTTCTTCCTGACCTTAAGCCGATTGGTGTTCCTGAATCACGGTATGAGGGGAGACTGAGTGGAAAAGGCACGCTAGGAAAGAAAGCAATGATATTTAGGGACGGGCATTCTTTGAATCAAGCACACTACACAGTTCTACAAAGTTCTACCTTCGTGGCTCCGTATATCAAGGAACACATGAATGTTGTACGCTCTAAGTTCCAGGGGAAGGATGACTACTGGATTAAAGAAAATCACATGGAGACTTTTGGCACTTGGTTGCAATTACATCTCATAAATGACACCACTATTGGAGATCAGCTCTACTTGTTGGCTGCGACACCATCTGCGACTGTATTGACTTTCCAAGGGTACGAGATAAATGGGAATACATTTTACACGATCTCCCAAGATAAAAAGAGCACTAACCAAAATAGTGGTGTCCGCTTTGATGCAACATGTGACAATGGGAAAAAGGACACATACTATGGTTACATAGAGGAGATATGGGAACTTGACTATGGACCTACTTTTAAGGTCCCTTTGTTTCGGTGCAGTTGGGTCAACATGAATAGAGAAGGGGTAAAGGTGGACCAGCTGTACGGAATGACAACAGTGGATCTCAAGAATCTTGGTTACAGAGACGAACCATTCGTCCTAGCCAATGATGTGGCTCAGGTTTTCTATGTGAAGGACATGTCCTCCAGACCGAAAAAAGGAAAAATAAGGAAACGAATACATCAGACGATGAGCCCAGGCGTCACATAGTTCTTTCAGGGAAAAGAAACATCGCGGGAGTCGAGGACAAGACAGACATGTCAGCAGATTATGATAAGTTTGAAGAAATTCCGCCCTTCACCGTGAAAACTGACCCTTGCATCCTGTTAAATAATGAAGATGCTCCATGGTTACGGCCTAAGAAGCGATCATAGGCAAGTGATCGACATACGCGACGAAGGAGAATTACCCTAAACCCTATGTAAATCTATGTAATGTATGAAAACTATGACACGTCATTTTGTGAAGGATTTTTTATGACGTTTGCAATTTTCCAAGTTCAATATTTTTCCTTGCAACTATGACACATAATATGACACCACGCGAAGGTTTCACATTGTTTGAATCGTTTTTGAATTTCTTATGCCCGTTTTAAACGTGTTAGTGCATTTTTTATTAAAAATAGTAAAATTGTTTAGTTAGAATTAATAATTTTGAAAACAGAAAATGGTTTTGGATTAGTTATTTAAATTGAAACACTTTTCCTGTTGAAAGTTTTTTCAAATTTTAAATAGAAGAAAGTTTTTTCCTGTTAAAATGAAAACAGCAAGTTAAAACAGAAAAACAATGGGCACGTGGCGGCTCAGCAGCGCCCCTCGCCCAGGACATTGGTCCCGGTTTGTGGCATCAACCGGGACCGTTAGTGGGCACGTGGCAGCTCAGCAGCGCCCCTCGCCCAGGTCATTGGTCCCGGTTTGTGGCATCAACCGGGACCGTTGATCCATTGGTCCCGGTTGGTGCCACGAACCGGGACCAATGACTCCTCCAAATATAACTGGCCCTTCTTCCTCCCCCACTTCCCCCCAAAATCGGCCAAAACTGCTAAGGACTTTTGCGCGCGGAGCGAAACCACGCCGGCAGGCTGTCCGAGTTTCGTGCCGCCGCTGCCGCCGTCCTCGGTGAGCGCCGCCGCCGCCGCGACCTCTCCCTTTTCCCCCCGCGCCGCCGCTCATCACATTCTCTCTGCAGGTGGCCTGCGCCGCCGCCCCCCCATCCCGGCCCCGTGCGCCCGCCCCGCACCCCCAGCGCCGCCCCCGACGCCACCCTGCGGCCGCCCCGCCCCCCAGCGCCGCCGCCCCCCTTCGACGGTGAGCTCCTCGGGAGGGAGCTTCCCGGCCCGGCCGGCCGGCCCTTTGGCCAATGTTTTCTTTTTTAAATTTCGCATTTAAATTTCGCATTTAAACTGCTAAGGAATTTCGCAATTTTTTCATTACTTATATATATATATAATACTTAGTTAGAAGTTAGTGTTAGTTTATTAGTTAGAATTAGAATTAGTTAAAATTAGTTTTAGTGTGCATTTTGAATATATAGCATGTATTCTAACTAACAAATGTCGGTATATTGCAGAAACTATGGATCCAGCATATAAAAAAAGTCAAGATGATGAATACTTCCTCCAAGGAATGATCCGAGAAAATGTAGATATTGATGTCACCAGGACATTTCTGAACGATTCCGGTGAGGGAGATGAATCTCTCAACCGAGGAGACGACTCCGGTGAGGTAGAAGCCTGGGACGGGGGAGAAGCCGGTGAGGGAGAAGCTGACAAGGGAGAAGGCGACGAGGGAGAAGCCGACGAGGGAGAAGACGACGGCTCCGGCCGAACCTTAAATCTCGGAAACTCCGGCGAGGTGTATATATGTTTTTTTGTAATGCCCGACTGTCTATATATATACATGCATATATTAACACTCTTTCTTATTTTAGCCCTACGGATCGAGCACTTGTTCCGTCAGAACAAAACGAGGCCCAACCAAAAAGTTGGACAACAAAGTGAGTTATAGGATCGAAGTGGTCGGTGTAGACGGCCAACCGCTAGCTCCTGAAGATGTCGCAAAAAAATTTGTCAAGCAATGTGGAGTTCTTGTGAGGGACCACATTCCGATCATCGTTCAAGAATGGAATCGGCCAAGCAGCGGTGGAGTCCTGTTTGTCGGCGACGTCGCCAAAGATAAGCTTTTTGACAGGCTTATGCTTAATTTCCTCCTGCCGAGGCTAGATGTGAATCCAGATGAGGAGAAGGAAGCAAATAAGGAGCTACTTAAAAGAGTAAAGAAGTTTGCTCTGATCAAGATGGCCGAGGCATTCAAGAACTGGAAGAAGAAACTGTACCTTAAGTTTGTCAAGTTAGACAAGACTCCGGATTTTAATCAAGCCGGCTATGCTAAGTTAAGACACCAGTGGGCTGATTTTGTGAAGTACAAGACATCGGAGAAAGCTTTGGAAAGGTCGAGAATAAATCAAGAGAACGCTGCTAAGAAAGTGTACCACCATAATATGGGGTCTGCTGGCTACGCCGGTTGCATGCCTAAGTGGGATGCACTTGAGGTCAAGTATATTGCTGCCGGGATCAGACCAGAGCCCACAACATGGACACCACGGGCGAGAAACTGGTTTTACGGCCATGGGGGCACGTTGGACGAAGAAGGGAGGGCAATATATACCCAGAAACACAAAGATCATCCCCTACTGCCCATCGAAGATATTAGAAGTGCAGTACAAGATGTGGAAGCGGGACGGTTCGTTCCCGATAGAGAGAACGACGAGCTCACACGAGCCCTCAAAAATGATGAACACACCGGACGAGCACGAGGCACACCGGGCTCCAAGCCGTGGAAGGTTGCCTTCCCCGCGGAAATGAAGAGATATCCCGATAAAAGTCATCAGAGGAGAAAGGAAAGGGAGGCAGCTGAGAAAGCGGCAGCTGCAGACCGGCTGCGTAATGTAGAAGAAGCATTAAAGCGGCATCAGGATCAACTCGACAGACTTAGCCAGCAAGGTATCAGCAGCCAATCTCAGCGGCACATGGTAGAAGCTGCATTCGATGGTATCGACGCCCTATCAAATAAGAAAAGCAGCGTCGCTTCCACCCAGCTCCACGATGGTGATGATGATGCACTGACGATGGCTCCTCCTAAACGCTACCCAGTGGATGATATCACGGAGAGCACAGCTTGTGAGCTAAAGGTGCAAGTTATGAACTTAAGGGTGACAGCGGCGGTCGGCATGGCCGTACCAACTGCGCCTAACGGAACTTGGCATTGCAGACCGATTCCAAAAGGGTACGCTGTCGTCACGGTGGATGATGTCAAGCAAGATTTTGAGGAGCTGAAGCTGGACCACCCTGCAGGGGAAGATAGGGACCTGACTGAACTAGGAGAAGCCAAAGGGGGGACTATTGTATGGCCAAAGGAGCACATCGTGCTTCCAAATTATGTCCCGCCAAGGCCACCCACTCCTCATAGCAGCAGTCCACCTTCGCCGCCACCTCACCATTCTCCAGCGCAACCGTCGCCTTCACCGCCTCACCACTCACCGCAGCTGTCTCCACCGCCGCCTCAGCCGTCTCCGCCGCCGCGTCAGCCGTCTCCGTCCCCTGAGCCTCAGAGACTAAAGCGGAAGTATACTAAGAGGGGCAGCACCACCAGCAGCAGCAAGAGCACGTTCCGATCACCGAAACGTAAGTTATCGCCCCTCCCAAGAGTACCTCATCAGAATATGAAGAAGCTTCCTTACGAGAAGACAGATGAGGAAATTGCTACGGCCGCAGATGCCCATTATCAACAGTGGAAGACTGACATGGCTAACAAGAAAAATCCAAAGCCGACGGAGCCATTGATCTTCCCGGTCACCGCAGAAGATAAAGCCAAAGCAGCCGCGCTTAAGATTCAGCTTCACCAACCCATAGCGCTCACACCTGACTATAATCGCTCTATTACCAAGTCAGCTGAGGCAAAAGAGCGGAGAGTCGGGAAAGAAGTTGCCCAGCTCGGACAACAGAAAAATCAATCGATCGAACCGCTCAAAGTGTACGATACCAATGAGTGGAGAGCCCAGGAGCGGCATGATCCGAACATTGATCCGGAGTTTATTCAACTCTACGGAGAAAAGGCCAAGTTATATGGACTGTCTATTGCTGAGTACATGAGCCGTCTAGATGAGTTCGAGGGGTACCAGCAAATAGCGTACAAATACCGGTACGGGGATCCTCTCGTCAAACCCGAGTTAGTCAAAGATCTACCAACAAAAATGCGGAGATTGCATAACTGGTACATACAAGCCTGTGCTGAATCCACAAACTGGATCTATGCTGGATATAAACACCACCATTACGGTCATGGAGATGGCTTCTTACTGATGGAATTTCTAGAATTATTTCAGTTTTACCAACAAGACGCCCTCGACAAAACTATTGTCAGTGCCTATTGCCTGTAAGTATTATTAAGTCTTTCTAGCTCAGCTCATTCGTTGCTTGTATAATCTTACTCATCATTATACTAATTATATATGCAGAATGAAGATTCTCGAATGCGACCGAGGAGGAATCTTTGACCTTGGGTTCGTTGACTACAATTTCGTTCATGAAGATACTCTAAAAAAAAAAACCCAAAGAGACAGAGGATAACTTGGTACAATCGTTGAAGTATTTCAGCAACAGAAGGGAAATACTATTTCCTTACAACTTCGAGTGAGTGTTACTGTCTTGTACACATTTTGTTTTCGCTTTACTCGATGTTAAGCTATTTGACTCATTATGTCTGTGCAGCTTCCACTTTATTCTGTTAATCATTAGTGTTGACGAAGGAGTAGTCAAAGTCATGGACTCAAAACGCACACCTTTAGGAAATTGGGTGAACATGCAGGAATGCCTCCAGAAGGCTTGGAAACGGTTCACCGCCAACACTAGGGGTGTTTGGAAGCCAGAGCTTACATTTAAACCATTGAATGTAAGTACTACTTGCTAGATCCACGTATCTCTTTGATTCTAGTTTCAATACAATTATCATGCTTGATTCTTATTTTGATTGAACTCCGTTCTCGTAAAGTGCTTGAGGCAAGAAGCTGGGAATAACTTATGTGGATACTATGTCTGCGAGTTCATTCGCCAGACGACCAAAGAGAAGGGTGCAGACCGAAACATCAAAAAACTTGAAGTACGATAAACAATAATCTCAACATTATTTTATTACCATCAACTGTGTTTAGTTTCATTCATATATATTGATCCCTTTCTTTAAATTAGATCGAACGGATGCGGGACGGTCTTCTACCACGGGAACGCGTGCAAGCAATTCAAGAGGAAATTGCCGGTTTCTTATTAGAACAAGTCATAGATCCGAAAGGAGAATACTATTACCCGGTTCATTTAGAAGGGTGAAGTGTAAAAAAGAAGATGTAAAATCAAATTTGTGTGAGTTACCGATTGTAATAGCGACCAAGCACGACGGATGAGACGGTGAATAATATATTCGTGACCATGATGTGTAATATATATATATAGTGTGGTTCCTTCATTATTGATGTATATATATAATACCATTAAATTGAATACAAAACACACCAAATAAAACCCTGAACCCTAAATGGGAAAAAAACCCTGGATCAACGATCCCGGCTCGTCCTACGAACCGGGACCAATGACTCAGGCCCCCTCGCCCCGCAGCGCGTCCACATGGAGACCTATCGGTCCCGGTTCGTGCTGGAACCGGGACCGACATTGGTCCCGAGTAATGGATCCCGGTTCGGCAACCGGGACCAATGGCCCAAATGAACCGGGACCATAGGCCCTTTTTCCACCAGTGCTATGGCCCCAATGGCGTTCTTGAAATGAGGCCAAAATTTATGCCCTTTCAGTTTTGGATGAACTTGGGCGAAAGCTCGATCTTTGGGTGTGATGTAATCACCAGCCATACGATATACACACTCTAAAACCTCATGAAACTTTTTATTGATGGTAGATCGGCTATGTTCAAATCGATCCGAAACATTATCAGTACTCTGGCGTGATCCCAAAGTCCATAAAAACTTAGCTAATGCTTCTTTACTTGACATGTTGCAAGTTGACTTAAGACCATATCTTTCAACCAAGAGGTCATGCAATGGGTAAAACACTGACCTCCTCATCCTGAACATGGAGTAGAACCTTCGTCCATCTTGTTCTTTCTCTTCAACCCACTGTAGGCCTGTCATCATTGGTAATCTTCTAGGTGCATATGGCATCTTCTCACGCCAGCGAAGATAGCATCCCATTGCAATCATGCACATCTCAAATTCTTCATCTTTTTTATCATTCGAGATATCCATCTGCCACATTAACAGCATACGAAACATAACATCAAAATGTTGACAAGAAATACAAGGTGAAAATAGGTTCACGACATTAGAACTGAGAGCAAATGATAGGTTCACGACATTACAACTGACAGCAAATGATAGGTCCACGACATTAAAACCGAGAGCAAATGATAGGTTCACGACATTACAAGTTCATAGGAAATAATAGTTGGAAGACGAAACAAATAATATGGTTCAACACAAATAATGCAACGCAGCTCTCTACTTATTTTTAATGAACATCTCCCAAGTCCTGTTGATCCATCCAAGTATCGTACGAGGCTCGGCGTCCTCGAAACAAGAACAACCGAATGCATCACGATATTCCTTCTTCATGAACATTTGTGAAGCATAGAAATGCTCATCACTTCCGGGCACACCTCCAGCATTAACCACCATGGTCATCATCGCTTTAAACTCAGCTTTCACAGGATCAATGGTAACTATAGGTTCAGATGTCACAACATTTCTATTTTGTTCCCTTTTTGCAAACAAATCTACCATACGTGTGAATGCCGCTTTCTCTTCATCAACCTTTACCACCTTTTCAACTGTTGTTGGACTAGGTGAATAAGGGCATGCTCTCTTCTTTCCACCTTTTTTGCCTGAAACCTGGGTAGGAGTAGCTTCAGTTTCTAATTCACATCCAGAATCATCATCATTCTCAATTTCAATATGGGAAGCCCTAGCTTGAGATGATGGAATTGGCGCCCTAGCATACTCATTTGTAACACTGTGTTGCTCAAAAATCTCCCGCATCTTATCCTCATCTGCCAGTGGAGCATACCGAAACTTGCTCGCCTCTGGACATCTCTGCAATAACGTATCAAAGTAATACATGAGTACACACCAATTGAAAATATAATAACTTGTTACAAATATGTACAGATGACAATACATGTATCTCATTGTCCCACCATTCGTCGCTAGCTGCAATGCTATTAGTTATGTGATCTCTTCCTAGACCCGATGCATGTTGATTCAGTGACTTCCAACAATTGTAGTCCTTCTAGATGTGCGCTGGTTAAACTTTCTTACCAAGTTTGCATACCCAACTGCGTTCAAACAACTTTGGCCAGGTTGCCGGTTTTTTGCTTGCACTTCTTCAATATAGATATCAAGAAAAATACCATGTGCGACAGGATCCCAAGTTGCTTTCACTGTTTTCCCTTTATCCATCTATATGACATATGTTACAAAATCAACGTTAAAACTTCCTACTGTTTTTAGATCAAGAAAGGTTATTCACTTATGGGACCTATTGCTGAACACATAAAAATAGTTCACTATTTCATGGAGAACGTACAACAACAATTGGGAACATACATATCTAACATGCTCATTGTTTTTGGAATATATCAGTTACCCAACAACGGCTGACTGTTTTCTCTAATCAAAAGACAACAAGATACCAATAGTTGGAATTGGTCTGAAACGTCGCGTTAACTCGCCAAGTATATTCCGGAACACGCACGTATACGATAACTCGACTACTTTCGAGCTAATCCGGCGAGACACTATTCCGGCGAGACGACGCACGTACGGTACGAGCTAGCTTAGCTCAGGACTAGATCGATTCACGCAAAGACATACAACATCATCTACAAGACATGGGTCAATGAAAAATACCTTCTTCAAACCTTCCAGCCGCCGGGTGAAGATGAAGTTCGGGCGAGTTGGGAATCAGCAGTTCTGGTTCCAGATCAAAGGCGGCAGACTGGTTCACGACAGGGAGGGCGGGCTCCGGTGGTGCGGTGGTCGCGGCTGGGAGGTAGAGATCTATGGCGGTGGACGCTGCGGTCGGAGCTGCTCCACCTGGAGAGGCAGCGGCGGCGCTACCTCTGCCAGCGATGGAACCCTACCCTGGGTCGAGACGAATCGAGTACTGGGCCAAAAAAACGATTCGTTTTTAACACAGCGATAGGAGACGCGGGAGGGCATTTTGGATGTAATAACGATTCAATTTTATGGGTATTTTGGGGAAACCAGATTTTACGTTAAAGGAGAAGCTCGCTAAGCTGCGGGAAGCTGCCCATCGCTGGCTTCGGCCAACTACACAGAAAACGACGGTGGCTGAAAAACTGAGCTGGGCTTAAAATTCGAGTTCTTTCCAGCTTGTGCTTAATTTAGCAGCTAGGCACCCCGAGAAGCTGAAAAGAACTGGGCCTTAAGATGGAGACAGACGCATAGGAGCGGCCGCAGGCGCAGCTACCGCTATGCAAAAAATTGGCGGATCAGACTATTTAAGAAATTAAGAGCGACGCTAATCTAAATCTAAATTATATTAATCTAAACTATATTAATTGTCTAGAGGTGATTGTCGCCTGCCCGGTACATCCTTGACTTCTTGCCCGCACCAAAAAAAACAGACATGAAAACCATCCGGAAAAACTAGAACCGGCCACGCACGATTCCTGCTCCTCATCTCCCCGACTTCCGGAACCGGCTCCTCTGACGGTGTGAAGTAAAGTCAGACAGCTACAGTAGCAACTCAGTATAAATTCATGAAGGAAAGTCAGGGGTCTGTAGCATTTACTGTTAACCGTATTTTGTGAGCAACTACTGTAGATTGTTACTGTAGCGAAAATGTTTGAATTAATTTTTTTCAATCATATCTTACTGCCAAGTAATAACTATTAGTTTATTCTGTAGATTTGTATTGTATACAGATTAGATTGACTTAAGTTAGACTTAAATCACATATTTCTAAAGAAGGAAAGTTAGAGTATTTCTCTTCTCTGACTTTGCTACACCACGTCAGAGGATCCAGTTCCCCGACTTCCCACCTCGGGGACGTCTTCAACCTATCCCAGCAACCGCCACTGGCCTCCCCCAAATTCGCCCCCAATCTCGTTCCACGTCCCCATGCCGATCCCCTCATGGCGATGTTGCGGCGGCGGCAGCACGAAGAGCCCACCGGCGGCCTGCCCGCCCGCGGTCGCGTGGCCCTGAATCACCGCGGTCACGTCAGCCCCTCTGTCCGTGGTGTCGCCCCTCCGTTTGTTAGAATCCAGTCTGCAGTCCCTTGGATCGGCCTGGATCGACACCACGCGCGCGTCCCAATTCCAGCGAGGGTGCTGCACCCTCGTCCACGTCCCAGTTCCAGCGAGGTTGCTGGCCGCCATGGACTCAGCATCGCCGCGCGTGACTTCGCTGGACGAAATTGACCAGCTCGCGCACCCCTGCTGCGTCTGCTGCGTGGAGCTCGATGGAGGGGAGGGAAGGCATTGAAGAGAGGTGGAGCAGGGAGGAGAATATTGGGAGGGAAGGCCTGTTGCGGGAGAGGCGGAGCAGCGACAAGTTGGGTCGCCTGGGAGAGATAGAGGTGATGCTGCACTCGTACTTTTGCTACTGCTTGCCATCCCTAATTATTGTTGTTGCTGCTTGCCGTGTTCCTGGTTTTCTGCTCTCAGCGATAGATTGAGAGAGAGAATGCTAGATTTGTTCGGCTCCATCTGCTTTGCTCCTGGTTGATGTTGCTGATGATTGCCATCTCTGGCAAGTGCTCATTGATTACATGCTGCGATGATCTTTTTAAGGCGAAATTTATTGATTGCTAGCTGTTGCTGATAATTTTATCGACAGGATGTGCAATTTTGCCTTCATGGAGTTAGATGAATAGCAGAAAGACCAATATAAATTGCTGTGTTATAGCAATTTTAGTATGTTGTATCAGATGTCTCTTTTTAAGGGAGTGAGATGGAAGAGATTTGGTACTTATAGAAAATCAGTACTCCATAATATGTGTGAGATTCTACTATATTAAATTGCTAGAGGTGGTGATTGTTGGTACGTCGTCCATCCTACCCGGCATGAAAAAAAATCCCGAATTAACACGCACCAGACACGCGGGAAAACTGTCGAAACTTTTCATCCCACAATCGCCATCCCATTAGGAGGAGTGAGGGGTGACCAATATAATGGTGTACGGCTGCTCTTGCGCTGCCTCGCCGACGGGCTCCTCCGGGGAGGGTGGGAGCAGCCAGTGGCAGCATATCTATGACTGGGCCGAGGCGATCTGAAATTGGACTGTAGGAGCGGTCGGCCAAAGATTTTTGTTGGGGACCTTTTAGAATTCAGTGTGTTATCCATGTTCTTATTTGATATAGCCTGGACCACGGATGCCTGGGAGCTTACCGTTGCTAACCTTACCAAATCTTGGGTGCCAAGTACCCACACCAGACTGCATGAGTGCCTATAGTCCTATACCTAGCCAACCAGTAAGTGAAATCGTGAAGGTTTTCTTTCCAGTAAATTTTTTCTCCTAATATGCATACCACTGATTGAATTAGCACAACCACAAGTTCATCACCAAAAAGGGTTATTTATCATCTGTTCCACTAATTAAATTGTTCTTCTGCAGCCTGCACTAGATATTCATGATGTCTTCCACAGCATTACCATGACGCATGGGTTCCTATTGGCAAGATGCGAGTCCTCGGCTGTTCAGTCCAAGGGGTTCAGTTGATTTCAGTGCGTTTTTGGCGCTTCTTTAATATGCCTGATCATAATAATATCTGAGGTAAAAGCTCATGTTGTGCTATACTGCAAACCATTACAGTATTTCTATTTGAAGATCACAAACTTCTTATTTACATGTATAATGAGGTCCTTAATTGATTGTAGTCCAATAGGTGGATCTATCACACAATTGTGATTCGATTGAAGCATATCCTACCACCACTGCTGTCCTTTAGGCCGCCGAGTGAATGGTAGCGCAATTGTTCACCTCATAGACACACAAATTCAATGCCGGTCACCCCTGCACCTGGCAAGTAAATCTACATCCTTCAATCCCACGGGTAATTCTTACTTTTGCAATTATCTTTAATACTATGTCCAAAAAATGCATGACTTTTGCGAGATTCTTTATTGGGAATGCATTGCACGTTTATGTAATTTTGGGCTTTGAGTTATTCCATCATTTTTAATTACTTCAACAGAATAATGAGTTTGATGCACGTTGTGGGCAATCGGTGACAACTGATATATGATGTGTGATAACAATTAGTTCATGGCGTGTTTCCCTTTTTTCATATTTATATATACTCATCTAATTTTTTAAGATCTGAGTGAGTACAGAAAATACGTTAATATCTTCTGGTCTTGCCTACAGATGCTTCGTTATTTAGGGATTAGTCATTGAAAAGTGATTAGTTTCCAGTTCAATAAGAAGCACTAAATCTGGAGCCCAACGTCTTGCAGGAGCAAGATAGCTGGACTGTTGACCCGAAGAATCCTTGCGGTAAACTCTTATGTGCAACTGATAAAGCCAATATTAGAATGCCTGCATCCCATTCAATTATAATCCTTTTTTATAAAAAAAGGGCAGCCCCAGCCTCTACATCATTCAGTATAATCCTCTAATCCTGACATGAGCCTGTCTCGTAAGGATATGACGAAGCAATAATAACTTCCTCTGAAATAGCGCATCTCTAAATGGCTAGAGGTGGTCATATGAGAAAAGAGCTTCCTGGAATTGATATGGTGACATGGAGCGACCTGGGAGTACTAATTTAGTCCAGGTGGTGTGCATTGAAACCTTGCTCACTATTGCTGCTTCTGATTTATACACATTGGCAACAGCAACAGCATGTGTACATGGGAGTGGTTGTGCTATACATAGACCTGCTTCATGTGGTTTGAGATTACAGTTTGCAGTGGGTGCAACACTTCTATGTCTGAACCTGAATGTACTATATTTCATCAGTAAAATGCATTGCTTAATTAAGCTGTAGCAACTTATCTAAGAAGATCCAATCCTATGGAGCTGTTTACAGGATATGCTGCCAGTATATGGTCCAGCTGTACAGACTTCCATTGCATTGTTACAGGGAAGCCAAATTATCATCATTGTTCTGCTAGGAGGTATCCAAGTGGTGAAAATTACTGTTTCCCGTGGGTATCTGAGCACGTTACAATGTTTTCTTCAAAGTTGATTCATTTGCTGATGGCTACTTGTCATTGCAATTTTGTTACTAACCAAAAAGTCACCACTGATCTGTTTATTTCCCTCAAGCAACTGTTAGGACTGTGGCTGTTTGTAATGGCATTGCAAATCAGAATTGTAGCACCATGGAACCGAGGCGAGCAGAATTCAGGCTACTACAAAAATCAAGTCTGCACTGGTCATGACTGTCAACCTGAGTTCTCTGAAGCCCACCCTAAAAACGGCTACCACCAAGAAGGTTATCAGCATGACCTCAACGGTAAAAAGATAAGTTCATTGTCATGGGACCCAGGCAGGTGCTCTCTGATGTCTGCTCGGGAAGACGCTGGATTTCATGGAGGGAGGAACAATAGGATCCTCGCAATCTTCGATTAGATCTCCCCGTTAGTTCCAAACCCTACCGCGACGAAGTATACTACTTTGACCCTGCCTATAAGCACCTCCATGGCTCTTGCGAGCAGCGCCCGTTGAAGAGGCGTCGGTGCCAAGACACAAACAAGGTGTTGCCCTCCATATCCGAGTGCTTAGAATATTTGCTCTGGTCTGAGGCAACTCTCCTACTGACATAATCACTACTCTCTTCCGTGTTGTCAAGAACTATGACATGACTGAATATCAGAAGCTTGAATTCCTAAAGGTAAACCAGTCTTGATGCTTATGTGCTTGATTTTTCTCAGTTTACCTTCTATGGACTAAAATTTCATGTTTATTTGCACAGGAAACACAGGAGAGTCTGATGGTGTTGGGTCATTCGTCAGCTTTCTGGTCTTCTGGCTAAGTATGCCCTGGCGAGAGAAACTGCAAAAACTTTCTGTTGTGGGATTCCATTTCTGAACGACGCGCAGCTGCTCTGATATCATTTAACAGTTTTGCGTAGCTTTCAACTGTCTTCGTATTCCTGTGTGTAAGATGATGCTTTACTGAAATGAACAAATTTTATTTATTCATCCTTATTCAAAATGTGATGAGTGAAACATTGAAACTCTTTCTGTGCAGTCGTATAGTTGCAAAAACAGTTTCAATGATAATGTTGTTTGATCACCACAGATGGACATACCAAACAGTTGTGCGAAATATTGGTTAGACTAGGTAACATGATTTTTTTTCCACTTAAGCATGTTTTTATGATGTTCTTTTCTTAGCCATCTGCCATAAACTACCTTCCATGAAGTTCACTCCACAATATGTATTATATAAATTGTCTTGCTCAAAAGAGCTTGTCGAATACTCCCTCCGTTTTAAAATATAAGATATTTTAGGTTTGTGAAGCAAATGTATCTAGACATGCTTTAGTGTGTATATTCAAATGAATCTATACACTAAAAGATGTCTAAATTCACTTACTTCACAAAGCTAAAACATCTTATATTTTAAAACGGAGGGAGTATTAATGAATCACAATTGTTCTAAGTATTGTGGACAATGGGATGTTTGTGCATAGAGAATGACAAAAGGAAATATCAAAGTGAGGCCTAGAATGGCTGCTTATTTTACTTTCTCCTGTTATATCGTGTGGAAACCGTAGGACTTCTAGCATTGGCAACAAATTTTGGCGGATAAAATTTTGTATGCTCTATATTACTGAGGAAGATAGATGAATAAATCTTATGAGGAGAGAACATGATAAAGTAATGTGATGTGACAATCATAGTGAATAATTATAATTTTCTATCTTCCTTGCCATTACCGAAGTGATGCAACTATGTTTTCATGAGCTATCAAAGATGGAATCATATTTATTGTGTGTACTATATTTTTCTTCTTTAACAGGATGTGTCTCAAAAGGCGGAGCTTTAATTTTATTTGTCGATGAGGAATCGAATTTAAGTGGCCGTAGCAATGCACGGGCATTCAACTAGTCTAAATTATATTAATTATCTAGAAGTGATGGTTGCGTGCCTGCCTGGTACGTCCCCATGGTCTAGGCACAGAAAAAAATCGCCTGCAATTTAAATGAGAGGATGGAGTGAACGGCATGCCACGTTCTTTTTCAACCCCTCCCCACGACTCCACGCAGCCTCCCCAATTCGTCACTTGACCCATCCTCCACACCGCCTCGTCGGTTTCCCTGTCCTCCGCTGGTCCTCTCGAGAAAAATTCCATCGCTCGGGCCAAAGATCCTCCGCCGATCCGGCTCATCCGGCATTGCCCCATACCGTTGCCCCCGGCTAGCCACTCCCCTGCCGCTGGCTCGCCTCCCCGGAGAGCTCTTGTCCAACCGCTGGCTGGATTCCCCGGCGCACCCCGATCGTCAAATTGGTGTAGTCCCGCTGAGTGGACTCTAGCTGGCCCGCGAGCCGACTGCCGCCGACGAGTGAAGCCTCTACCACTCGTCAGCGTCGCGCAGACGGTCTACCCATCTTCCACGTCGACGGAAAGCCCCGCCTCGCTGGCACGACCTCGCCTCCCTCTGTCCTCTTCTTGATTTTGCGATATCGTTGATATTGATATGAATAGACTGCGTGAAGGCTCAAACTGGATCCCTCATCTACGAGGAGGAGGAGGCCCAAGCTTTCGCCCTGTGGGTAAGGATCGGTTCAACCTTTGATAAATTGTTCTCTTCCTCCACCTGGTGTTTTACTGAACTGCATCAGAATCGCTGGGTTTCTATTGCAGGGCGTGGATTCCTGAAGTACTCTAGGTAATCCCTGAAGCGAGAAACCCGCAGGGACCGCGCACGGCGATCGGCGATCAGAAACTACCTACGACGCCGGCGGCGTCTCTTTTGCGGGGCCGCGACCCGTCCAGGATTTCGACACTCGCCTGCTCCACGTCCCACCCCTCGTTCCTCCGCTGCTTCTCCGACAGTCCTAGGCCAAGGGAGGGTTACCCTTCACGCCGCGTCGTACCGTGGAAGAAGGCCTCCTCGCATGGCGCGTGCCCTGCCCCAGGGTTCTCATCCTCCCATGGCGTAATCCCCGCTCACCGCTCCACTTGATACGACCTAGGACTGGGAGCACGCCGTGCTCAGTTGGTTGCGAAATTGAGTCTGAATTTATCGTGAGTACTTTGGCATTTGGTTCAGTGTAGTTGTATCCCAGCAGCACGTGTTAGGGAATGACGAATGTCCTTCCTATTTTGTCGGCCAGCAAAGTTCACTGAATGATGCGTGTTTTCATCTGTACTCGCCACCTCGACGCGAGGGGTGGTGTGCGCTGCGGCGGTGGAGCACGTTAGAGGAGAGGGTGGAGGCAATTTGGGGGGAGCACGGGAAAGGAGGAGAAGGGGAGGGGAATGGAATGGAAGAAGCTGTATAATCTTGGTTTAGGCCTACCGTGCTCCCCCCAAATCGTATCAGAGGAGCAGCAGAGTTCAGAAGGAGAAAAAACGAAAGGGAAACTCCGTGTAAACCAAGCTAGAATACCCCGAGCAACCACAGGGCCTCAAACTATAGGGAGCTTAGAGCTCTTCTAAGATGCTATCAGTCTGCGATCTGCAACTCCCAAAATGGTGCTGGAGTAGTAGTTTGAAGCAGGCATAGGACACAGCCACGTGCTTCGTCAGTAACAAAATAACATCTGGGCTTTAGTTAAGACAGATCCAACAAATGGTCATAGTAGTTATATCATTGCTTATTGGTCTGGGAACACACAGAAGAATGGTTCAAACTACTTACAGCCTGTTGGTGTTCTTGTGCAGGTACTTCAGCGGGAGTACAAATTAGCACGAAAACTCCCTGAAGCTGCTGCGGGAGTACAAATTAGCACGAAAACTCCCTGAAGCCGCTACAGAGGTACACTAAAATGAGCAAGGCTCTGATGAAGGCTGGCTGGTCGATCAATTCAAATTTTCACCCTGTGTGAATTGTACACTACCCTTTGTATATGAACATTAATTCAACGGTCTGAACTCAACATTCCTGATGGGTCGAGTTCTTTTCCTTTTGTCCTTGCCGGCAGTGGTGAGCGCGACAGCATATGACAACAACTAGAGAACCACCGACGACATCCAGGACACCTGGGAGAGGTTAATAGCCTCACTCCCATTTTCTCTTTAACCGTGCAACATAGCTGCAACTATGTAGCAATGGATAGACTGATAGTGGTTTTTGGTGTTTCAGCATTACGTTTAGGGCGGACTAGAACGAGGTTTGGGCAGAGTACACCCACCCCTGCAGCTGGAACAGTCAGTCCATGAAACAAAACGAGTTGATGGACGGGTTTCCTCTCTGATCTTGGCTTACTTTCTGACCCTAAGGTATGTGGTTTCTGATGCAGATCTGAAGATGTTGGAAGTGGGCAATCGGAGGGATGAACAAGGACGAGTACATCATGCACTTCAACATTTGGGCATCATCTGAGGTGTGGTGGGATCACGAGATACCAAACAGACTGGAGATTTTCATCACTACATGTGAAGAAAATTTTGTAGGCCCTTTCAACTTGGCAATGCCGCCTTGAAGCTGAATGGCAATAAAAGCTACATCGAACATGAAGCAATAAAATTCTTTTTTTTTTGGAAGAATGTCATCATCAGGGCCTTCGTGGCAGACACAACTGTGACCACGAAACCGAAGTCATGATACACGAGCGCGTTCGTGATGGCCGGCGGCTAAGGCGTTGAAGCGGCATGGCAATATATGAGATTAATGTTGATTGTATTCTGCACGGTAAATACTCCCAGACTACATTGGTGATAAAGAATATCTCAAACAAGCATGTGCAGGAGATGTTTTAATTTAGGCTACAGTTTGTTGGTTTGTCGTTTCTGTTCTCCTTTAACTTCCTTTATGTTTTGATGATTTCTTTTGGATTTCAGGTACACCTCAAACATCCTTTATGTTCGGATTGCTTTTATATTTCAAGTACAGCTCAAAGATGCTTTTACGGCTATTGATGAAAACTATAAGGGAACTTATGATTTTATTTATCTGCCAAATGCATTCAAGGTGATCTTGATTTATTTTCTCTGCAACAATCGCTTCATATTTTATGAGACAATGATCTTGCCTATCTGTATGAATAAAGTGGATTTATGTACTACTTTTACTTTTTCTCAGACCAACTGCATTGTTGGTTATGCTTTCATCAATATGACCAATCCTTAGCACATTGTTTCGTTTCATCGGGTGAGACCAGGATAGATAATATCATTTTTTTAGGGGTAGATAATATCATGTTGTTAAGTGCGTATCACTTGAGGTAGCAATAGCTTATCAATTTTATTACATGTCCTTCCTATAGATTTAGATTTCATAGTACCAGACTAGCAACAATTTTTTTACATCAACATTCACATGTATCCACATGGCTGAGTCAAGGATTTTTTTTCCTTTGCAGCCAGGTGTACCGTGTAAGACGTCAAAATAGTGCTTGCTATTGGAGCGAAAGATGTGGGCACTTCAGCTGGATGCTTTTTATTTGTCGATGACTAATCCCAGCTATGCTTGCGTTGATAGCAGTTGACTTTCTCTGCTTTTCTCAAGTATGCAGGAGATGACACTAATACTGAAGAGTGAAGAGTACTATCAAACTTTTATCATCCTAATAAATAATCCAAGGTAAAAAGAAGGTTGTGTGCTCCAGCGCAGGCGTCTAGGCTGCCGACAAGCTCCCCAACCTGTCATTTCTGCTACATGTATACATGAAGACTGGACACAAGGCCGAAGCCACCTTGGATCAAGGCCGATGTGGATGCGGCTTTCGATCATAATAATAGTGGGTGCACCTCATTCGGAGTACAGGTGAAGTTCTCATTTCTGCAGCTGAAACAGTTTCCGGCTGTTACAATGCCGAGGAGGCTGAAGCTAGAGCATCTGGTGCCGGCCTCAAGCTCCTCATTTTCGGACCCTGTCATCCTTTAGTCTGCCAATGCTGCCGTCGTCAAGCATATTCAGAATGGTGACAAGAACCAAGGAATGAACTGGCATGTATACGATGAGATCAACCAGCTTAATAAGCCAGCTCACAAAGTAATTAGCCAAGTTTTCTGATTTAGCGAAACCTGGAGGGATTATCTTCCTGATTTTCTTGTTAACTTCATTGTAACAGACAATGTATACTTAGCTGGCTGTCAATGATTAAGATACACTCTTCCCACCAACAAATCGTTGTACCTATACGTACTGTTTATTGATGCAAGTTTATGCATGAAAGTTGGCCACACATCCAATTGGCTAAACTACAATTTGCATCTCTAAAAAACATAGTTCACTGCACCGTTGTTTGTATAGTGAGATGCTTTATAAAAGTATATATAGGTTGATATGGAGGAACAAGAAAAACTGATCTGCCAATGTCAGTGTTGATTCTATCTGACTTCATGAAATAGGATTAGCATGACTTACATGGATCTAAATGTTTTCCATTTTCATGTTGACATGAGTACACTAGTGGAAAAAAGGGCTTATATTCATCCTATTAGTCCCCAACCAAATTCGATCCGGGGCTAAAGGGTCCATCAGTCCCGGTTCATTTGAAAATGTGGGCCAGGGGGCATTAGTCCCGGTTCAAATGGGCCCTTTAGTCCCGGTTTCAGCCAACAACCGGGACTAATGCCCCCGGCCCTTTAGTCCCGGTTCGTGGCTCAAATCGGGACTAAAGGTCATCCTTTAGTCCCGGTTCGTGCCACGACCCAGGACCAATGGCTCGTTCAAACGAACCGTTCGCACCAGTTACGATCGACGACGCTTTGGATCGATCGACTTCATTAACGACGATGCTTTGTATCGTCGCGTGCTGATCGGGAACCGGCGCCGGCACATTGGGAACTCGCGCCTGCATTCATCGCCGGCCGGCGTGCTCTCATCATCTCCCTTCCTCTACACTATATAAAGCACTCATATTTGATCATCTAAGCACACCATCTCTAGCCTTCTTCTTCCCCAAAACATCTCTCCCACATCACCATACCGCCGGCGCCCGAGAGCTCTCTCTCCCTCGACAATGGAGGAGCAATTTTTTCCCCGGTCTCGGATCTACTACGTCGTCATCGAAGAGATGAACTTCACCATCACGGAGACTCTCCGTGCTTCGAGGGTGGAGAAGTGGATCCGCGCCGTCAAGCGCCGGTTCCTCGACGACGCACCGGTCAAGTACGTGGGCTTGGATTGTGAGTTCACCACTCACGAGCTCCCGCAGCGTGCCGCCGTCCTTCAACTCTCGGTGGCGTCCGAGATATTGGTCTTCCAAATTTGTAAGGCCAATGGCGTGCCGCAACTACTCAAGGATTTCTTGAAGGACACCACCATCAAGTTTTGTGGTGCGGCTATCAACAATGATCTGCGCATGCTAAGGTCATACGGAATTGTTATTCCGTCTGCGTATGATCTTCAACAGGTTGTCCCAAACCCCACTAGCAAGCTAACGTCGAGTCTCTATGATTTGGCGAATGCTACTATTGGGACACATCTTGAGAACAAGAAGAGGGACAAGAAGAAGAAGGACAAGAAGAAGAAGGAGAAGAAGTACAAGAAGAAGGGAGAAGAAGAAGAAGAAGATGATGATGAAGAAGATGAACTAATTTTTTGTTGGGAAAAAGTTCCATTGAGCTTCAACCAACTATTATATGTCGCTTTAGACGCTCGCCTAGGCTTTGAGATTGCTAGGAGATTCTGGAAGCTAAAGGGCTACAATAGCCATGTTGATCGTCTTAACCTTAATAATTAGGTGGATGATTATGTATGGGAAAATATTGGATTGAGCTTGCTTGGAAAATATACTCCCTTTGAGCCATGTTGGATGAGTATGTTTGGAAAAATGTACTCCCTTTGTTTCGGTTAACAAAGTCTATTAATTTTCGAATTTGTGATTTTTCAAGTATTTTGGCTTTTTTGAATATTTTAATTATTAAAAATTAATAATTAAATTATACATAAAGATTATTTGAAATTCATTGGTGCTTATTATTCTTATAATCATTGTTTCTTATTTTGTGAATTTATTTGGAATTTAAAAAAGTAATATTATATATTACCGAACTGTATGGGTTAATAGAATTGGTACCATACCATTATCAAGAAGTCGTGAGCCCAGTCTTAAAAGCTAGTAGGGAAGGAATGGAGAAGTTAAGCGTGCTAAGGGTGGAGCAGTGTGAGGATGAGTGACCGACCGAGAAGTGAGGACCACAAGTACTTGTAATTTGAGATATGGAGTGAGAGCCATAAGTATCTAATTTGATATGAGAATAGAGATGATTAGATAATAGAGAAATAAAAAATAGAGAAATAAAGAAAATACAAAAATTCTGAAACAAAAAATACAATTTTATTCCGAATGGACTTATAGTCCCGGTTCATGTTACGAACCGGGACCAAAGGTCCTCCAGCCGCAGCACATGCCCCAGGCCACGTGGAGGACCATTGGTCCCGGTTCGTAAGCAACCGGGACTAAAGGCTGAAGCCTTTAGTCCCGCTTTGTTAGTCCCAGTTGCCACAACCGGGATTAATGGGCTTTACAAACCGAGATTGAAGGCCTTTTTTCCACCAGTGGTACAATCGGCCTGCCACAATTGTGTGAGAAGTAAAATAGAATAAGTTTGTTATTATTTGCAACAATTAATAATTGCGCAGTTTTCAATATGGTATAATGGTAAGGTTGGCAACAATAATTATATCACCCATGTCACCTGCACCAAAGCACCAACTCGATCGTGCAGAGCAGCCTTTTTTCGTTTGGAAAAATTGGATTTAGGTTATAATGCAAATATTAATAGTGTTTTAAATTCAAAATGTAATGGGTTTGTGAACATTTTTAACTCTCTTAATACAATAAGTGCACTTCTTTTCTATGGTAGATAGAAGAATATTTATGCACATTTTATGTTTATAAAAGTTAAACTTATGTGAACCACTCATTGAATTTATTCGTATAGATACTAAACGAATAGAAAAACTTAGAGCTGTAGCAACGCACGAGCATTCAACTAGTTCTTGGTTAAAACCTCGAGTATGAGACTCTGTTGGTCCACTCTATTTTCTCGTGTTGGTCATTCGTATGGCCTGGTTTACTAGGGGCAAGAATGTCTTTTCATGTGTTATTTAACACCGTTAGTAGTAAAATTAGACGGATGTCATATAAGGAATAAATTTTAGATATAGTGTCATATCGGGAAGAAAAAGTTGTTCGATGTTAAATAAGGAACTAGATTTTAACGTAATGTCAAATAAGGAATTCTCTCTAAAATTATTCTTTCTAGAGGAGAAAAACCGCAGTTTGGTAGTTGGTTGAGAGCGTATATTCCAAGACGGAGTAGTGACTTTCACAGAGAAGGTTGGGACACTAGTGGAAAAAAGGGCTTTCATCGGTCCCCTTTAGTCCCCAAACAGTTTGTGCTGGGACTAAAGGGAGCATTAGTCCCGGTTCGTGCTGCCGGGTACGGCTAGCACCCAGGCCCGGGTCGTAATGGACCTTTAATCCTGGTCGGTAACACGGACCGGGACTAAAGATGTGGCAGGCGGGAGCCCCACGCGCGACGGCCTTTAGTCCCGGGCCGTGTTACCGACCGGGACTAAAGGTCTCCCTTTAGCCCCGTGTTGTAATACGGCCCGAGACTAAAGGTCGTCGCCTACAAAATGGCATTGCTCTTCCTCCGAGCCTGCCAGTACAGTAATGGTGGCCGACAGATTTGGCTGAGTGGGGAGGTCATGCCCAATTTTTTTACAAAAATTGTCAAAGATTTAAAGTTATTTCATCTATCCAAGTGGCTCAAAAGGTTAGCAACTTTACTCGATCATCTTTAATTGCTAGTTTAGCTCATATAATGATGTAGATGTAATGAAATTTGTAGCTTTAATTTGGGAGTAATTATAGGAGTTTATTTGATTTATATGTAATTTGAGCTTAAATTAATTCCTTAGTTTGCATATGTGTAGTGGTGGTATACTTATGTTTTGATCAAAATGAGTATGGAGTAGAAATTTTTCATGCACATAACTATTTTTATGCTCAAGAAAATAGAGGGATTTGTGGAGTAATGTGGGAGTAATTGTGAGCTTATATGATTTACAATAATAACTTTTGAGTAGAATTTTTTATAAAAATTACTTGTAAGTATGAGGCATTTTCTAGATTTATTTTTCATGCACATAGCTCTTTTTATGCTCAAGAAAATAGAGGGATTTGTGGAGTAATGTTACAGAGTAATATGGGAGTAATTGTGAGCTTATATGATTTACAATAATAACTTTTGAGTAGATTTTTTTTACAATAATAACTTGTAAGTATGAGGCATTTTCTAGATTTATTTTTTAGGGATTTCTATTTTTGTGCCCTCGGGTCCTTAGTTCTACTCAGTTTTCCCCAGCTCCTTAGTTTTTTCTCAGTTTTGTCCTAGCCCTTGTCTGAAACCGTCACTAGTGCTGGAACGGCCGGTTGCCCGACGGTTGAACACCTTTGACCGTTAACTACTGACTAGTGGGGCCACATAGAGCCCGCAAAGACACGTCAGAGCATCCATCTTTGTTTGACCGTAAGCATCGCCGTATCCCTGACCAAAACGCGAACGAGTGGGGCTTCGGTATATCGAATGACAAGTGGGGCCATGACGCTGATACAAGGGGCAATACACTGGTAGGATTAGATTTTTAAATGGAGCTCTACAGCGATGGCACAGAGGAGGTGGCCTGCGGGGTGCCGAGATGAGATCGACGTCCACAAAGAACTGCATGAGGCGAGACCAGACGCATTAGATGGATATGAACTAGACGCGTTTAACCATGCAAAGAAGAGAAGAAATGGTCGACGACATCGACGACGACCTCAACACTTTGACTGACGGTGTCGGACATGAATGCGAGCAATATAGAAAAAACTAGTGTCTCTCCTTGCTGGCGTGTATAGATAGGTGCTAGGAGAGTGTGGTGGCGAAGGGAAAGACCTCGCGGTGGTCTGTGGCGTCCAGCATAGCGGGGCGGCGTGGCCGTGCCCACAGTGGCGTGCATGTTCGGCATTGGCATCAGCATGTACGTTCGTCATTGGCCTCGGTGGTATCTCTGGTGTGTCAGTGATTGAATGAGGGGACGGGATTGAGGGTGCATCCCGACGGTGACCTAGCAGTGGCGGCGAGCATGCATACCCGTTCTGACCATGCCGATATCGGCATCGGCATCGTTTGGAGGCTGTGATGCTCGAATCATAGTGGAAATTGCGATTCCCTATTATTTTTACATGCATAATATATAGAAAATAGCTAGATCTATAAATTGATGCATATGAAGCTACATATATATTCTTGGTCATAATCCCCTTAGATGCATGGCTTTACGTCGTCGTCGCTTTCATCGTTAGTATCTTCGTCGTCCGTGTAGTAGTACTTCCTGCACATTGTTCCGTCGAACACCTTCACTGTGAGCACATAATCGCCTTCATATTTGAAGTGTAGGAAGTAGCCGAAATCCACACCGTGCGCGATGGCGAAATTCTCCCAGCCCTTGTCGAGGTACATCCGGCCTTGTCCGTCAAATAGGACCTCCACGGTCCAGAGATGAGGACCGCAGTCAGCTGCTCACAGATACACCTTTGCGGGCTCCTGGCCGTCAAGATAGTCCACAAACTTTTGTGGGAGTGCCTGCAAAGAGATCGAGCGCCGATCGTTTGAAATTAAATGTTTTTTAGAACATGCACATAATTAATCACATGCATCATATATATGGGAACGCGTACGTACCTTCTTGGTCAAAGGGTCTTCATAGATGGTGATGAAGAACTTCTCTATGATCAATGGCAGTGTTGACGGTGGTGGTGGCAATGATGATGATCCACCGCCGTGGCCGCCCCTTCCCCTTCCCCTTCCCCTTCCCCTTCCGGTCGGCGTCCGAGACGTGGAAGCCATGACAATGGATCAAGTGTATGTGAACAAAGAAGAGAGAGGCAGAAACGAAGAAGAGAGAGGCAGAACCTATTGACATGAGGGATGGCCGTTGTGGGGGTTTATAAGGGAGAGATGACCGTTGTGGGGTTTACACCATAAATTAAGGTAGAGATGACCGTTGTGGGGTTTACACAATAAATTAAGGAGGAGATGACCGTTGTGGGGGTGGTTTATATCTCAACAAAAAAGTAATACCTAAAAGAAATGGAAATTCATGAAAGTTCATCATTTTACCGTGAAAAGTAAAGCCTACAAGAAATGGAAATTTATGATAGTTTATCATTTCAGCGTGAAAAGTAATGCCTACAAGAAATGGAAATTCGTGATAGTTTATCATTTTACCGTGAAAAGTAATGCGTAAAAGAAATGAAAATTCATGATAGTTCATCATTTTACCGTGAAAAGTAAAGCCTACAAGAAATGGAAATTCGTGATAGTTTATCATTTCAACGTGAAAAGTAATGCCTACAAGAAATGGAAATTCGTGATAGTTTATCATTTTACCGTGAAAAGTAATGCCTAAAAGAAATGGAAATTCGTGATAGTTAATCATTTTACTGTGAAAAGTAAAGCCTACAAGAAATGGAAATTCATGATAGTTTATCATTTTACCATGAAAAGTAATGCCTACAAGAAATTCGTGATTACCCAACTTGTTGAATCCGGTGGCAAACTCATCATTTAGCATACATAGAGGGGTAGTAGTTTGCCACCGACAGATAGAGAGAGGGTGGCACGATCCTGCCCGTTAGATCATAGGATCGACGGTACGTGGGCACGATCCGTGTGACAACAGCTAGACCAATCAGGCCAAGTTTTGGCTTCTGTGAGAAGGGAGAGGGTAAAACTGAGTAGTATCAAGGATACAAGGGCAAGTAAATAGTAAACAGGCTAAGAAATTCAAATAAGAGATTTAGAAAAAGAAAAACACATATTTTGTACAATGAAACCCAGGTTGGCCTACCTCAAAGTATTAGCAATTCAAATATACATGAGTGTAAAAATTATGGCCTTATTCAGAGAAACTATGTTTTGGGTATAGATGTTTTGAGAAGGGGTTTGAGTGGAAAGCCATGAACTTTCATAGCTACTAGTGATTTCAGAAGTGGCCATTTGTGTGAAAACTTGATTTATATATGATTGTTATGATTTCCTACATGGCAGGTCGCGTAACAAGACTCCATGAGTAGGAGGCACTATGATTTTATTTTTTTGAATTTTTTTGCGCATGAAATGACTTAATTAGATGGCTTAATCCCATCTGTTGACTCTCTGTTGACCAGCCACTTGAGGGTAAAACTGAGTATATTGCACTAGGCAGTATTAGTACTCGAGGGGAAAACTGAGTACAGTTTTTTTTCCAGTGTAAAATTCGAGGGTAGAACTGAGTACACGTAACGGTGCTGACGTGCAGTCCCACGGACGCGTGTCGCGGTTAGCAGCGGTTAGCCACGCGGTGCGCGTGTTGAGACCAAAACGTCAACTGCTGAGACGAACCATCACTTTGCCAGTACAGATCCCCTCTCTCCCTCCCTCTGCACATAGTCATTATAACTCACGCACGCAACCACGCCTCTCACGTCCCATCACCTTCTCTAAAAAACCCCAGCCGCCCTATGCGCGCTCCCCTGCCGACGATGGAGAAGAAGAATGCACCGGCGGCCATCGCCCCCAAGCCCGTCGCCTCCGAGCACATCGCCTCCGAGCCCGTCGCATCCGAGCCCGTCGCCGCCGAGCCCGTCTCATCCGAGGGCGGCGCATCCAAGCGCGGCGCCTCCATGAACTGGGCCTCTCTTAAGGGTGATGGACCACTTCATAAGATCGGCGACTGCTTACTGGCGAACGAGGAGTACGTGGACACCTACGCTGCTTTGAGGCAAGTTTGTACAAATTGGCGCTCAGATCTACCTGAGCCCAACATGCACCTGCACGAATGGATCATGTTAGAACACGCCCTTCCACGCGCCGCTGAGTTCTCCTTCCTCAACCTCCGCACATCCCGCTACGTCACCATCGATCTAACGGAAGTTCATGCAAGGTTCAAATTCCTCTATA
Organism: Dactylis glomerata; assembly: GCA_007115705.1. NCBI lineage: Eukaryota > Viridiplantae > Streptophyta > Magnoliopsida > Poales > Poaceae > Dactylis > Dactylis glomerata. Next base: position 1,415,704 of record QXEO01000218.1, read on the forward strand.
TCTATAGAGTTAATCTATTTTTATTTTCAATTGTAAACATCTTAGTGCTGAATGTTATCTTCATCAACTCCCTTTTAGATACTACTTCGTCGGCTTTTACCGTGGCGTCATCGTGCTTGCCCAGAGGAACCAGCCGCACAAGATACGGCTTCTGAACCCACTCACAAAGACATTGAATGCTACGTTTGAGGCGCAGATACCATCTATGATTGTGGAGTCAGTCGCTGTAATGAAGTCCCCGACTATGGTCTTCATTTGCACAGGTTACCCCAATGAAATTGCTTGGGTCGATGAGAGCTCTCCTACTAAGGATATTGATGTAGAAGATTGGGGAGAAGGAAGATTTTTGATCGAGGACGATTCTCTGCGTTGCCTTACCCCGTTCAATGGTGAATTATATGCAATAGCTGTGAACAATTTTGAGTTCGGAACATTAGTGTGCACCAACAATGTCCAGTTGGAGAAGCGCACGAGCACTATCAACATGGAGACACTATTTTCATTTCCAGAACTTGGAAATGACAAGTTATACCTTGTGGAGTCTGATGGTGATCTGCTGCTTGTGTTGTTCGGCGGCAGCACTGGCAATAGGCATTTGGAGGAAGGTTAACTATTGGTGTACCGTGTGGACACTGAGAGCTGCTCTCTCTATGCCGTCAACATAGGCAGTCGTGCCTTCTTCGTCAGTTATAAACGGTGTATCTCCGTCGACACCAGAGTGCACCCGACAGTTCGACCTGGCTGCATCTACTACGAGGGCGGTTATATCAGACAGTACTTTGATGATAGAAAGGCCTGGGATGAGTAGCCACGACATGTGGATAGATTAGATTCCGACGGTATGAAAATAGAACAAAGGCCATACCGTTTGGAGGATCTATTGGCTACACACTGCAGATGGAAGGAGTTTAGTCAATATTTTTTCCTCTCATGGAATATAGCGACTCCGAAATATATGATGAAGAATGAAGAACCTTCATGTTGGGCATACATTGCGTCTTATATTATTTTAAGCTTAGTTTGTCGTGAACATTAACATCGTTATTGGCTTCTTTTGGCTGTTGTATGCATTTTATGTATTATACTATACTAGCTTCTAGATTAGCTTCTAGATTTGTTACCATATTGGGCAAAAAATAAGGGCCAAAAGGCAGCTATCATTGAAGAAAGACAGAAATAGAAGCTTCTCTAGATTTGATACTAATTTGGTGAAAAGAGAGAGAACTGTTTACAGAGAGAGAGGGGAAAAAGGCGCTCTGAAAAGGCGCTCTGAAAAGGCGCTCTGAAAAGGCAATGCCAATTTGGCCCGAGAGAGACAGAACCGAGCTCTCACATACAACCAAACGCGGTCTCGTCCTGTCCCACGCGGTCCCTTTCTACCAGCCCCACGCGACACGGCCCCACACGACGCGGCCCCACACGTCAGCACGGAAATGGTCAACTTAACGGGAATCCTCCCGTCCGAGCTCCTTCTGAGGGTTTCAGACAATGGCTTGGGGAAAACTGAGGAAAAACTAACAAGCTGGGGAAAACTGAGTACAACTAATGACCTGAGGGCACGAAAATAGAAATCCCTATTTTTTATGCACATAGTTCTCTTTATGCTCAAGAAAATAGAGGGATCTGTAGAGTAATGTTAGAGAGTAATATGGGAGTAATTGTGAGCTTATGTGATTTACAATAATAACTTTTGAGTAGAATTTTTTTACAATAATAACTTGTAAGTATGGGGCATTTTCTAGATTTATTTTTCATGCACATAGTTATTTTTATGCTCAAAAAAATAGAGGGATTTGTAGAGTAATGTTAGAGAGTAATGTGGGAGTATATGTGATTTATATGCAATATGAGTTCATTCCTTGTATTAATTTGGTTTATTATATACTTACATAATAATGCAGATGAACCGGCAATGGATGTACAGTAGCCGAGTCTCTAGCAAGTTCATTAGGGGCTTGCAGGGTTTCCTCTGTGTGGCTGATGCGAATAAGCGGAATGGTTTTGTTGTCTGTCCATGTAGTGTCTGTATGAATCAAAATAATTACTCTCCCTCAAGAACCCTTCACGTGCGCCTGCTTCAGCACGGTTTCATGCCCAGCTACAATTGTTGGACCAAGCACGGAGAAAGGCGGGTTACAATGGAAGACAATGAAGAAGAAGAGGATGATGACAACTGTCCTGAGTTTCCTGAATACGGTGATACTTTCATAGGAGAAGCTGAAAGAGAAGCTGAAGGGGGATCTAAAGGGGAAGCTAAAGGAGAGGCACATGATGAGCCCACTGATGATCTTGGTCGGACCATTGCTGATGCACAGAGAGAATATGAAACTAATAAGGAGAGAGGGAAGTTGGATCGCATGTTAGAGGATCACAAAAAGTCCTTATATATACCCAAAATGCCAAAATGGTCTTAAAAAGCTGGGTAGCATACTTGAATTGCTGAAATGGAAGGCAGAGGAAGGTCTATCTGACTCAGAATTTGCAAAGTTGCTAAAAATGATGAAGAATATGCTTCCAAAGAATAACAAATTGCCCGCCAGTATGGACGAAGCAAAGAAGGTTGTCTGCCCTCTAGGTTTAGAGGTTCAGAAGATACATGCATATCCAAATGACTGCATCCTCTACTGCGGTGACTACAAGAATTTGAATGAATGCCCGATATGCACTGCATTGTGGTATAAGATCAGAGGAGATGACCCTGGTGATGTTGAGGGTGAGCTCCCCAGGAAGAGGGTTCCTGCCAAGGTGATGTGGTATGCTCCTATAATACCACGGTTGAAACATTTGTTTCGGTGCAAAGAGCATGCCAAGTTATTGTAATGGCACAAAGATGACCGTTTGTCAGATGGGATGTTGAGACACCCCGCTGATGGGTCTCAATGGAGAAAGATTGACAGAAAGTTTGAAGATTTTGTAGGTGACACAAGAAACATACGGTTTGGTCTAAGTACAGATGGCTTCAATCCTTTTGGGGAGCAGAGCTCCAGTCATAGCACCTGGCCCATGACTCTATGCATTTATAACCTTCCTCCTTGGTTGTGCATGAAGCGGAAGTTCATTATGATGTCAGTGCTCATCCAAGGCCCGAGGCAACCCGGCAACAATATTGATGTGTACCTAAGGCCATTAGTTGATGAACTTTTATAGTTGTGGGCCAATCCTGGTGTACGTGTGTGGGATAAGCACAAACAAGAGGAATTTGACCTACGAGCGTTGATGTTCGTTACCATCAATGATTGGCCTGCTCTTAGTAACATTTTAGGACAGACAAACAAGGGATACAAGGCATGCACACGCTATTTACAAGAGACTAAAAGTATATATTTAACTAATTGTAAGAAGAATGTGTACCTATCACAAAAAAAGGCAAGCATTTCAACAGTAAGACAGATCACCGGGAGAAGCCTAAGGAACGTACTGGTGTTGATGTATTCAATATGATCAAGGATATAGAAGTAATCTTTGGAAAGTGTCCTGGTGGATAATCTATTCCGCATGACGCAGACGGACATGCACCCATGTGGAAGAAGAAATCTATATTTTGGGAGCTTGAGTATTGGAAATTCCTAGAAGTCCGCTTTGTAATCAACATGATGCATGTGACGAAGAAACTTTGCGTGAACCTGCTAGGCTTCTTGGGTGTGTATGTGTCGGGGGGATGACCCCCGGTAGGGTCAAGAGACTAGAAAGACACAAGGTCTATGATTGACTTTATGCCGGGTTATCGAGGAAGGGCCTGGCCGGAATATAAGTGCATCGGCCAGGCCGGCATATAATGTGTATCCCGGCTGATACTTGGATATGCCGGCATAGCCGGAATACTTATAAAAGTGTGCCGGCATATACTTAGATATGCCGGCCTAACCATTTGGTGTGTTGTGCAGGAGCAGGGGAGGCCGGATTACCCGACCCTCGTAGGTCGTTGGTCCGGCATATAAGTCATGGGTATGGCCAACGGTCATATCCGGGATACTTAAGTCAACCAAGGTGTCACATCCCTACAATCAAGGAAGGAAACATCCAAGCATGGTAGCATAGTAAGATGGCAGGGTGCACAGTGGAGGTTACCTACCCTCACTGTGCACAAGTATGAGCTTACCGCACAGAGGTAAGGCCACAGTTCAAGAGGTACAAGGTACAGGGATATGGCGTCCCATCGAGAGCAATCAGGGGCGAAGTCAAGGGTCTCTGCCATCGCCACCAGCTCCTGTTTGGAGTGTAGCCCTTGTCTTGTGGTCTTGTATGACCGTTGTAACCCTGGCCACCACTATATAAGGTGGCATAGGGAGCCCTGGTAAAGGGTTGGTCACTCTGTACTCTTACACTTACCAGTTCATCTTCCTTCTCTAGCAGAGAGCTTGGAAGCACCATTGTGGTGTACTACATCGATCCATATATACAATCAGTAGAGCAGGAGTAGGGGTGTTATCTCCTTACGAGAGCCCCGAACCTGGGTAGATCAGTGTCTCTTTCTGTCGTGCTTTTTAGCTCGTTCCCCTCTCCCGAATCCTCCAGCATCTAGTCGGCCCCCATTTAAGCCATCCTATGGCATATGTTGTTTCACCACGACGACATTTGGCGCCCACCGTGGGGCATTAGATCGATATGCTGGGCGGAGTGTTCATTCGGACGGGGTCTGTGATAGCAGCTTCGGGAGTGCGCGTGGTCTCTGGCCTCGTCCAGAGGCTAGGCTCGCTCAGTTTCGTCAGTGACAACGCCGGTTGTCTCGGTGGCCGGCCGTTCCCCAGGGATGGCCGGATTATGTCTTTCGGTTCCCACGAGGTGTACGTGGGGACTGAGAGAATTTGCAGGAAGGAGGTGCTGGTGGCGTCGGATCCTCCGTCACATCGGCTGGCTCACGCTGGACGTAGCGCTCGCTCAGTAGAGTCGGCTGAGGTGATGATGGCCGGCACATCCGTGCCGCCGGCGGAAGATGCCGGCAAAGCAGCAGCGGCCGGAGCTTCTCCTCCGGAGCCGCCGAAGGTCAAGAGGTCGGCGCGTCCTCCGTTGGAGCGTGCGGAGAACCTGGCCGGCACTTCCGGTGTGCCAGCTAGGGGTGAGGTTCTTCTTCCCATCATCGACGGGGATCTTCTCCATCTGCCCAGGGGACTGTTCAGCCTTCGCCTCGAGCATCTGCTGGTACATCAAGCTTCTTCAACGGTGCAAGTAAGTATTTATGCTGGTTTACTCCATATCCTGGTCAGCTTATCTGAAAATCAGTGTCTCCTTGATAGAAAAAATAGCTCAGGGGCTAGGCTAAAGCCCTGCAAGTTGCTTTTTAAGTACTGTTTCAGTATATATTAGTTTGCATGCTAGCATATCAGCTTTCCAGTTTCCTCCTGTATGTCTGTTTATATGCCAAATTGCTACATATGCCTGCTACAGATAGTATCCTTAGTATCAGTTCTATGTATACAGTCTTATGCAAAGTTTTATCTGGGCATGTTATATGCCGGTTTTATATGCCAACAACAAGATATTATGTCGAGTTATATGTCTTTGTATGTGCCAATCTTTATATCTGCTACAGTGCTAGGTTCAGTATGCCAAGTTAGCTTATATGCCAGTTGCAGTATGTCTACATTTATATGCCGGCACATGAGTGCCTAGTTCTTTCCTATGAGTTGCCAAGTTAGCTTATATGTCAATCTCAGTCTATATGCCAAGTGCTTTATTTCAAGAGTTATATGCCGAGTGCAATGGGCTATATGCCAAACTCCATATGCTAGATTGCAAATATGCCAAATACTATGACCATCGCTATGTCTTTTAGAATGACTACAGAACAGGTTGGATATTTCATCATATATACCGGCTATGACTCTCCATATTGCCATTACGAGAAGAAATTGCTATTATACCACCAGGGCTTCAGTTTATATCTCAGTGTCTCAGTATGCCGGCATGTCGTGGCAAGAGCAAAGTTTCAGTATGCCAACATATCATGGAAAAATGTCAGTATGCCAACATATCATGGCAAGAGCAAAATCTCAGTATGTCGACATATCATGGCATCGACCAAAATCCCCAATCACCGTTTATTTCGGTTCGCCAGCATATCAAGGCATCTATCAATAACTCATATCGCCGTTTATTTCGGTATGCCACCATATCACGGCATTCTGTAATCCTTTCAGTTATCGCCAATTCTGGCACAGTAATATATCGAGACATCGATCTCAAAGTTAACAAGCATCATATCTTTTATCATATCCGGTTTCATAGAGTATCCCGGTTTAGCATATTAACATGTCTTATCATTTTTGCATACTAACAAGTGCCCAGCGATGGCACAGCCCAAGAGGCATATCAGTATACCGGCATTGTCAAAGCAGACAATGTCGATGAGACATAGCCTGAGAGGCAAAGTGTCGATATAAAGCCCAAGAGGCAAAGTAGCCCGAGAGGCAAAAGTAGCCCAAGAGGCAGAGCAGCCCAAGAGGCAAATAGCTCAAGAGGTAAAGTATCGATATGGCAAGTGTGATGGTCCCGGGGACTGGGCCGACATATGCTATTAGTACAGTATTCCGGAGCAAAACTAAAGGCAAGGGTAAAATGTGCCAAGAGGTTGTGCCGGTATACCCGGGGACTGCTCCGGCATACCCGGGGACTGATTCTTCAGTCCCGGGGACTTCGCAGCCCATGGAGATCGATTATGTGTCGGTCGAAATGATGGAAATAGATCAGGCAGTGTTCACTGTCAGGGAAGTGCCCTCATGGGCACGTCCTATCTTGAACTTCATGGTGGATGGTCAAGTGCCGGCGGATGAAACCGAGGCCCGCCGGGTTATGAGGAGATCCAAAGCGTATACCATCATCAACAAAGAAATATACAAGAGAAGTACCACCGGAGTATTGCAGAGATGTGTCGAATCTGCGGAGGGTCTGGAGATGCTCCGGGAAATTCACCAGGGGGAGTGTGGTCACCATGCTTCGTCCAGGGCATTGGTGGCAAAGGTATTCCGGCATGGCTTCTATTGGCCAACGGCACTGCAAGAGGCAGAAAACTTGGTCCGGAAATGTAATGGGTGTCAAAGATATGCCCACCAGATTCATCAGCCGGCATCTGCCCTGAAAACTATCCCAATAACCTGGCCCTTTGCTGTTTGGGGCCTGGATATGGTCGGGGCTTTTAAGCCGGCCAGAGGGAAAATGACCCATATCCTGGTCATGGTGGACAAGTTCACCAAGTGGATTGAAGTGAAGCCCATAAGCAAGTGTGATGGTCACACAACAGTGAAATTCTTAAAGGATATAATCTTGAGATATGGTGTTCCTCATAGCATCATCACTGACAATGGGTCAAACTTTGCCCAAGGGCCATTTGCCAGATTTTGTGAGGAGGTGGGAATCCGGCTGGACGTTGCGTCGGTTGCCCACCCTTGTGCCAATGGCCAAGTAGAGAGATCGAATGGGCTAGTATTATCCGGCATAAAACCCCGGCTGATAGAGCCCCTGGAGAAAACTCCGGGATGTTGGCTAGATGAGCTGCCAGCAGTGCTGTGGAGTTTAAGAACTACTCCGAATAGATCAACAGGCTACACACCATTTTTTCTGGTGTATGGAGCAGAAGCTGTGCTTCCAACAGATGTAATACATGATGCACCAAGAATAGTGCTATATACTGAGGAAGAGGCTAAAGAAGCCAGAGAAAATGATGTTGATCTGCTAGAGGAAGCAAGGGAAATAACTCTGTCAAGAACAGCAGTATATCAGCAGAACCTCAGACGCTATCATGCGCAGAAGGTAAATCCAAGGAGATTTCAAGAGGGAGATCTAGTACTCCGGCTAAAGCAAGGAACAGAAGGCCGGCATAAGTTAACTCCTCCATGGGAGGGGCCATTCATTGTGAGCAGAGCTCTGCACAATGATGCCTATTATCTTATAGATGCGCAGGACCCCAAGAAGAATAAGGCGGACAGGTCCGGAGAAGAAACCAAGAGGCCATGGAACATAGCTCTACTGCGCCCCTTTTACTCCTGAGCAACACAATGTATGTATTTCCATATTTTCCTTTGTATGCCGGCGTGTTGTGCCGGCACAAGACTAATGAATGAAATACCGGCATCCCGAAGAAGCCGGGTAACTAGCTCCGAGGTATATTTGTGGTTTATTTACAGTTTTTTGTTATATGCCGGCTGGCTTTATTTGAATGTTTCCTAGGTCGGCCTAGTAATGTGTCGGCACCAAAGGCCACTCTTCGACTCAGCTGCTGTCCGAAACCCGGCTTCATGGCTAGCAAGAGTAGATGCCGGAGATTGTCTACACATGGAAAACGGCTAAGGAAATGTAAAGCAAGCGAACCGACATTTTCGTTAAAATTAAAGTTAAAATTGGAAGTGTCGGATGATTTGAAGTCTAAGTTTCAAAGTTAAAGTACTGTATGTTCGATGAAGCAACCTTGAGACTCATACGTCGAAAGCCAAATAAGGTAGACAAGCAGCCAAGGTTGTGAAATTGAGGAAACAGGAAAACAACTCGGTGACTTAGCCAAAAGATGATCCGGCATTAGTAACAAGCAAACCAAGATAAAACTTGTTCAGATAGCAAACCAAAGGAAATTAAATGTGTATATTACATCTGCACCCGGCATACCGGGGATCTGATAAAACTTAAAGTTTTTATGCTCCAAAGTCAAGGAGCAGTGGCAGAAGCAGAGCCGCCGGCAGGTGGAGCGGTAGCAGTGGAAGTGTCGGCTTCAGGTGTGCCGGACCCAGCAGATGGAATGGAGCCATCGCCTCCGCCCGGGGCAGATGCCTGTTCCGGAGCTTCAGTGTCGGCTTCCTCAGCTTCATCTTCATCTTGGCTGGAGTCGGAACCCTCAGCAGCGGCAGATGTCCCGGCATCGTCATTCTTCTCCGGCTCGCGGATGTCCCGGACGAATTTGTCGGTGTCGGCATAGTCCACATAACTATGGGCCAACTCCTTGCGGCGACGGATATGATCCGGATCCGTGGTCCAGATGGAACCTTCGCGCACGGTGCGCAAAGTCTCCAAGTCTGCCTTTTCATACCAAGACAAGAAGTAGCTGAGGGCTTCGTCAGCTCCAACCCTCGCGCCGGAATCTCGCCACTCCCGGAGGCGAACCTTGGCAAGCTGCAGGTCGTTGCCGAGGTCAACCGGATCAGTGGGAGTCCTTTGTCCCGGCCAGAGGGCAGAGAATGCCTCCTGGGCGCCGTAGAAGAGCTCTTCAGTGTAAAGGGTCATGGCCTCCTTCCGGGACTGCAGGGCCAGCAGCTGCTCCGACATGTCCCAGTTGGGCGAGTCAACCGGAACACCCCGGTTTTCTCGGTCCAACTGCAAAACCCTCTCAACGTCAGCGACGGAAGCGGGAAACATGCCTGCAGAATAGAAACAATGTTAGCAAAAGGAAAATATGTCGGCATAGATGCTATGCCGAAAAAGATTACACTATGTCGGGAAGGATAAAAGGGGAAAGGATTTGAAGCTTACGGGCAAGGTCGGCATTCAGCTGTGCAACTGTAACCTCCCATTTGGTGGCCTGCTCCTTTAGGCTATCCAGTTCAGCGTGGGCGTTGGAGGCATCAGTCTCGGAGGTAACAAGCAGGGTCTGGGTTTTCTTCAGTAGGCCCTCCCTCTGTTCCTTTTCGTCCAGCAGCTCGGTGATCCGGCCCTTCAACTGCTCAACCTCGGCCTTGTGACCGGCATCCCGGTCGTCCAGTTGCTTGGCCACATCCACCGAGGACACACAATCCTGGTGGCGTGCCTCCAGTGCAGCCTTCTCATCTGCAAAGATTTCAAGTTAAAAGGATTTGAAGAAAGAAAACAGTGACAAAGAGTAAAGGATTTGAAGTATAAAGTAGCTATCCGGGTAACAGCAGGATCCGGCATACCAGTAAGCTCTTTCACCCTCTTGAGAAGCTCGGTGACTTGCGCTTCGGCACCAGCTGAAGAATGTCGGCACAAGGTTACGTGTCGGCAAGAGTAAGCATTGCAAAGTAAAGAGAGGAAAGATATCCGGCATACAGCAGTATGTCTGCAAAGATTACCTTTCTGGGACAGCTCCTGCTGAAGCTTGCTGTGTGCGTCAGATAGCTTCCGGTGCTCGCACACCAACTCATGGAACATGTCGGCCCGGGTGTTGTTCATTTGCTGCAAAAATGCCGGGATTTGAAATGTCAGCAGAGAAATTTGACATGATAATTAAAGTGAAGATTGATCATTCTTTTAAAGACCCGGCACAGGTGCTGCGCACCTATCCCGGCTCTCGGTGACTAGGATTTGAAGCTCGAATCGAGCTTATATCCCGGTCAAGAGGATTTGAAAGATAATAGAGATGTGAAATTGTTAAAGACCCGGCACAGGTGCTGCGCACCTATCCCGGCCCTCGGTGACTAGGATTTGAAGCTCGGATCGAGCTCATATGTCGGCAGTTAATTCAAAAGAAGCTAGCTAAAGGACTATGAGAAAATCCCGGATGTCCATATCCCGGACAGCCGACATTTTCGGGGACTGGGGATATGTGTGTAAATAGAGAGGACTTACGTTGGTGGCAGAGGCCAACTTGTGAAGTCTTTGCTGGATGCTGAGGAGCTCGCTGGCGATCGGTATGGGCTTCGCTGCCAGGAAGTCGCTTGGGTCGCCACTGGTCTTGGCTTCGGCCAGCTTCTTGCTCCTTGAGTCCGCAGTGTCCATGTTGCTGGCGTCGTTCCACTTGATGCACTGCTCCTTAAGAGAGCCGAGGCTCTCATCACTTTTCGTCGCAAGAGGGACGAGGCCCTCGAGTTCTGGGGTGTCGAAGAAGCTTTTCCGGTACCCCGGCCGGGCTGCTGCCCTGCCAAGATGCAGGGCCAGAGCAGAGCTGGTCCCGGACGCTGCCTTAGGAGGAGCAGTTGCGGCAGATGGTGTGCCGGACTTGGCCGTCCGAATCTTCAACGTGCCGGTCCGGGCCGGGGCAGTGGACTTGGCCGGTGCAGTGGTCTTGGCCGGTGCTGGGGTCTTGTCAGCTGAAGGAGTCTCGGGTGCGGGCTGTTCCGGCGCGGCCGGTGCTTTTTGGCCAGCGGGAGCAGGATCCGGAAAAGTCCGGACTTCCGGCACTAAAGGGCCTTTACCCTTGGTGTCTGCTCCGGCGGCTTCAGTTGTGCCGGCGTCGCTGGTGGGCGCGCCGGAGTCTGCTGCTTCTTGGTGGGCTCCTGTGTCCATGTGGACATCAGGAGCCGAGGTTTCCTGTTGAGCCCCCGAGTCCATGTGGACGTCGGGGGCAGAGATATCTTGTTCCGGCGGAGGAACGTCCTTCGCCGGGGAGGTGGTCTTGTCGGGCGCAGGCGAAGATGCCGGCGCCGGTGAGGTCGTGTGACTGGCAGAGGGAATGTCGGAGGTAGCAGGGGCAGCGGGCTTGGTAACCTTCGGGTCGCCACTCAAGCCAGAAGCTTGTTCCGGCTCAAGAGGAGCACTGAAAGAGAGAAAACACCAAGTCAGTAATACAAACAAGAGATATGTCGGAGGAAATGCAAAGAAAAGGAAATTTACCCCGAGGCAACAGGCCTCTGTTTCTTCTGTTTGGGCACGCAGACCTTCTGCCTTTTCGACCTCTGAGGTATGTCGGACTGGGGCTTCACCCCTCGCTTCCGGCCGGCACGTCCGCCGGTGGAAGGAGGTCCCTGGTTCAGAGGGGCAGCGTCGACAACCATATCGTCCGGGATAGCTGAGGACGGCATTGGAAACTCGTAAGCAATAAGTGTTTCTGGAAAGGCGTACGCAAGTGGCATCGGGTCATAGTACAGTAGGATCTCCTCGTCAGAATCAATCTCACTCCGGTCTTGAGTATAATGCCGGGATGAAGAGCCCTTACCCATGGCAGCTGCAGCACGGGTGCTCCTGGGAAGCTTATCCCAATGATCCGGATCTTCAACATCCGCAACGGTGCGATCCGCCGCGATCTTGATCCGGGAGTTCTCCATGGTTTGGAAGCTGAATTTCTGTATAAACAGCAAAGTCAAGTATTCAGACAAGGAAATATGCCGGTGGAAGAGGTATGTCGGATCAACATGATATGTGTCGGCAAACAGGCATGTGTCGGCTTAAGTATCTATGTGCCGGACATGGACTTTATGTATCGGATAAGATGGTTTACCGTTGGGGCGGGCCTATCCCGGCTGTATGGTTCTAGCCCCCAGGCAAAAGTGGCCTGAGAGGACTTGCAGACATCCTTAATCCGGCGCAGAATGTCGGCCGGAGTCAGCTCGTGTGTGGAGTGCCGGGTGGGGTCCATTGGCCCGCTCATCTGACAGATCTTGTGCGACCGGTGCTGCAGAGGGGAGACGCGCCGGGTTATATAGCAGGCCACCAGGTCTTGAGGAGTAAGACCGGCATCCAGGAGCTCGCCCTTAACCCGGTGAAGCGCATTCACCGGCATCACCGAGTTCTTCGGGTTGTAGGTCCAGTTCGTCATCGCCAAGGGTGGCTCGTCCACAAATGGCGGCAGGTTGAGCAGATCCTCGTCGGTGGTGTTCTTGACGTAGAAGAAGCTCTTCTGCCACTTCTTGCAAGATTCCAGGAGCTCCACCTTGGGGAAGTCCGAGCCCTTTCGGGACATGATGGTGGCCGCGCCGCAGAGGGTCATGGGGCGGTCCTTCTTTTCCTGGGCCGTCTCCGGCGGGTCGTCCTTGCTCCGGGGCGGCTCTTGGACGACTTGCTTCCGTAGTTGGAAGTACTTCGCCCAACCTTGAGTAAGGGCCTCTATGCCGGCATAGCCCTCGCAAAAAGCAGCGAAGGCGGAGAGGATCATCACGGCATTTGCCGGGATATGATGAGGTTGCAGGTCGTAGGTGTTGAGGAAGTCCCAGAAGAAGTCCGATGCCGGCAGACCAAAGCCCCGCTCGAAGTGGGCGATGAAGACGACGCGTTCGCCGGGTTCAGGTGCCGGCACAGTTTCTCCCGCTGGTAGCCGGCATGCTACGCCCTCCGGGACTCTCCTGGTGGAGGTGACCCAGGATATGTCGGCCGGAGTAACCTCCGACCCCTCCCAGCCGGAACGTCCTTGGGCTCGGGCCGAGGTATCTTCCTCAGAGGCCGAGGTAGCCGTCATGCTTGAAGATGCCATCTTAGTGGCCGGGATAAGGCGTGAGAGCCGGAGTCCCGTGATGTTATTCCTATCAAGGCCGGAGAAAAGAGGGAGGTTAGTCTCTCCGGCATACCACTCTCACAGATGTTAGCAGGAATAGAAGATCTACCGAGACAGTTAAAATAGGAAACAAATAAAGGTAAAACTCCTAAAGATGAACACCTGCGAGCGTTGCCTAGCAATGCTAGTCGAATCAAAGGGAAAACTAGCTCTGAGACTGAAGCAGATCTGTGCAAGTGGGGCTACCGGTGCGAAGTTGTAAAAGGCGTGAAAGAGGAAGAACAGAGGGAGGTCTCACCGGAGCTTGGCCGGCGACGATGGAGCGGCGGCGAGCGTGCAGGAAGATCCAATCTCCCTGCAATGCTGCAGAGAGAAGAGGCGGCGGCGGCGGCGTCGTCAAAGGTGATGCCGTGCGTCGTCGGGCGTCGGCGTCGGCGGGGAGCAGGTCGGCTGCGGCGGCGATGCTGCTCTTCGGACCGGCGGTGGAGCGCAGGAGGCAGAGTAGCAGGCGAGGAAGGCGAGGAAGACGATGGTGGTGGGGGGTAAAAAGATACGTTTACCCCCGCCGCCCTGTTTATAGCGAAGAGGCAGGGTCGTGGGGATCGTGGGAGTGCTCCACTCCCCCGACCGTTTCTGCGGCGAGGCGCCACGTGGTGGCACAGAGTGGGGCGGCGGTTCCTGTAACCGTGCCATGACGCAATGATGGCGAGAAGTAACTGCTGCACTGTGAACCGTCACATCGTGGGTGATCGTTCGAGGTGGCAGGGAAGTTACAAGTTTCGATGCAAAGCTGTCGGACATGGCTTCTCGAGGAAGACTCGTCTATATGTCGGATTAATTGCCCGATGTATATGTTCCGTCCGGAATACCCTCGGGACCGGCCGTAATAAGTTTTGGAACAGGAACAGAGGCCGGGATATGTGCAGATGTGCCGGCATATAAATCTGATCGCCGGGGCATAATGAAGAAAGGTATGTTGAACCTGTCAAGGCTCCACAGTTATGACTGGGGAACCTCGGCAGCTTCGGGGACTAGTGTCGGGGGGATGACCCCCGGTAGGGTCAAGAGACTAGAAAGACACAAGGTCTATGATTGACTTTATGCCGGGTTATCGAGGAAGGGCCTGGCCGGAATATAAGTGCATCGGCCAGGCCGGCATATAATGTGTATCCCGGCTGATACTTGGATATGCCGGCATAGCCGGAATACTTATAAAAGTGTGCCGGCATATACTTAGATATGCCGGCCTAACCATTTGGTGTGTTGTGCAGGAGCAGGGGAGGCCGGATTACCCGACCCTCGTAGGTCGTTGGTCCGGCATATAAGTCCTGGGTATGGCCAACGGTCATATCCGGGATACTTAAGTCAACCAAGGTGTCACATCCCTACAATCAAGGAAGGAAACATCCAAGCATGGTAGCAGAGTAAGATGGCAGGGTGCACAGTGGAGGTTACCTACCCTCACTGTGCACAAGTACGAGCTTACCGCACAGAGGTAAGGCCACAGTTCAAGAGGTACAAGGTACAGGGATATGGCGTCCCATCGAGAGCAATCAGGGGCGAAGTCAAGGGTCTCTGCCATCGCCACCAGCTCCTGTTTGGAGTGTAGCCCTTGTCTTGTGGTCTTGTATGACCGTTGTAACCCTGGCCACCACTATATAAGGTGGCATAGGGAGCCCTGGTAAAGGGTTGGTCACTCTGTACTCTTACACTTACCAGTTCATCTTCCTTCTCTAGCAGAGAGCTTGGAAGCACCATTGTGGTGTACTACATCGATCCATATATACAATCAGTAGAGCAGGAGTAGGGGTGTTATCTCCTTACGAGAGCCCCGAACCTGGGTAGATCAGTGTCTCTTTCTGTCGTGCTTTTTAGCTCGTTCCCCTCTCCCGAATCCTCCAGCATCTAGTCGGCCCCCATTTAAGCCATCCTATGGCATATGTTGTTTCACCACGACGACAGTATGGGAAGACAAAAGATACAAAGGAAGCACGACAGAACCAGCAACGTGTGAAAGATCCAGAAGACCAGCATCTAGAACTGTTTCAAGGTCGCGCCAGCTACGCTCTTGCCAAAGAAGAGAAGATCACCTTTTTTTGAATGCTTGAACAGTATCAAGGTCCCAAATGGCTTCTCATCGAATATAAAAGGAATAATAAATATGGCAGAGAAAAAGTTCCAAAACCTAAAGTCTCATGGCTGCCATGTGATTATGACCCAATTGCTTTCGGTTACATTGAGGGGGCTTCTACCGGAAAATGTTTGACTAGCCATTGTGAAGCTATGTGCATTCCTCAATGCAATATCTCAGAAGGTAATCAATCCAGAAGATCTACCACGGTTACAGAATAATGTGGTCCATTGTCTTGTTAGTTTCGAGCTGGTGTTCCCACCATCCTTCTTCAATATTATGACGCACACCTCCTGGTTCACCTAGTCGAAGAGATTTCCATTCTTGGCCTTGTCTTTCTACACAATATGTTCCCCTTTGAGAGGTTCATGTGAGTCTTAAAGAAATATGTTCGTAATCGTGCTAGGCCAGAAGGAAGCATCGTCAAGGGCTATGGAACACAGGAGGTCATTGAGTTTTGTGTTGACTTTGTTCCTGATCTTAAGCCGATTGGTCTTCCTCAATCGCGTCATGAGGGGAGACTGAGTGGAAAAGGCACAATCAGAAAGAAACCAATGATATGTAGGGATGGTCATTCTTTCACTCAAGCATACTACACAGTTCTACAAAATTCCCTCTTGGTGGCTTGATACGTTGCAAATGTATCTATAATTTTTTATGCTCCATGCTTGTTTTACACCAATTGCTTTATGTTTTGTTTACACTTCATGGCATTTTTATGCATTTTCTAGAACTAACATATTAACAAGATGCCACAGTGTCAGTTTCTGTTTTCTGCTGTTTTTGTGTTTCAGAAAAGCTACACAGGAAATATTCTCGGAATTAGACGAAACAAAAGCCAAAGTTCCTATTTACCTGACACGAAAACGGAGTCCAGAGGAGAGATGGAGAGGGGCCAGGAGGCAGCCGCACCATAGGGTGGCGCGGGCCACCCCTGGCCGTGCCACTAGGTGGTGTGGGCCCCTGGTCCACCTTCTGACATCTCCCCTTGATGGTGCGGTGTTAATGATGTAAATGACCGACCAGTTGGGAACCCCAAGAGAAGGTATGATGAGTGATATGTCTCAAATGTATCTATAATTTTTGATGCTCCATGCTTGTTTATACGCCATTTGCTTAGTGTTTTGTTACACTTCGTGGCATTTTTATGCATTTTCCAGAACTAACCTATTAACAAGATGCCACAGTGCCAGTTCCCTATTTTCTGCTATTTTTGTGTTTCAGAAAAGTTACACAGGAAATATTCTCAGAATTGGACGAAACAAAAGCTGAACCTCCCAATATTTACTAAAGCTTCCAGAAGACCGAAGAGGAGACGGAAAGGGGCCACGGCCTGACCACACCACAGGGGGGTGATGGCGCGGTGATGATGGTGCCAGAAAGCTTGTTGGCGTTTGTTGATGAAGTAAAATGACCGGCCAGTTGGTAAACCCCAAGAGAAGGTTTTGATGAATATAGCAGCAAGTTTTCCCTTAGTTAAGAACCAAGGTTTATCGATCAGGAGAAAAGCAGACAGTGACGGCTGAAGGTGATGCTTGCTAGTTTGCGACAGCTTTGGACAATTTATATGTGGCGCCTCGTACAAGCTTAGCTTGCTAGCTGCAATGCGGAACCTGCACACACACAACCAAGTACTTTGCTCCCAACTTGCGATGAGGTTGTCAATCTCACCGGTTTGCTTGAAACAAAGGTTATGAGCGTATCGAGTGGAAAACAGTAGAGTATGCAAGTAAAGTAAACAGGTGATAGCAATATGATGGAAATAGGACCGGGGTCCACAGTTCACTAGTGGTGTCTCTCCATAGATAAATAACACATGCTGGGTAAACAAATTACAGTTGAGCAATTGATAGAATAAAGATAAACGTGTGATACGTCTCCAACGTATCTATAATTTTTGATGCTCCATGCTTGTTTTTACACCATTTGCCTATTGTTTCGTTACACTTAGTGGCACTTTTATGCATTTTCCGGAACTAACCTATTAACAAGTTGCCACAGTGCCAGTTTCCTGTTTTCTGCTGTTTTTGTGTTTCAGAAGTGATACACAGGAAATATTCTCGGAATTGGACGAAACAAGTTCCTGAAGTCTTATTTTACCCGGAAGCTTCCAGAGATCCGAAGGAGAGTAGCAGGGGGGCCACCAGGGCCCCACATGCAGGGGTGGCGCGGCCAGGCCCATGGCCGCACGGGCCCCGCGTGAGGGCGCCTGGCTCCTCCTCTGACATCGCCCCTTCGCCTATAAAGACCCCCCGACGGAAAAAACCTAAGTACCCGATCAGATTTCTAGAACACATCGCGATCCGCCGCCACCGTCGACCCAAAGATTGGGAGGGTCTAGAAGCTCTTCCCGGCACCCTGCCGGAGAGGGGAATCACCACCAAAGGTCTTCTTCATCGCCATGCTTGCCTCCGAAGCGATGAGTGAGTAGTCTACCTTGGACTATGGGTCCATAGCAGTAGCTAGATGGTTGTCTTCTCCACCATGTGCTTCATTTTTAGATCTCATGAGCTGCCCTACATGATTGAGATCACCGTTATGTAATTCTACATGTTTGATTTGTTGGGATCCGATGAATATTAGTGTTTATGATTAAGTTGTTGTACTGCATATTATCTTTTGTTATCTCTATGTTGTTTATGATCTTGCATGCTCTCCGTTGTTAGTAGCTATCTTGGCCGAGTAGTTGCTAGTGACTCCAAGAGGGGGTATTTATGCTCGATAGTGGGTCCATGCCTCTATTTAATCTGGGGGAGTGACAAAAACCTCTAAGGTTGTAGATGTGCTGTTGCTACTAGGTATGCTTTGTTTATATTACACACTTTGCTTAATGCAATTATCTGTTGTTCGCAACTTAATACTTGTGGAGTTCTCGGATTGATTCACCACAAGTGAATTATTAGTCATAGATGTAGTTGGATGGCGGTCTATGTATTTTGTTGTAATGCCCAGAGTAAATCTCATAGTGATCTTCTTGACATATCACATTTATCTTTATTCTATCAATTGCCCAACTGTAATTTGTTTACCCAGCATGTGTTATTTTGTCTATGGAGAGACACCACTAGTGAACTGTGGTCCCCGGTCCTATTTACATCATATTGCTATCACCTGTTTACTTTACTCGTACTGTTTACTTTACTCGCATACTTTACTGTTTTCCACTCGATACGCTCATAATCTTTGTTTCAAGCAAACTGGTGAGATTGACAACCTCATCGCAAGTTGGGAACAAAGTACTTGGTTGTGTGTGTGCAGGTTCCGCATCACCTTCAGTCATTTGTCTCTCCTCTCCTGATCGATATTAAACCTTGGTTTCTTAACTGAGGGAAAACTAGCTGCTATACTCATCATACCTTCCTCTTGGGGTTCCCAACGGGCTGGTTATCCACCACGCACAAGGACAGTCTGCTCCCACGCCAACTTGGCTGCAACAGCTAATTTTTTGGCGCCGTTGCCGGGGAGGAAGAGAAGACTTCTACGAGGGGAGTTTTTCGCACGCACATCCTTTACTTAGTTTTGTTGTTTTGCTTTACTTTATTTATTTTACCTGCATCATTTTATATCAAAAACCCAAAAAATTAGAATCCTTGGTAGTTGTTTTTACTTGTTTACTTTCATTTTGCTGAAATGGCCAATCCTGAAAACACCAAGTTGTGTGACTTTACTAGCACAAACAATAGTGATTTTATCTGCACTCCTATTGCACCACCTGCTACTCCTCCAAACTTTTATGAGATTAAGCCTGCTTTGTTGAACCTTGTTATGAAAGAGCAATTTTCTGGTGCTAGTACTGAAGATGCTGCAGCTCATCTCAACAATTTTGTTGAGCTATGTGAGATGCAGAATTATAAGGATGTTGATAGTGATATTATTAAGCTCAAGTTGTTTCCTTTTTCTTTGAGAGGAAAAGCTAAAGATTGGTTGCTGTCTTTGACTAAGAATAGTATTGATTCATGGGCTAAATGTAAGGATGCTTTTATTGGTAGATACTATCCTCCTGCTAAGATTATATCTTTGTGTAGCAATATTATGAAGTTTACTCAGTTTGATAATGAACATGTTGCTCAAGCTTGGGAAAGAATGAAATCTATGATAAAGAATTGCCCCACTCATGGACTGACTACTTGGATGATTATCCAAACTTTTTATGCAGGACTGAATTTTTCTTCAAGGAACCTACTTGATTCAGCTGCTGGAGGCACTTTTATGTCCCTTACCTTGGGCACCGCATCAAAGCTACTTGACAACATTATGGTAAATTATTCTGAATGGCACACCGAGAGAGCTCCACAAGGTAAGAAGGTAAATTCTGTTGAGGAAACCTCTTCCTTAAGTGATAAGATTGATACCATTATGGCTATGCTTGCTAATGATAGGACTCATGTTGATCCTAATAATGTTCCTTTGGCCTCTTTGGTTGCTCAAGAAGAGCATGTTGATGTGAATTTCATTAGAAACAATAATTTTAACAACAATGCTTATAGGAACAATTTTGCTAGTAACAATTATAGGCCGTTTCCTTCTAAAGGTGATAATAGCTATCTTGGTAGACCTAAAATGCCTAGTGAAGAAAGAATTTTTGAACTTGAAAAGGCTACCAAGAATTTTATGCAGATGCAATATGAGCAGAACAGGGCTTTCACCAAGACTATGGAGGAGCAATCAGCTCTGTTGAGGACTATTAGTCATCAACTTGAAAATTTAAACAAGGCTATTCCTGAATTGCAAGCTAAGGTTTCCAAAGCTGAATCCGATATTTCTTTATTGTCTAATGTGCAATCTTCTTTGGTTAACAGAATGTCCGCTAAGCCTGATCCTTTTGCTACCGCTAATGCTATCCAAGTTGGAATTGATGAAAATATTAGATTGTTAGCGGAATTGCATGCCAGGTGGGAAAGAGAAGATGAGATGGCTAGAGAGATGAAGGTATGTACCGTTACTACCTCTAATGATGTTGCTCCTAATGCTAGCAATCCTCTTACTTTGATTGGTGTAGAGAAAACTCCCACTCCTTGTGTTAAAAAGCCTAAAACTGCCAAAACTTTTTCTCAAAAGAGTGCTGAAATTTTTCAGAGTGTGGGAGATGATAGCTCTATTTCTTTTAATGATTTTGATGTTGATGGCTACAATATATCTGAAGTAATTTTGTTCTTGCAAAAGCTTGCTTTGACTCCCAATGCTAGTTCTTTAAATATTGCTTTTACTAAGCATATTACCAATGCTCTCATAAAGATTAGGGATGAAAAGTTGAAGCAAAAAGCCTCTGTTCCCAAGAAGTTAGAAGATGGTTGGGAACCCATCATTGATATGCATGTTAATGGTTATGATTGCCATGCTTTATGTGATCTAGGTGCTAATATTTCTATCATGCCTAGAAAGATTTATGACATGCTTGATTTACCACCGCTTGAAAAGTGTTATTTTGTTGTTCCTATTGCTGATGTTGCTAAGAAGAAACCTTTGGGAAGAATTAATGATGTTCTTATTGTGGTTAACAATAACCTTGTTCCCATTGATTTTCTTGTTATGGACGTTGAATGCCATGCTTCATGTCCTATTATTTTGGGAAGACCCTTTCTTCAAACTGTAGGTGCCATCATTGATATGAGGGAAGGCACTATCAAATATCAATTCCCACTAAAGAAAGGTATGGAACACTTCCCTAGGAAAAGAAAGAAATTACTTTTTGACTCTATTCTTAGAGAAAATTATGAGCTTGATGCTTCATCACTTGATGTTACTTGATTCGCAATTTTCTGCGCCTAGCTCAAAGGCGTTAAAGAAAAGCACTCTTGGGAGATAACCCAATATTTTCTTTTCAGTAATTTTTCTTTTATTTGAGTCTTGTAAGTCATTACTACTGTAATGACCACTCCTTATCTTGTTTATTTTGTTTTTGTGCCAAGAGAAGCCTCTAATTCGAGTGAGGTAAAGATTTGGGGATGTTGCTGTCCTGAAAGTGTTTTCGGTGCTGCACCATAAAAATTCGTGAAAATCCTCTGTTTATCTTTTGGACGTGCGATTTCTTGTGCATATGCCCCAGGTTATATCCAAACTTTTGTTAGTTGAACACTTTTTGATTTGAGCAACAGAAAACCCCTCAAAAATTCGACCTTTGTCAGCTGTTCAGTTTTGACAGATTTCTGCCAATATTTGTGTTTGCCAATTTATCGCTTTCTTTTGAGTTCTTTTGATAACGGAACTTTTGGGGAGGTTTCTACAGTAGTATTTGCTATATATGTGGTGGTTTTGGGTTGAAACCTGAAGCAAAAAGAGGTTGATTATATGTTATGCTTGCACTAATGTTGCTAATAGAATTGTGTTTAGTTTTGTATGAAGGAAGTTTTCAAGTGTAGGGATTGGAGAATGATGAGATGAGTTGAGGAATGGACAAAAGCTCAAGCTTGGGGATGCCCATGCATCACCCCAAGAAATATCCAAGAAGTACAAGCGTCAAAGCTTGGGGATGCCTCCGAGGCACCCCTTCTTCATCGGCAAAAATCAGGTCACCTTTCAAAACACTATATTTTTATTGCTTCATGCACTATGTGTTTTTCTCGGAGCGTCAGTTGTTTTAGTTTTCTTAGTTGGTTTAGTTTGTTTGTTTACTGCAATAAATGGTTGGACCCCAACAAATTTCCTTTGGAGAAGTTTCCTTACTTTTCATTTGCCAAGAACGCTCTAGTTTTCACTCTTATCGTTCATCGAGTGTTCTTCTTTTTCTACTACTGCTTTTGGTTTTTGTTTTCGCCTTGATTTGCGTTCAGACCTTGTCATATCTTTTCATCAAGGTGTATTTTTGCCTCTGATCTTTATTAGTTTTCATCAAAAGAGGTGTCTTTAAAAATTTCAAATGGTGTTGGAAAAGAGAAAAAGCTTTGTGCAAAATAGTGGTACAAGAAGGGGCTTGTGTAGACTGCGGCTTAGGCTTTTGCATATCATGCTTGATGTCTTTTTGATAGTTTGCTTAGTGGTTTTGCTGTAGCATGACTTGTCTCAAATAACTGAGATTGCTTAATGAGCCTTTGAAAAAATCATGCGTTGTTTTTATTGTATGGAAGCATTATTTTGGTTTTCTCCTTGATGCTTTATTTGGGTTGACTTGGCGCATGCTCACACATGTTAGACTCTTACAAAGTCGCCAATAGCCTTCATGATCATTTAGTTTTTGACTTTTGATGCCATCTTATGCTTCTTTTAATGTCGCTTTGTCGTTTTGCATGATTATGACCGTTATTGCTCTCTTAGTTGGTCGCTCCTAGTCTTTTGCTAGCCCTCGCCTTGTACTGAGTATGAGCTCTACTCGTGCATCCAACTCCTAAAAGCCAAAGTTTTCCAAAGTGTCCACCATACATACCTACTAGCAATTTGCTATTCCAAGTAAATTTGACTTGCTTTTATTTTCTCTTCAAATTAAACTCTTACCAGTGTTATGCGAAATTCGGTCAGTAAAGCTCTCACGAACCGGAAGGCACACTTTACTTTTTCCTGTTCTTAAAAATTTGATATTGTGGTCTCTTATGTTGAGTTGTTATGCTTGCAAGTTGTAAGTTGGATTCTAGCCTAGCCATGCTGCCATGGGGCAAGCTTTCAACATTGCACTTCTTATTTGAGTTGATATCGTGATCTTTTGTTTATGGATGCCCGCGGTGTGAAATGAATTGGGAATCTTGTGGGGATCATGGAGTTTGTATATGTGTTAGGGAAACGCCGGGCCGCCGATCTAAGCCATGCATAATTCATGGTGGAAATTTGCAGCATACCCATGGTGAACATTCGACGATGCATCTCACAATAAAAAGCTAAATAAAAGGCAAATAAAAGAGATGTCGAGGTGTTCATTGTCTGCTTGTCCTGTCATTTTGGTGTGGGCTTGTTCCATGTCATCGGGCACGGAGGTACCCCATTGGCGGTTTTCAATGATATGCATATACTTAAAATGACAAGAGCCTTGCTTGGGACTCTAAGTAAAGTAGCATGAGGTTTGGGTACTCGTATTCACGGGACACGAGGTTTTCAACTTATGATTTGTCAAGCATATGCATCATAATTGTTCTCGCATTAACTTTAACCATTCAAGATGCTTATGATGGGGGCAATGAGAGCTCAAAGCCGGTAAGTACCTGTCGGTGTTCTGGATAACGGGGTATCCCGGTCCACCTGCTCCTGGGCCCCGTCATCGGCCCATCTTCAGCCCAGGGGAGAATCAACGACCCAAGCTACGGAGAGGACCCTCACGAGGAGGCGCCTCGTGAGGAGAACGACGACTGAAACCGCTAAGGACCAGAAGACCTCCTCACGAGCCCCTGCTGGTGAGGAGAGGAAGTACGCCCACGTCAGCTCAGCATGTTTGCGTGCAGAGCAAGAGGACAACGGTCAGAAGTCCGCGTACCTCCCACGCTACCCCCGACAGGGAGGAGACCAACTTTCTCTGTGCCTGCCCAAAGCGGCACAGTGGTAGTTGGCCACCCCCCTAAAAATAGCGTGGACAGTGCAGGGTGTCAGGGGAGGACGTCAGCCTCCTCCACCCACTCCTGTGGACCGGCGCCACTACCCTACGAAGACCAAGTCTACAGAAGAGTGTAGTCTACAGCTGTCCTCCCTCCTTGGCCGTGTGTGGCAACCCCTTCCCCAAGAAGATAAGTGGAAGGAGGACCTTGGCGCTATAAAAGGAGGGGGAGGCCACCCCTTAGAGGGGATCGGATCTTCATCTTCTTCAGGCTGCTAGCTGGGCACGCAGGTTCTTCAACCTCTGGCCAGTTAGAGTTTTGTAACCAAGGCCTTGTACTCCTCGCGAGGTGTCGCGTCGTAATACAAGAAGGCAGGAAGTAGGGGTTTTACCTCACCACGAGGGCCTTGAACCTGGGTAAAGCTCGGTCTCCCTCTCTGCAGTGCATTGCGCGTTCGACAATCGAGGCTTCCATCACCGTGTTTTGTTGCGATCCAAGGTCTCACACGTTCAGCCCCCTGCGTTCGAATCCTTGGGTCCGTCGCGTGGTACCCCGTGTTCTTGCGACACGAAATCCATCGACATTTGGCGCGCCAGGTAGGGGGCTGTGGTGTGTTTTCTTCTAGATCTGCTTCGACATGGCCGACGCCAACGCAAGGCTCGAGCGTCTTCGCCGTCGCAATGCTGTTCGGGGGCAAACCGAGCCCATCTTCCGTCATCATGAAGCTTCGGCCGGGGAGGAAGAGGAGGAAGATCTGGAGTCCTCCTACCTCCCGTCCGGGCGAACAGAGCCTTCGCTCTCTTTCACCGCCACCGCCACTTCTCGCGCTCGTTCTGGGAGTCAGCTGTCTCCTGCGCAGGCACTCGCCATGGCACAGGAGCTGCTGCGCTATCAACCCACCGATGACGGGCGTGAGGGGTGGCGCGCTCGAATCGCCGAGCTCATCACCATCGCCAACGAAGACCCGGCCCAGGGAGGAGCCCAGGGCGCAGGGAACCCAGATCCGGCGGCGGGGCATCGCGCCCCGGGCGCCGGAGATGGAAGGGCCAACAAGGCCAAGAAGGTGGTTTCCCGCGCCGCATCTTCGCCGCGCGGGGAGCCCAGCTGCCAAATCGTCCAACGCGCTCCGGAAGACGCACGCGTCTCCCTTGAGCGCCACCACGAAAATCATGACCGCGCCATCGACGACATCGGTGAAGCTGGCAAGAACGTCAGGACCCCCGGCGTCCCTATCTACAACCCCGGGTGTCTTGCCCTCACTCGCCAGCAGCGCTACGTCGTCTGGCCTGACAAGTTCAAGCCGGACATTAGCGCGCGTTACGACGGGACCACAAATCCTGTCAAATTCCTCCAACTCTACGTCGTCGCCGTCCAGGCTGCGCGTGGAGATCAACGCGCCATGGCCAATTGGTTCCCCATGGCCCTCAAGGACGCTCCGCGAACTTGGCTCATGAATCTTCCTCACGAATCCGTGACTTCGTGGAAGGATTTGTGTCGTCAGTTCGTTGCCAACTTCATGCCCACGTACGAGCGCCCCGCCACCAAGAACGATCTTAAGGCGGTGCGTCAGTACAAGGGCGAGACGCTTCGTCAGTACATCCAGCACTTCAGTCAGATGAGGAACAAGATCCCCAGGATCTCCAACGAGGAGGTCATCTCCGCGTTCTCCACGGGCGTCTCCGACGTCAAGATGCGGGAGAAGCTATCCGTGAATGATGGGCTGACTTCCGTCGTCAGACTCTTCGAGATCGCCGACCGCTGCGCCAAGGCTGAGGAGGGGAGGCTCTTCGTGCACAATCTGCCGGAGGCGCCTCCCCCAAAGCCGAAGTCCAAGGACCCCAAGCGAAAGGAGGCTGCTGTCCTCGCGGCGGAGCCAGATCATAAGCAACGCCGCGGGGACCGCTCCGATTGCGATAAAGGTCGATGTCACCGCTACTGCATCATCCACAAGAAGGACACCCACAATACCGAGGATTGTTGGATTGTCCGGAAGTTTCACGAGGAAAATGGCGTCGCCAAGCGTCGCGGGAGCGGCCGCAGCAACGGCAAGAGTGGATCCCGGGGCGATCGCCGCGACGACGACCGCGAGGAAGGTCGCCGCCGTGGGGGTCTGTCTCGAGCCGATCCCGAGCCGCTGCCGCTGCCCCCACCAGCAAACGATCGTCGGGAGGAGGACCAGGGGGCTATCAAGAGCCGCGAGACTTCGCCGCTTGCCTCCTGGGTGGAGCTCAGGCTCCTCTGTCAAATCGACACTTCAAGCAGCTGTCGCAAGAAATCGCGGCGGCGCAGCCCAGCGTCGGCAATCGCCTAATGAAGTGGTCGACGTGCAAGATTGGCTTCGACGAGGAGGATCATCCGGCTTCCACCAGGGGCGTGGGCACAATCCCCCTCTTGTGCACGCCAACCATCAACAACATCGCCGTCAACCGCACTCTCATCGACGGAGGGGCGGGCCTCAACATCATCTCGGTCGAGATCTTCGAAAAGATGCAGGTGCCGTACCACCGGCTCATGCCAACTTGGCCGTTCTTCGGGGTAACCGAGGGGTCTACAACGCCAATTGGGCAGGTAAGCATGCCCGTCACCTTCGACACCTGGGACAACTACAGGACAGAAAGCCTCGACTTCGACGTCGCCTACATCGCCCTGCCATACAATGCCATCCTCGGCTACCCAGCCTTGGCTAGGTTCATGGCAGCAACGCACCATGGCTTCAACGTCCTCAAGATTCCGGGCGCCAACGACACGATCACCGTGCGCTGCAATGAGAAGGATGCTCTCCGATCAGTTGAGCATGTCTACCGCGAGGCCGCCACCATGTTCCCTGCCGACGAGGATCTACTGGAATACTCCGGCGACCTCACGAGGAAGAAGCAGCTCGTATCTCAAGAGCGGGCTGCAGCGAAGAAGGCCTCTCTCGAGCCCCACCCTCTGGGTTCGACAGGGAAGAAGTTCGCCGCCTCTGCATCGCCTACTCCATGCGAGGACCTGGTCCATCCAATGCTGGACATGAGCATTGGGGAAGCTGCGGTACCCTCAGGGAGGAGGCCCCAGTTTGCCCAGGAGCGCTCGGCAACCAAGAAGGTCCCGCTTCAGGCTGGGGGCTGCGACAACTTCGTCATCATCGGGGTAGGGCTTTCCCCCAAATAGGAAAGCGCGCTCATCACCTTCCTGCGGGCAAATTCTGACATGTTCGCTTGGACTCCGTCGGATATGCCCGGCGTCCCCAGGGAGGTGATTGAGCACCACCTAGCCGTGTGCCCTCAGGCACACCCCGTGAAGCAGAAGACCAGGAAGCAAGCGCAAGAGAAGCAAGACTTCATCGTCAAGGAAATAGAGAAGCTGAAGAAGGCCAAGTTAATACGCGAGGTGGCCCACCCTACCTGGATCGCTAATCCGGTGGTCGTCCCAAAGGCTAACGGCAGTGGGCGCCTCTGCGTGGACTTCACAAGTCTCAACAAGGCCTGTCCCAAGGATCCTTATCCTCTCCCGAGGATAGATCAAATCGTCGACTCCACCGCCGGCTGCGACCTCCTTTGCTTCTTGGATGCTTTCTCCGGCTACCATCAGATCAAGATGGCAAAGTAGGACGAGGAGAAAACCACCTTCATCACGCCCTGTGGGGTGTACTGCTACGTCTGTATGCCCTTTAGCCTGAACAACGCAGGAGCCACCTTCCAAAGGCTCATGCGTAAGGCCCTGGGGGCTCAGATGGAAGGAATGCAGAAGCCTACGTCGACGACATCGTCGTCAAGACTCGCGAGGGTCATACCTTCATCGAAGATCTGGAGGAAACGTTCATCAACCTGAGGAAGGTAAACATCAAGCTCAACCCCGCCAAGTGCGCCTTCGGCGTACCGTCGGGAAAACTGTTGGGGTTCCTCGTGTCCAATCGCGGGATAGAGGCGAACCCCGACAAGGTCAAGGCCATCGAAGAAATGCGTCCTCCGCGTAATCTCAAGGAAATGCAACGCCTCGCGGGGTGCATGGCAGCCCTGGGGCGCTTCATCGCGAGGAGTGGGGAGAAAGCCTTGCCCTTCTTCAAGCTTATGAAGCGCGCCGGGAAGTTCGAGTGGACTCCGGAAGCCGACAAGGCCTTCGCTGAGTTGGAAAGGTACCTCACGAGCCCACCGATCATGGTTGCCCCAACCCCCCGCGAGCCTTTGCTACTCTACATCGCGGCAACTCCAAGGACTGCAAGCGCTGTTCTCGTCGCAGAGCGAGACGCCAAGGTGATCGCTAAGGAGGAGGTCACTCCTCCAAGCTCGGGGGCTCCTCACGAGGAAGAGGCTGCTTCATCTCCCGACCCTCGAGAGGAGCCGCCCACGGAATCTTCGCCGACCGAGCCGCTCTCTCCGAGCAACGCTCAAAAGCCTCCTGAGGAGGAGCCTTCCGAGGGTGTTGTCAAGGTGCAAAAGCCTGTGTACTTCATCAGCACGGTACTGCGCGACGCGTGGGAACGCTACACTATGCAGCAAAAGCTGCTCTACACCTTGCTCATCGCCTCGCGGAAGCTACGCCACTACTTCCAGGGTCACCCGATTAAGGTGGTAACCGATCGGCCCCTGGAAACCGTCCTACGCAACCCCAATGTCACCGGGCGGGTGGCTGAGTGGGCCGTGGAGCTTCAGCCCTTCGAGATCTCCTTCGAAACTACAAAGGTAATCAAGAGCAAGGCTTTGGCCGAGTTCACTGCAGAATGGACAGATCCATTCGTCGACGAACCTCCGGAGCTGGAGTCAACTCTCCCGGGAGAGGAGGCCCCAGGCCTCTGGGTCATGCACTTCGACGGCACCTTCAACCTTCCCGGCGCGGGAGCCGGTGCTGTCCTAACCTCTCCCTCTGGAGACAAGCTTTTCTACGCTGTGCAGCTCTGCTTCACACCTGAGAACAAGGTCTCCAACAACATCGCGGAGTACGAAGGACTACTTGCTGGCCTAAGGGCGGCAAACGCTTTGGGCGTCAAGCGCCTCATCATCAAGGGAGATTCACAGCTGGTTGTGAACTTCTCGAACAAGAGCTACACTCCAAGGGATGAGCACATGGCGGCTTATCTCGAGGAGCATCGAAAGATGGAAAAGCGCTTTCAAGGCCTAGAGCTGAAACACATCCCGAGGGGAGAAAATGTGGAAGCCGACGAGATCGCCAAGCGCGCCTCTCATCGCCTGGCGCAGCCTGCCGGAGTCTTTGAGGAGCATCTCTTCAAACCGTCTGCTTCTCCGTCAACATCCAAATCACCTCCTCTTTCTGCTTTGCCGCCACCGCCGGAGCAGGGGGCTCCGGATTGCGGGCCTCCTTCGGGTGACCGCGTCCTTCTGGCATTGGCACGGCAGGAGGGAGTGGATTGGATCATCGAGCTCAAGGCCTACCTCACCAGCAGCAGGCTTCCTGAGGATGAGGAGGAGGCCGAGAGGATTGTGCGGCAAGCTTCGGGCTACTGCGTCAAGGACGGTGACTTGTACCGGCGTCGCCCAAATGGCATCGCTCTGAAGTGCATATCTACTCACCAAGGCCAAGAACTTCTAAGGGACATCCATGCCGGTGAGTGTGGCCATCATGCTTCTGCTGCAACTCTAGCCGCAAAGGCATATCGAAGTGGCTTCTACTGGCCTTCGGCGCTCGGGGATGCGGCGGAGATGGTCAAGAGGTGCGAGGCGTGCCAATTCCACGCCAAGCAGATACATTAGCCGGCGCAAGAGCTGCGAACCATCCCACTCACTTGGCCCTTTGCCGTTTGGGGGCTGGACATCCTCGGTCCATTTCCCAGAGCGCAAGGGGGCTGTCGCTACCTCTACGTCGCCATCGACAAGTTCACCAAGTGGGTGGAGGTGGAACCGGTGTGCACAATCCCGGCGAGGTCCGCAGTCAAGTTCATCCGTGGGCTGGTCTGTCGCTTTGGAGTGCCTAACCGCATCATCACCGACAACGGCAGCCAGTTCACCAGCGGACTGTTCCGGGAATACTGCGCATCGACCGGCATCAAGATCTATTTCGCCTCCGTCGCCTACCCCAGGAGCAATGGTCAGGCCGAGCGCGCCAACGCTGAAGTGCTCAAAGGGCTCAAGACGAAAAGCTTCAACGCCAAGCTCGAAGCCTGCGGCAAAAAATGGTTAGACAACCTCCAATCCATCTTGTGGTTCATCAGGACTACCGCCACCAAACCCACTGGAGAAACCCCTTTCTTCCTAGTCTATGGGGCGGAGGCTGTTCTTCCCACCGACATCAAGTTCGGGTCGCCAAGAGTGCTCGCCTTCGACGAAATTCGCCAGGAGAACCTTATCAAGGATCGCCTCCTCCTGCTCGAAGAAGCTCGGTGCCAAGCCGCGCTCCGCGCCGCGAGGTACCAGCAAGGACTATGCCGCTACCATAGCCGCCATGTTCGAGCAAGGACTCTGGAGGTCGGCGACCTGGTGCTGAGGAGAATACTCTCTCGCGAGGGCCTGCACAAGCTGTCTCCAATGTGGGAAGGGCCCTTCAAGGTGACGCACATCGCCAGGCCAGGCTCGGCGCGGCTGGAAACCGCAGAAGGCGTGCCGGTGGGGAACCCGTGGAACATAGCTCATCTGCGAAAGTTCTACCCTTAGGTTCCTCATGAGGAGAAAAAGACCGTTTTCACGGCACTTGTATCAGCTCAATCTGCTCTTAAGCACTGATATTAAGTTATCGCGCAATGTAGCGCCTCTGCTTCGGCATGACATCAAAATGGCATGAAGTCCATTTATTTTCTGTTGTACTCCACGCGGAAGGGGGCTAGGCACGGTGTCTATGCTGGGGCCTTCGCCCGGAAAACAGCAAGCCCGAAAAACCCGAAGGGAGCGAGCTCTGGTCAGGGGCGACGGCCCCGTTAACGATCACCTCTGGATGCCCATGGTGCTTAGTTCCTCGCGAAGTACATCGGAAAATAAAAAATCTTCGAGGATAGTCCAAGGTGTGCCCAAGGCACCCGTTAAGGACCTACCCCTCGTGAGCAACCCTCACGAGGGAGCAAAGACGCGTCGATGCACTAGCATCCGCAGGAGGATTCCCTCTCCCGAGGAAGGCCTAACGTGGCAGGATTATTGAAGACTAAGGCCGCTCCGATCATCTTGCGAAAGACGCAGATCCGGAGGTCCGCGCCAGGCCCTTCACCTCATGAGCAATCCTTGTGAGGTGTCAACGGTCTCTGGGCTCTCTTAAGCGTCGACGTTTTCACATCCGTGAGGGTCCAGCTTCCCTCAACGACGAGGAAGGCCCCGTGAATCGCCACGCGCGGCAATTTGCTCTTAGCTGCTGGCACAGATAGTGCCGCGCTCCTCCACGACGGAGAAGGTCCCTGTGCCGGTCACATGGGCATCTTATTCGCCTTCTTTTCTCGTTTGTTTTACCGACTTGTTTTTCCGTTTTCGGGGATTTTGGGTTTTTTCTTTTCCAACTCATTCTTCAACTTCTTGTCTCAGGAATCGTCTGATGTGTCATCGACGCCGACCCCATCTCGAGCTCTGAGGCGGAGGGAGGCTTCCCGTCGATGCTAGCAGCTCACAAGGGCTCTCGAGCAAGCGAATGACCAGGACAATGAAGAACGACAAGACGGTTAACAAGCGGATTTCATTAAAGTACCCCCAGCGGGGGAAGGAGCAAGGCACGGCGGGGCATTCCCCACCGGCAAGGACTACACAACAAAAGAGGGGAGGAGACTAGCTCCCCTCCCCAGAAGACTACCGCGCCAGGGCCTCCTCTTCACTGCGCCGCAGGCTGGGGGTAGGTGCGGCGGACGCCGCCGGCGGTGAAGATCCGCACCGAGGCCTCCAGCGTCCCCAGCTTAAAGCAGAAGACGAGGTGGTCCCCGGCGCGGAGCCGGAGGCCATGGGCTAGAGCCCCCCAGCGTCCGGTGAGGGCGGCGTCGCCTCCCGCCCCGAAGAAGATGTCCACAGGACAGAAGAGGTCTGGCCTACTCTGCTCTCCCAGGGCGATCTCCCCGGTGGCCGGGCCGTGGGCGTGAATCACCCTCCGGACGGCGTCGGGCAGCCGGAGGGAGTTGAAGCCCGGGGCATCGACGACGACGAGGAGCTCCAGGAAGCGGGACCCCGGGGCAATGAGGGGTCCCAGCATCGCCGCCGCCAGGTGGCGCGGAGTGGCAACCACTCCGTTCACCGGCGGGGCCGGAAGATCTGCGGCAGGGGGAGGGGGGCCCAGGGCGGCCTCCATCTCCCGGAGGGCCCGATCGATGCTCCCCAAGGCGCAGGGAGCAGGCGCCGCCGCCAGCGGCAACGGCGAGTTCGAGGCGCCTCCACGCGCAGGACCCCTGAGGGTCAGGGCGCCAGAGGTCCCCGCAGTGGCGCGGCTCGCCTCGCCGAGCTGCGGTGCGCCAATGCGGAGGGGGCCGTCAGCGCCGGGCGTCCACTGGGCGGGGATCTTCGCCTTCTTCCCGCTGCCCAGAGGGCGTCCACGGCGCTTCGCCCTGGAGCTCGATCCAGCGACGGCGGAGGAGTTGGAGGGATCCATGAGCTCAGGGGAGTGGAAGCAGGAGTGGCACTGGAGGAAGGAGGTGAAGTGCCGGAGGTCTCGAGGAGGACCTATTTAAGGAGGGCGTCCAGCGTCGGTGCGTCAAATCCCTGCGCGGGAATCAAAGCGTTGGCGCGGCGCTCTGCAGTCAAGCGACACATCATTACGACGGGTTGACGCCTCGGGGACCATAGCGTCGCCCGCCGTTTCGTCTCGCCAGCTGCGGCCGCGCCACGCGTCCGGAGTCTCTGCTTCTTCACGTGGTCCTCTGACCGCACGGTTGACGCGTGCCGTTGGAGGGCCCAGCAGCTTCGGGGGCCCCCGACCCTTCGTGTCGTCGTGGTGAAACAACATATGCCATAGGATGGCTTAAATGGGGGCCGAACTAGATGCTGGAGGATTCGGGAGAGGGGAACGAGCTAAAAAGCACGACAGAAAGAGTCACTGATCTACCCAGGTTCGGGGCTCTCGTAAGGAGATAACACCCCTACTCCTGCTCTACTGATTGTATATTTGGGTCGATGTAGTACACAACAATGGTTCTTCCAAGCTCTCTGCTAGAGAAGGAAGATGGACTGCTAAGTGTAGGAACACAGAGTGACCAACCAACCTTCAACCCTTTGCTAGGACTCCCTGTGCCACCTTATATAGTGGCGGCCAGGGTTACAACGGTCATAGAAGACCAGGAGACACCAACTACACTCCAAACAGGACTTGCTGTCGAGGGCAGACGCCCACGACTTTCTCCCTGATTGCTCTCGATGGGACTCCCCTTGCTGTACCTTGTACTTCCAGGACTGTGACCTTACCACTCTGAGGTAAGCTTGTACTTGAGCACAGTGAGGGTAGGTAACCTCCACTGTACACCCTGCCATCTTACTCTGCTACCATGCTGGGATGTTTTCTTCCTTGATTGTAGGGATGTGACACCTTGGTTGACTTAAGTATCCCGGATATGACCGTTGGCCATACCCAGGACTTATATGCCGGACCAACGACCTACGAGGGTCGGGTAATCCGGCCTCCCCTGCTCCTGCACAACACACCAAATGGTTAGGCCGGCATATCTAAGTATATGCCGGCACACCTATACTAGTATTCCGGCCATACCGGCATATCCAGACACCAGCCGGGATATACATATATGCCGGCCTGGTCGATGCTCCTATATTCCGGCCAGGCCTTTTCTTGGTCAACTGGCATAAAAGTCAACCATAGACCTTGTGTCTTTCTAGTCTTTTGACCCTACCGGGGGTCATCCCCCCGACACTAGTCCCCGAAGCTGCCGAGGTTCCCCAGTCATAACTGTGGAGCCTTGACAGGTTCAACATACCTTTCTTCATTATGCCCCGGCGATCAGATTTATATGCCGGCACATCTGCACTTATTCCGGCCGGTCCCGAGGGTATTCCGGACGGAACATATACATCGGGCAATTAATCCGACATATAGACGAGTCTTCCTCGAGAAGCCATGCCTGACAGCTTTGCATCGAAACTTGTAACTGCCCTGCCACCTCGAACGGTCACCCACGATGTGACGGTTCACAGTGCAGTTACTCCTCGCCATCATTGCGTCATGGCACGGTTACCGGAACTGCCGCCCCACTCCGTGCCGCCACGTGGCGACTCTCTGCAGGAACGGTCGGGGGAGTGGAACACTCCCACGATCCCCACGACCCTGACCTGGCAGACCTATAAATAGGGCGGCGGGGGTAAACTTATCTTTTTACCCCCCACCATCGTCTTCCTCGCCTGCTCCTTTGCCTCCTGCGCTCCACCGCCGGTCCGAAGAACAGCATCTCCGCCGCAGCCGTCCTGCTCCCCGCCGACGCCGACGCTCGACGGCGCCCTGCATCTCCGTCGACGACGCCGCCGCTGCCGCACCGTTCCTCCGCGACATTGCAGGGAGATTGAAACTCTTCCTGCACGCTCGCCGCCGCTCCATCGTCGCCGGCCAAGCTCCGGTGAGACCTCCCTCTGTTCTTCCTCTTTGATGCTTCTTCATAGATTCTCATTGGTAGCCATATCCGCACAGATCTAGTGCAGTTCCTCTCTGGATTCGACTAGCATTGCTAACAGCGCTCACAGGTGTTCTTCCTTAGAATTTTTACCCTTATTTGTTTCCTGTTTTAACTGGCTCGGTAGATCTTTGATTTCTGCTAACCTTGGGGAGAGTGGTATGCCGGAGAGACTAACCTCCCTCTTTTCTCCGGCCCTGATAGGAATATCATCACGGGACTCCGGCTCTCACGCCTTGTCCCGGCCACTAAGATGGCATCTTCAAGCATGACGGGCACCTCGGCCTCTGAGGAAAATACCTCGGCCCGAGCCCAAGGACGCTCCGGCTGGGAGGGGTCGGAGGTTACTCCGGCCGACATATCCTGGGTCACCTCCACCAGGAGAGTCCCGGAGGGCGTAGCATGCCGGCTACCAGCAGGAGAAACTGTGCCGGCACCTGAGCCTGGCGAACGCGTCGTCTTCCTCGCCCACTTCGAGCGTGGCTTCGGCCTGCCGGCATCGGACTTCTTCCGGGACTTCCTCAACACCTACGACCTACAACCTCATCATATCCCGGCCAATGCCGTGATGATCATCTCCGCCTTCGCTGCTTTTTGCGAGGGCTATGCCGGCATAGTGCCCCTTACTCAAGGCTGGGCGAAGTACTTCCAACTGCGGAAGCAAGTCGTCCAAGAGCCGCCCCGGAGCAAGGACGACCCGCCAGAGACGGCCCAGGAAAAGAAGGACCGCCCCATGACCCTCTGCGGTGCGGCCACCATCATGTCCCGAAAGGGCTCGGACTTCCCCAAGGTGGAACTCCTGGAATCTTGCAAGAAGTGGCAGAAAAGCTTCTTCTACGTCAAGAACACCACCGACGAGGATCTGCTCAACCTGCCGCCATTTGTGGACGAGCCACCCTTGGCTATGACGAACTGGACCTATAACCCGAAGAACTCGGTGATGCCGGTGAATGCGCTTCACCGGGTTAAGGGCGAGCTCCTGGATGCCGGTCTTACTCCTCAAGACCTGGTGGCCTGCTATATAAGCCGGCGCGTCTCCCCTCTGCAGCGCCGGTCGCACAAGATCTGCCAGATGAGCGGGCCAATGGACCCCAACCGGCACTCCACACACGAGCTGACTCCGGCCGACATTCTGCGCCGGATTAAGGATGTCTGCAAGTCCTCTCAGGCCACTTTTGCCTGGGGGCTAGAACCATACAGCCGGGATAGGCCCGCCCCAACGGTAAACCATCTTATCCGATACATAAAGTCCATGTCCGGCACATAGATACTTAAGCCGACACATGTCTGTTTGCCGACACATATCATATTGATCCGACATACCTCTTCCACCGGCATATTTCCTTGTCTGAATACTTGACTTTGCTGTTTATATAGAAATTCAGCTTCCAAACCATGGAGAACTCCCGGATCAAGATCGCGGCGGACCGCACTGTTGCGGATGTTGAAGATCCGGATCATTGGGATAAGCTTCCCAGGAGCACCCGTGCTGCAGCTGCCATGGGTAAGGGCTCTTCATCCCGGCATTATACTCAAGACCGGAGTGAGATTGATTCTGACGAGGAGATCCTGCTGTACTATGACCCGATGCCACTTGCGTACGCCTTTCCAGAAACACCTATTGCTTACGAGTTTGCAATGCCGTCCTCAGCTATCCCGGACGATATGGTTGTCGACGCCGCCCCTCTGAACCAGGGACCTCCTTCCACCGGCGGACATGCCGGCCGGAAGCGAGGGGTGAAGCCCCAGTCCGACACACCTCAAAAGTCGAAGAGGCAGAAGGTTGGCGTGCCTATTCAGAAGAAACAGAGGCCTGTTGCCTCGGGGTAAGTTTCCTTTTCTTTGCATTTCCTCCGACATATCTCTTGCTTGTATTACTGACTTGGTGTTTTCTCTCTTTCAGAGCTCCTCTTGCGCCGGAACAAGCTTCTAGCTTGAGTGGCGACCCGAAGGTTACCAAGCCCGCTGCCCCTGCTACCTCCGACATTCCCTCTGCCAGTCACATGACCTCCCCGGCACCGGCATCCTCGCCTGCGCCCGACAAGACCTCCTCCCCGGCGAAGGACGTTCCTCCGCCGGAACAAGACACCTCTGCCCCCGACGTCCACATGGACTCGGGGGCTCAACAGGAACCTCCGGCTCCTGATGTCCACATGGACACAGGAGCCCACCAAGAAGCACCAGACTCCGGCGCGCCCACCAGCGATGCCGGCACAACTGAAGACGCCGGAGCAGACATCAAGGGTAAAGGCCCTTTAGTGCCAGAAGTCCGGACTATTCCGGATCCTGCCTCTGCTGGCCAAGATGCACCGGCCGCACCGGAATAGCCCGTGCCCAAAACTCCTTCTGCTGAAACGACTCCTGCATCGGCCAAGACCACGGCGCCGGCCAAGACCTCTGCCCCGGCCAAGTCCGGCACATTGAAGATCCAGCCGACCAAGTCCGGCACTCCATCCGCCGCCACTGCTCCTCCTAAGGCAACGCCTCGGACCAGCTCTGCTCTGGCCCTGCATCTTGGCAGGGCAGCAGCCCGGCCTGGCTACCTGAGGTGACAAAGAGTGACCACAGCCTCGGGTCTCTCAAGGAGCATTGCACCAAGTGGAACGACGCCGGCAGCATGGACATCGCGGACTCCAGCAGCAAGAAGAAGGCCGAAGCCGCGGCTACTGGCAGCCCAGCAGATATCCTGGCCGCGAAGCCCCTACCGATCGCCTGCGAGCTCCTCAGCCTCCAGCAGAGACTTCACCGATTGGCCGATGCCACCAACGTAAGTCCTTTCTACCTATACACATATCCCCAGTCCCCGAAAATGTCGGCTGTCCGGGATACGGACATCCAGGATTTTCCAAGACCTTTTGCACTTAGCTGCTTTTGCAATTAACTTTCCGACATATGAGCTCGATTCGAGCTTCAAATCCTAGTCACCGAGAGCCGGGATAGGTGCGCAGCACCTGTGCCGGGTCTCTACAATTTCACATCTCAATTATTTTTCAAATCCTCCTGACCGAGATATAAGCTCGTTTCGAGCTTCAAATCCTAGTCACCGAGGGCCGGGATAGGTGCGCAGCACCTGTGCCGGGTCTTTAGCAATTTCACATCTCAATTATCTTTCAAATCCTCTCGACCGAGATATAAGCTCGTTTCGAGCTTCAAATCCTAGTCACCGAGGGCCGGGATAGGTGCGCAGCACCTGTGCCGGGTCTTCAGTAGAATGATCACTTGATAGAATTTTCAACTTAATTTCCATGCCGAATTTCTCTGCTGATATTTTAAATCCGGGCACTTTTGCAGCGCATGAACAACACCCGGGCCGACCTGTATCATAACTTGGTATGCGAGCATCGGAAGTTATCCGACGAGCATAGCAAGCTTCAGCTGGAGCTGTCCCAGAAAGGTAATTTCAGCCGACATACCTTGCCCCTTCTCAATAGACCTTTGGCCGGCATATCTTAATATGCCGACACCTAATCTTTGTCCGACATTTCGCAGCTGGTGCCGAAGCCCAAGTCACCGAGCTTACCAAGAGAGTGAAGGAACTGACAGGTATGCCGGATCCCCTTAATCTTCAACTAATCCTTCTGTACTTCAAATCCTTTAATGTTTTCACTGTTTTCTTTCTTCAAATCCTTGTTTTGACTTCAAATCTTTTCAGACGAGAAAGCTGCACTGGAGGCACGCCACCAGGACTGTGTGTCCTCAGTGGATGTAGCCAAGCAACTAGACGACCGGGATGCCGGTCACAAGGCCGAGGTTGAGCAGCTGAAGGGCCGGATCACCGAGCTTCTGGACGAAAAGGAACAGAGGGAGGGCCTACTGAAGAAAACCCAGTCCCTGCTTGTCACCTCCGAGACTGATGCCTCCAACGCCCACGCTGAACTGGATAGCCTGAAGGAGCAGGCCACCAAATGGGAGGTTACAGTTGCACAGCTGAATGCCGACCTTGCCAGTAAGCTTCAAATCCTTTCCCTTTATCCTTCCCGACATAGTGTAATTCTCTCCGGCATATTCTCCTTTTGCTAACATTGTTTCTATTCCTCAGACATGTTTCCCGCTTCCGTCGCAGACGTTGAGAGGGCTTTGCAGTTGGATCGAGAAAACCGGGGTGTTCCGGTTGACTCGCCCAACTGGGACATGTCGGAGCAGCTGTTGGCTCTGCAGTCCCGGAAGAACGCCATGACGCTCTACACTGAAGAACTCTTCTATGGCGCCCAGGAGGCATTCTCTGCCCTCTGGCCGGGACAAAGGACTCCCACTGATCCCGTCGACCTCGGCAACGATCTGCAGCTGGCCAAGGTTCGCCTCCGGGAGTGGCGAGATTCCGGCGCGAGGGTTGGAGCTGACGAAGCTCTCAGCTACTTCTTGTCCTGGTATGAAAAGGTTGACTTGGAGATTTTGCGCACTGTGCGCGAAGGATCCATCTGGACCACGGATCCGGAACATATCCGGCGCCGGCGAGAGTTGGCCCACAGCTATGTGGACTATGCCGACACCGACGCCTTCGTTCGGGATATCCGTGAGCCGGAGAAGAAGGACGATGCCGGGACATCCGCCGCTGCTGAGGGCTCCGACTCCAGCCAGGATGAAGATGAAGCTGAAGAGGCCGACACTGATGTCCCGGAACAGGCATCTGCCCCGGGCGGAGGTGATGGCTCCATTCCATCTGCTGGGTCCGGCACTCCTGAAGCCAACATCTCCACCGCCACTGCTCCACCAGCCGGCGCCTCTGCTTCTGCCCCTGGTCCTTGACTTTGCAGCATAAAAACTTTAAGTTTTATCAGATCCCCGGTATGCCGGGTGCAGATGTAATATACACGTTTAATTTCCTTTGGTTTGCTTCCTGAACAAGTTTTATCTTGGTTTGCTTGTTACTAATGCCGGATCATCTTTTGGCTAAGTCACCGAGTTGTTTTCCTGTTTCCTCAATTTCACAACCTTGGCTGCTTGTCTACCTCAATTGGCTTTCGACGTATGAGTCTCAAGGTTGCTTCCTCAAACATACAGTACTTTAACTTTGAGACTTAGACTTCAAATCATCCGACACTTTAAATTTTAACTTTAGCTTTAACGAAAATGCCGGTTCGCTTGCTTTGTATTTCCTTAACCGTTTTCCATGTGTAGACAATCTCCGGCATCTACTCTTGCTAGCCATGAAGCCGGGTTTCGGACAGCAGCTGAGTCGAAGAGTGGCCTTTGGTGCCGACACATTACTAGGCCGACATAGGAAACATTCAAATAAAGCCAGCCGGCATATAACAAAAAACTGTAAATAAACAACAAATATACCTCGGAGCTAGTTACCCGGATTGTGTTGCTCAGGAGTAAAAGGGGCGCAGTAGAGCTATGTTCCACGGCCTCTTGGTTTCTTCTCCGGACCTGTCCGCCTTATTCTTCTTGGGGTCCTGCGCATCTATAAGATAATAGGCATCATTGTGCAGAGCTCTGCTCACAATGAATGGCCCCTCCCATGGAGGAGTTAACTTATGCCGGCCTTCTGTTCCTTGCTTTAGCCGGAGTACTAGATCTCCCTCTTGAAATCTCCTTGGATTTACCTTCTGCGCATGATAGCGTCTGAGGTTCTGCTGATATACTGCTGTTCTTGACAGAGTTATTTCCCTTGCTTCCTCTAGCAGATCAACATCATTTTCTCTGGCTTCTTTAGCCTCTTCCTCAGTATATAGCACTATTCTTGGTGCATCATGTATTACATCTGTTGGAAGCACAGCTTCTGCTCCATACACCAGAAAAAATGGTGTGTAGCCTGTTGATCTATTCGGAGTTGTTCTTAAACTCCACAGCACTGCTGGCAGCTCATCTAGCCAACATCCCGGAGTTTTCTCCAGGGGCTCTATCAGCCGGGGTTTTATGCCGGATAATACTAGCCCATTCGATCTCTCTACTTGGCCATTGGCACAAGGGTGGGCAACCGACGCAACGTCCAGCCGGATTCCCACTTCCTCACAAAATCTGGCAAATGGCCCTTGGGCAAAGTTTGACCCATTGTCAGTGATGATGCTATGAGGAACACCATATCTCAAGATTATATCCTTTAAGAATTTCACTGCTGTGTGACCATCACACTTGCTTATGGGCTTCACTTCAATCCACTTGGTGAACTTGTCCACCATGACCAGGATATAGGTCATTTTCCCTCTGGCCGGCTTAAAAGCCCCGACCATATCCAGGCCCCAAACAGCAAAGGGCCAGGTTATTGGGATAGTTTTCAGGGCAGATGCCGGCTGATGAATCTGGTGGGCATATCTTTGACACCCATTACATTTCCGGACCAAGTTCTCTGCCTCTTGCAGTGCCGTTGGCCAATAGAAGCCATGCCGGAATACCTTTGCCACCAATGCCCTGGACGAAGCATGGTGACCACACTCCCCCTGGTGAATTTCCTGGAGCATCTCCAGACCCTCCGCAGATTCGACACATCTCTGCAATACTCCGGTGGTACTTCTCTTGTATATTTCTTTGTTGATGATAGTATACGCTTTGGATCTCCTTATAACCCGGCGGGCCTCGGTTTCATCCGCCGGCACTTGACCATCCACCATGAAGTTCATGATAGGACGTGCCCATGAGGGCACTTCCCTGACAGTGAACACTGCCTGATCTATTTCCATCATTTCGACCGACACATAATCGATCTCCATGGGCTGCGAAGTCCCCGGGACTGAAGAATCAGTCCCCGGGTATGCCGGAGCAGTCCCCGGGTATACCGGCACAACCTCTTGGCACATTTTACCCTTGCCTTTAGTTTTGCTCCGGAATACTGTACTAACAGCATATGCCGGCCCAGTCCCCGGGACTGAGGAAACAGTCCCCGGGTTATCCGTCCTGGCTCCGGCATCTATCTCCATTGGAACTGCTTCGTCTGGACCTGGCGGGACATAAATGGAGGATGACTCGGGCGAGGGTTTGATCGATGGCTTCCTCAGATGCTCCAGCGAAATGCCGGGCGGGATTGAATCTCGGGAAGACCCCAGCTTGGATAATGCATCGGCTGCATCGTTCTGAGCCCGGAGAACGTGCCGGAACTCACAACCTTCAAAGTAACCACTTAACTGCTGCACTAGGAAACGGTATGATGCCATGTTAGCATCATGCGCGTCCCATATGCCGGAACACTGCTGAATCACTAAGTCAGAATCCCCGAAGCACATAATCCGGCGAATTCCTATGTCCTTAGACACCTTCAGGCCATGCACAAGTGCCTCATATTCCGCCACATTATTTGATGCTGCAAAGTGAATCTGCAGGACGTATCTCAGCTGGTCATTCTTTGGTGAACTGAGAACTATGCCGGCACCCAAGCCATGGATTGTCTTGGACCCATCGAAATGCATCCTCCAATAATTGGCATCTGGCAATGGTGGCTCATACTGTATCTCGGCCCAGTCAATAAAGAAATCAGCCAAGACCTGGGACTTGATTGTATCCCTCTTATCGTACTGCGGTGTATATGGTGAAAGCTCTATTGCCCACTTTGCTATCCGGCCGCTGGCATCTTTGTTGCCTATAATTTCCGAGATAGGGGCCTCGGCCACTACCCGGATTGGATGCTCTTGGAAGTAATGCTTGAGCTTCTTGGCCGCCATATAGACACCATAGGTCATCTTCTGATAGTGGGGGTAATTTTGCTTTGAGGTGGAGAGGACTTCACTCAGATAATATACCGGCCGCTGCACGGTTTTGCCTCCTTCCTCTCGCTCTACTACCACCACAGCACTGACAACTCGGTTGGTTGCCGCTATATAGAGCAACATTGGCTCCCGGGGCATCGGAGATGCTAATACCGGCGCTGTTGACAACAACTGTTTCAATTCTTTGAAAGCTGCATCTGCTTGCGTTGTCCAGACAAATGTGTCGGACTTTTTCATCAACTGATATAACGGCAGCGCTTTCTCTCCCAGCCGGCTTATGAAGCGGCTCAGAGATGCGAGGCACCCAGTGAACTTCTGTACTTCCCTCAAATCTGTTGGCGGCTTCATCCTTTCTATGGCACGAATCTTGCCGGGATTCACCTCAATACCCCGGCTGGAAACAAGGAAACCGAGCAACTTGCCCGCCGGCACACCAAAGGTGCACTTAGCCGGGTTCAACTTCATCCGGAATCTCCTCAGGTTCCCAAAGGTTTCCCGGAGATCATCTATGAGAGTCTTGCTCTCCTTGGTTTTTATGACGATATCATCGACATATACCTGCACATTTTTATCTATCTGATCGTGCAAACACTTTTGCATACACCTTTGGTAAGTTGCGCCGGCATTTCTTAAACCGAACGGCATAGTGAGATAGCAATAAGCCCCGTACGGGGTAATAAAGGATGTCTTTATTTGATCTGGCTCATATAAAGGGATCTGGTGGAAACCAGAATAAGCATCTACGAAAGATAACAGTTCACATCCGGCTGTGGAATCAATCACTTGATCGATCCGAGGGAGCGGGAATGGATCTTTAGGACATGCCTTGTTCAAGTTGGTGTAATCAACACACATCCGCCATACTTTCACTATGGCGGGCTCGTCTTTCTTCTTTTCCACCAAAACCGGATTAGACACCCAATCCGGATGAAGTACTTCCTTGATAAAGCCAGAGGCTAAGAGCCTGGCCACTTCCTCCCATATGGCTTTCCTTCTATCGCCGGCATTCCGCCGGAGCGGCTGCTTCACTGGCTTAGCATCGGGTCTCACGTGCAATGCGTGCTCAGCCAGCTCCCTCGGCACACCTTGCAGGTCCGAAGTAGACCATGCAAAGATATCCCGATTCTCACGGAGGAAGCTGATGAGCTCGCTTTCCTATTTGGGATCCAAACTTGCCCCAACCAGGGCATGGCGCTCCGGGAAAGCTTCATCCAGAGGCACCTTTTTGACTTCCTTACTCACTTGAAAAGAAACGCTGCCACCGGGATTTGTCATGCCCGGCATATATTTGCCGGCCACGACCGTCTCAGCAATCTCCACTGCTCGCTTGAGCCTCTTCCTCTCCTCTGCAATGATCAGAGTCTCGGCCAGATTGGATCCGGCGGTGGCACATGCCATCGAACGCTTGTAATCACCAATGATGGTGATCACTCCTTTGGGTCCCGGCATCTTCATCTTCAGATACGCCACATGCGTAGAGGCCATGAATTTTGCCAGTGCCGGTCTACCCAGCAAAGCATGGTAGGGGCTCTCCAGATCAACCACCTCGAACATGAGGTTTTCCACCCTGCAGTTATCCCGGCTGCCAAACATGACATCCATCCGGATCTTGCCCATCGGCGCACACGAAAGTCCCGGCACAATGCCGTGGAACGTGGTCTTTCTCGGTTCCAGCATATTTTCCTTGATTCCCAGCTTCTCCATCGTATCCCGATACATGATGTTGATGCTGCTTCCATTATCAATGAGGACCTTGCTGAATCTTACGTTATTAGCTGGCCCGACGAATGTCGGATCCATCACCAGAGCATATCCGCCGGGATTTGGCATGATCCGGGGATGATCTGCCCTGTCCCAACCAACAGCCTGGTCAGACCAGTACATCCGCTTTGGCACAGCCGACATAATGGCATTCACCTCCAGACACCGCCGGTACAAGCTCTGCTTGTCTGTTCTCTCGGTCTCAAAGACCATATAGCTCTGATCATACTCCTTGTACTCATTCCGGCCCGCTCCTGGGCCTCCGGCGTTATATTCCGGATTATAGCTCTGGTCAACTTGATTTACGCCGGCATTTCCGGCGTTGCTCTGATTCCCGGGATTAACCGGCCTAGGTGGGACTGCAATCGTATTGGCACCTGTCAACGGCGATGGAGCTGCCGGGACAGAGGGTCTAGCCGGTCCCCAGGGACCTGCACGACCTGCTAATATGTCGTCCAGCCACGAACAGTTCCTTGTCAAATGGTTTGCCGGCTTTCCCGGCTGGAATGTGTGGAACACACAAGGCTTGTCCATGGCAAGACCCACAGTATACTTCGGCCACTGCTTCTTCTGGCCGGCGGCTCCGCCGGCATTCTTGTTGGTCCAGACATTCTTCTTCTGGAACGGCTGCGGTTGCTGCTGCTGAGGCTGCTGATAGCCCTCATATCTCGGACGCTGGCTACTGCCGGCGCCCTCTTGCTCTTCCTCCACAGCTGCAACTTGTGCTACTCCGTACCGGTGATCCGGCCTCTCATCTCTTCTCTTGTTC
Source organism: Dactylis glomerata (assembly GCA_007115705.1). Taxonomy (NCBI): domain Eukaryota; kingdom Viridiplantae; phylum Streptophyta; class Magnoliopsida; order Poales; family Poaceae; genus Dactylis; species Dactylis glomerata. The sequence goes on from QXEO01000218.1 coordinate 1,460,046, forward strand.
CGGTTATCAGAGCGATAGTATTGCCCTGGTCTCCCGGCATTGCTGGTGTTCCCCTGGGTTTGCCCCTGTCCTTGTGAATCGAGACTGGGCTGCTTGGGATCTCCCAGAGCATAACTATCAGCGATCTTGATAGTTTCGGCCAGCGTGGCCGGCATTTGCCTCTGAAGCTTTTGCCACAGCATGGTGCCATGTTGGCACCCATGAGCGAACCACATGATGGCCTGCTGCTCATTGATTCCTTCGCAGGAATTGCGCAACGTGCACCACCTGGTCAGATAGTCACGGTCAGTCTCATTCACTCCTTGCTGGCAGTTAGCCAGCTGCTGCGGACGGTTGGACCTCTTGTATGTACTGGTAAAGTTCGACACAAACTGCTCTTCGAAATCAATCCAGCCGTTGATACTCCCGGCCGGCAAATTATTCAGCCATATCCTGGCTGGTCCTTCCAACATCTGCGGCACATATCGTACCGCCCATCTGAGGTTTCCTCCGGCGATGTTCACCACTGTGGAGTAATCCTCCAACCAATCTTCCGGCTTCGTACTGCCATTATATGTCCTCGCGCCACGCGCGAGCTGGAAGAAGTAAGGCACCGGCTCCCCCATAATCCGGGGTCCGAAACACATAGGGCCCGGAGCTCCTTGTTTCTCCACCAACTCTGATTGGTGGATCTTGTCCAGCTTGAAACGTGCATCATTGGCTTCCAAGGACCGAGGTCCAAGCCGGGATGCTATTGGGCCTGCGATCATCTACTGCTGCTGCTCCGGCTGATGCTGCTCACTATGCCGGCCTTGCTGGTGCTGCTGCTGATATCCCGCCCTGGCAAGGGCGGAATTGCCGTCATCCTCTCGATGTCCCGGATGGCCTGCACCCTGCTGCTGCGCTGCACCTCCGGCGCCTTGTTGCTGACGCCGGGCTGCACTGTTACTCCGGCCACCACCGGCCGCACCTGCTTCATGCCCGGCCGGCAAACTCTGGCCGGGCTTCTTGCTGCCGACATACTTGTCAGCTTGGCCGACATTCTTCTGCACCATCGCCTGCTTTCCGGCGGCAGCCGGATCGTACACCTGGATCTGCTTGTCCCGGCGGCCAGAGGTCACACTTCCAGCACGCCGGGCGCTAGGATGCGGGGACGAGGCTTGGCCCCTCGACCTCGCGCTGGCACCTCCCGCCGACACAATGTACTGAGACGCCCCGGCACCCGGGTTTGCCTTCTTAAAGGCCTCCTGCTGCTTTGTAGCTTCAGACAAAAGTTGGTTAAGCCGGGCTTGCTGCTCACGCAGTGCTTCGCCGGATAAACAAGATAAATCCTTAGCTACCTCGGCCGCCGCTCTAAGGTTCTTTACTGGCGAACTATAGACTACCTTAGGTACAGTACTAGTTGCGGTATGACTCTTATCTCTAGCATCTTTTCCTATCTCAGCATTAAGATTTCTGCCTCTAGTTCTAACCTCTTCTATCCGGCTAGGCCGGATTACTACAGGAGTAAAACCATGGGCTGCCTCATACTCACGGAGTTGCCGGTTAAACCGTTCGCGCTCCTGGTTCATGGCCAGGGCCTCGTCGACGAGGGCCTGACGAGATCCCTCCAGGACCTCCCTTGTCTGCTCCGGATCAACGCCGGATTGCACCGGCTCGAGAAGCCGATCGATGATGGGAAGAAGAACCTCGCCCCTAGCCGACACACCGGAAGTGCCGGCCAGGTTCTCCGCACGCTCCAACGGAGGACGCGCCGACCTCTTGACCTTCGGCGGCTCCGGAGGAGAAGCTCCGGCCGCTGCTGCTTTGCCGGCATCTTCCGCCGGCGGCACGGATGTGCCGGCCATCATCACCTCAGCCGGCTCTACTGAGCGAGCGCTACGCCCAGCGTGAGCCAGCCGATGTGACGGAGGATCCGACGCCACCAGCACCTCCTTCCTGCAAATTCTCTCAGTCCCCACGTACACCTCGTGGGAACCGAAAGACATAATCCGGCCATCCCTGGGGAACGGCCGGCCACCGAGACAACCGGCGTTGTCACTGACGAAACTGAGCGAGCCTAGCCTCTGGACGAGGCCGGAGACCACGCGCACTCCCGAAGCTGCTATCACAGACCCCGTCCGAATGAACACTCCGCCCAGCATATCGATCTGCCCCACGGTGGGCGCCAAATGTCGTCGTGGTGAAACAACATATGCCATAGGATGGCTTAAATGGGGGCCGAACTAGATGCTGGAGGATTCGGGAGAGGGGAACGAGCTAAAAAGCACGACAGAAAGAGGCACTGATCTACCCAGGTTCGGGGCTCTCGTAAGGAGATAACACCCCTACTCCTGCTCTACTGATTGTATATTTGGGTCGATGTAGTACACAACAATGGTTCTTCCAAGCTCTCTGCTAGAGAAGGAAGATGAATTGCTAAGTGTAGGAACACAGAGTGACCAACCAACCTTCAACCCTTTGCTAGGACTCCCTGTGCCACCTTATATAGTGGCGGCCAGGGTTACAACGGTCATAGAAGACCAGGAGACACCAACTACACTCCAAACAGGACTTGCTGTCGAGGGCAGACGCCCACGACTTTCTCCCTGATTGCTCTCGATGGGACTCCCCTTGCTGTACCTTGTACTTCCAGGACTGTGACCTTACCACTCTGAGGTAAGCTTGTACTTGAGCACAGTGAGGGTAGGTAACCTCCACTGTACACCCTGCCATCTTACTCTGCTACCATGCTGGGATGTTTTCTTCCTTGATTGTAGGGATGTGACACCTTGGTTGACTTAAGTATCCCGGATATGACCGTTGGCCATACCCAGGACTTATATGCCGGACCAACGACCTACGAGGGTCGGGTAATCCGGCCTCCCCTGCTCCTGCACAACACACCAAATGGTTAGGCCGGCATATCTAAGTATATGCCGGCACACCTATACTAGTATTCCGGCCATACCGGCATATCCAGACACCAGCCGGGATATACATATATGCCGGCCTGGCCGATGCTCCTATATTCCGGCCAGGCCTTTTCTTGGTCAACCGGCATAAAAGTCAACCATAGACCTTGTGTCTTTCTAGTCTTTTGACCCTACCGGGGGTCATCCCCCCGACACTTCGCTTCCTCAAGAGGACGCGTCGTGGGCCGGGCTCCCGGGGGCTACTGTCGGTGTTCTGGATAATGGGGTATCCCGGTCCACCTGCTCCTGGGCCCCGTCATCGGCCCATCTTCAGCCCAGGGGAGAATCAACGACCCAAGCTACGGAGAGGACCCTCACAAGGAGGCGCCTCGTGAGGAGAACGACGACTGAAACCGCTAAGGACCAGAAGACCTCCTCACGAGCCCCTGCTGGTGAGGAGAGGAAGTACGCCCATGTCAGCTCAGCACGTTTGCATGCAGAGCAAGAGGACAACAGGCAGAAGACCGCGTACCTCCCACGCTACCCCCGACAGGGAGGAGACCAACTTTCTCTGTGCCTGCCCAAAGCGGCACAGTGGTAGTTGGTCACCCCCCTAAAAATAGCGTGGACGGTGCAGGGCGCCAGGGGAGGACGTCAGCCTCCTCCACCCACTCATGTGGACCGGCGCCACTACCCTACGAAGACCAAGTCTACAGAAGAGTGTAGTCTACAGCTGTCCTCCCTCCTTGGCCGTGTGTGGCAACCCCTTCCCCAAGAAGAAAAGGGGAAGGAGGACCTTGGCGCTATAAAAGGAGGGGGAGGCCACCCCTTAGAGGGGATCGGATCTTCATCTTCTTCAGGCTGCTAGCTGGGCACGCAGGTTCTTCAACCTCTGGCCAGCTAGAGCTTTGTAACCAAGGCCTTGTACTCCTCACGAGGTGTTGCATCGTAATACAAGAAGGCAGGAAGTAGGGGTTTTACCTCACCATGAGGGCCCTGAACCTGGGTAAAGCTCGGTCTCCCTCTCTGCAGTGCGTTGCGCGTTCGACAATCGAGGCTTCCGTCACCGTGTTTCGTTGCGATCCAAGGTCTCACACGTTCAGCCCCCTGCGTTCGAATCCTTGGGTCCGTCGCGTGGTACCCCGTGTTCTTGCGACACAAAATCCATCGACAGTACCATAATTTTTGAAGGTTATAAAACTTGCAATCACTCCTTCCCTCTGCGAAGGGCCTTTCTTCTACTTTTATGTTGAGTCACCATCTTCTTTCTTTATGCACCATTAAGAGAGCATAGTTGTCATTCTTAGTGTGATATGCATTGTCCCAAAGTTCATTGATTGATTCATATTGTTGGTTTCACTTGTTCTTAAATTATTTGTATCTAGTCGCCCTCTTAAACTTGAAGGTGTCCTATGCATTTATGTTTTGCTCTCTTTGAAGGACAAGCTGAAAACCATTTGTATGTTTTTCCTTATGATTTGAACACACGTTTGACTTTCATTGTTTCATTTTCATGATCTTTTGTTTGTGTTCATTTGTGTGTTTACAACATGGTTGCTAAGTTTCTTATTGTCATGATTATATCTTCATGCACATGTTTTAAGTTCTTATGATCCCAGCTCACAAATGCTTACATATATGATCAAGATTGTGTAGGTGCATGCACCTCAAAAATTATTCTTTGTTATCACTTACCTACTCGAGGACGAGCAGGAGTTAAGCTTAGGGATGCTTGATACGTCTCCAATGTATCTATAATTTTTGATGCTCCATGCTTGTTTTTACACCATTTGCCTATTATTTCGTTACACTTAGTGGCACTTTTATGCATTTTCCGGAACTAACCTATTAACAAGTTGCCACAGTGCCAGTTTCCTATTTTCTGCTGTTTTTGTGTTTCAGAAGTGACACACAGGAAATATTCTCGGAATTGGACGAAACAAGTTTCTGAAGTCTTATTTTACCCGGAAGCTTCCAGAGATCCGAAGGAGAGTAGGAGGGGGGGCCACCAGGGCCCCACACGTAGGGGTGGCGCGGCCAGACCCTGGCCGTGCGGTCCCCGCATGAGGGCGCCTGGCTCCTCCTCTGACATCGCCCCTTCACCTATAAAGACCCCCCGACGGAAAAAACCTAAGTACCCGATCAGATTTCCAGAACACATCGCGATCCACCGCCACCATCGACCCGAAGATCGAGAGGGTCCAGAAGCTCTTCCCGGCACCCTGCTGGAGAGGGGAATCGCCACCGGAGGTCTTCTTCATCGCCATGCTTGCCTCCGGAGCGATGAGTGAGTAGTCTACCTTGGACTATGGGTCCATAGCAGTAGCTAGATGGTTGTCTTCTCCACCATGTGCTTCATGTTTAGATCTCATGAGCTGCCCTACATGATTGAGATCACCGTTATGTAATTCTACATGTTTGGTTTGTTGGGATTCGATGAATATTGGTGTTTATGATTAAGTTGATGTACTGAATATTATCTTTTGTTATCTCTATGTTGTTTATAATCTTGCATGCTCTCCGTTGTTAGTAGCTAGCTTGGCCGAGTAGTTGCTAGTGACTCCAAGAGGGGGTATTTATGCTCGATAGTGGGTTCATGCCTCTATTTAATCTGGGGGAGTGACAGAAACCTCTAAGGTTGTAGATGTGCTATTGCTACTTGGGAGAAAACAACATTCATATGCTCAAGGGCATATGCTTTGTTTACATTACACACTTTGCTTAATGCAATTATCTATTATCCACAACGTAATACTTGTGGAGTTCTTGGATTGATTCACCACAAGTGGATTATTAGTCATAGATGCAGTTGGATGGCGGTCTATGTATTTTGTTGTAATGCCCAGAGTAAATCTCATAGTTATCTTCTTAACATATCACGTTTATCTTTATTCTATCAATTGCCCAACTGTAATTTGTTTACCCAGCATGTGTTATTTTATCTATGGAGAGACACCACTAGTGAACTGTGGACCTCGGTCCTATTTACATCATATTGCTATCACCTATTTACTTTACTCATACTGTTTACTTTACTCGCATACTTTACTATTTTCCACTCGATACGCTCATAATCTTTTTTTCAAGCAAACCGGTGAGATTGACAACCTCATCGCAAGTTGGGAACAAAGTACTTGGTTGTGTGTGTGTGCATGTTCCATGTCACCTTTAGTCGTTTGTCTCTCCTCTCCTGATCGATATTAAACCTTGGTTTCTTAACTGAGGGAAAACTAGCCGCTATACTCATCATACCTTCCTCTTGGGGTTCCCAACAGGCTGGTTATCCACCACGCACAAGGACAGTCTGCTCCCACGTCAACTTGGCCGCAGCAATGTGATATGTCAAGAAGATCACTATGAGATTTACTCTGGGCATTACAACAAAATACATAGACCGCCATCCAACTGCATCTATGACTAATAATCCATTTGTGGCGAATCAATCCGAGAACTCCACAAGTATTAAGTTGCGAACAACAGATAATTACATTAAGCAAAGTGTGTAATGTAAACAAAGCATATGCCCTTGAGCATATAAATGTTGTTTTCTCCCTAGTAGCAACAGCACATTTACAACCTTAGAGGTTTCTGTCACTCCCCCAGGTTAAATAGAGGCATGAACCCACTATCGAGCATAAATACCCCCTCTTGGAGTCACTAGCAACTACTCGGCCAAGATAGCTACTAACAACGGAGAGCATGCAAGATCATAAACAACATAGAGATAACAAAAGATAATATTCAGTACAGCAACTCAATCATAAACACCAATATTCATCGGATCCCAACAAACCAAACATGTAGAATTACATAACGGTGATCTCAATCATGTAGGACAGCTCATGAGATCTAAACATGAAGCACATGGTGGAGAAGACAACCATCTAGCTACTGCTATGGACCCATAGTCCAAGGTAGACTACTCACTCATCGCTCCAGAGGCAAGCATGGAGATGAAGAAGACCTCCGGTGGCGATTCCCCTCTCCGGCAGGGTGCCGGGAAGAGCTTCTGGACCCTGCCGATCTTCGGGTCGACGGTGGCGGCGGATCGCGATGTGTTCTGAAAAAGTGATCGGGTACTTAGGTTTTTTCCGTCGGGGGGTCTTTATAGGCGAAGGGGCGATGTCAGAGGAGGAGCCAGGCGCCCTCACGCGGGGCTCGCGTGGCCAGGGGTTTGGCCGCGCCACCCCTGCGTGTGGGGCCCTGGTGGGCCCCCTCCTACTCTCCTTCGGATCTCTGGAAGCTTCCGGGTAAAATAAGACTTCAGGAACTTGTTTCGTCCAATTCCGAGAATATTTCCTGTGTATCACTTCTGAAACACAAAAACAGCAGAAAATAGGGAACTGGCACTGTGGCAACTCGTTAATAGGTTATTTCCGGAAAATGCATAAAAGTGCCACGAAGTGTAACGAAACAATAGGTAAATGGTGTAAAAACAAGCATGGAGCATCAAAAATTATAGATACGTTGGAGACGTATCAAGCATCCCCAAGCTTAACTCCTGCTTATCCTCGAGTAGGTAAGTGATAACAAAAGAATAATTTTTGAGGTGACATGCACCTACACAATCTTGATCATATATGTAAGCATTTGTGAGCTGGGATCATAAGAACTTAAAACATGGGCATAAAGATATAATCATGATAATAAGAACTTAGCAACCATGTTGTAAACATGCAAATGAACACAAACAAAAGATCATGAAAATGAAACAATGAAAGTCAAACGCGTGTTCAAATCATAAGGAAAAACATACAAATGGTTTTCAGCTTGTCCTTCAAAGAGAGCAAAACATAAATGCATAGGACACCTTCAAGTTTAAGAAGGCGACTAGATACAAATAATTTAAGAACAAGTGAAACCAACAATATGAAACAATCAATGAACTTTGGGACAATGCATATCACACTAAGAATGGCAACTATGCTCTCTTAATGGTGCATAAAGAAAGAAGGTGGTGACTCAATATAAAAGTAGAAGAAAGGCCCTTCGCAGAGGGAAGCAGTGATTGCAAGTTTTATAACCTTCAAAAATTATGGTACTTACCGGCTTTGAGCTCTCATTGCCCCCATCATAAGCATCTTGAATGGTTAAAGTTAATGCAAGAACAATTATGATGCATATGCTTGACAAATCATAAGTTGAAAACCTCGTGCCCCGTGAATACGAGTAGCCAAACCTCATGCTACTTTACTTAGAGTCCCAAGCAAGGCTCTTGTCATTGTAAGTATATGCATATCATTGAGAACCGCCAATGGGGTACCTCCGTGCCCGATGACATGGAACAAGCCCACACCAAAATGACAGGACAAGCAGACAATGAACACCTCGACATCTCTTTTATTTGCCTTTTGTTTAGCTTTTTATTGTGAGATGCGTCGTCGAATGTTCACCATGGGTATGCTGCAAATTTCCACCATGAATTATGCATGGCTTAGATTGGCGGCCCGGCGTTTTCCTAACACATATACAAACTCCATGATCCCCACAAGATTCCCAATTCATTTCACACTGCGGGCATCCATAAACAAAAGATCATGATATCAACTCAAATAAGAAGTGCAATGTTGAAAGCTTGCCCCATGATAGCATGGCTGGGCTAGAATCCAATTTACAACTTGCAAGCATAACAACTCAACATAAGAGACCACAATGTCAAATTTTTAAGAACAGGAAAAAGTGAAGTGTGCCTTCCGGTTTGTGAGAGCTTTACTGACCGAATTTCGCATAACACTGGTAAGAGTTTAATTTGAAGAGAAAATAAAAGCAAGTCAAATTTACTTGGAATAGCAAATTGCTAGTAGGTATATATGGTGGAAACTTTGGAAAACTTGGCTTTTAGGAGTTGGATGCAAGAGTAGAGCTCATACTCAGTACAAGGCGAGGGCTAGCAAAAGACTGGGAGCGGCCAACTAAGAGAGCAATAATGGCCATAATCATGCAAAGCGACAAAGCGACATTAAAAGAAGCATAAGATGGCATCAAAAGTCAAAAACTAAATGATCATGAAGGCTATTGGCGACTTTGTAAGAGTCTAACATGTGTGAGCATGCGCCAAGTCAACCCAAATAAAGCATCAAGGAGAAAACCAAAATAATGCTTCCATACAATTAAAAAAACGCATGATTTTTTCAAAGGCTCATTAAGCAATCTCAGTTATTTGAGACAAGTCATGCTACAGCAAAACCACTAAGCATACTATCAAAAAGACATCAAGCATGACATGAAAAAGCCTAAGCCGCAGTCTACACAAGCTCCTTCTTGTACCACTATTTTGCATAAAGCCTTTTCTCTTTTCCAACACCATTTGAAATTTTTATAAACACCTCTTTTGATGAAAACCAATAAAGATCAGAGGCAAAAATACACCTTGATGAAAAGATATGATAAGGTCTGAAAGCAAATCAAGGTGAAAACGAAAACCAAAAGCAGTAGCAGAAAAAGAAGAACACTCAATTTTTAATAAGAGTGAAAACTAGAGCGTTCTTGGCAAATGAAAAGCGAGGCAACTTCTCCAAAATAAATTTGTTGGGGTCCAACCATTTATTGCAGCAAATAAACAAACTAAATCAACTAAGAAAACTAAAACAACTGACACTCCAAGAAAAACACATAGTGCATGAAGCAATAAAAATATAATGTTTTGAAAGGTGACCTGATTTTTGCCGATGAAGAAGGGGTGCCTCGGGGGCATCCCCAAGCTTTGATGCTTGTACTTCTTGGATATTTCTTGGGGTGATGCATGGGCATCCCCAAGCTTGAGCTTTTGTCCATTCTTCAACTCATCTCATCATTCTCCAATCCTTACACTTGAAAACTTCCTTCATACAAAACTAAACACAAATCTATTAGCAACATTAGTGTAAGCATAACATATAATCAACCTCTTTTTTGCGGCAGGTTTCAACTCAAAACCACCACATATATAGCAAATACTACTGTAGCAACCTCCCAAAAAGTTCCGTGATCAAAAGAACTCAAAAGAAAGCGATAAAGTGGCAAACACAAATATTGGCAGAAATCTGTCAAAACTGAACAGCTGACAAAGGTCGAATTTTTGAGGGGTTTTCTGTTGCTCAAATCAAAAAGTGTTCAACTAACAAAAGTTTGGATATAACCTGGGACATATGCACAAGAAATCTCAGGTCCAAAAGATATACGTAGAATTTATACAAATTTTTACGGTGCAGCACCGAAAACAGTTTCAGGACAGCAACATCCCCAAATCTTTACCTCACTCGAATTAGAGGCTTCTCTTGGCACAAAAACAAAATAAACAAGATAAGGAGCGGTCATTACAGTAGTAATGACTTCCAAGACTCAAATAAAAGAAAAAGTACTGAAAATAAAACATTAGGTTATCTCCCAAGAGTGCTTTTCTTTAACGCCTTTGAGCTAGGCGCAGAAAATTTGCGAATCAAGTAATGATGAAAGGAGGATCAGGATCCACTATAGGAATAAAGAAATGAATAATATCCAATTGAGGTTTTGCATATCCCTTGTAGTCACACTTTGGTAAACTATTTTCATCAAAAAGATTTTTAGGACAAATCCAACTAGTATTAGCTACCAAGGCATTATGAATTCCTACAAGCTTACAAAGTATTGGCAATCTAGATTCTTCGTTGGGTGTACCAACTATTTCAACAGGCGAGCCAAGCTTATCAAACTTCTTAAAAACTTTCCTAGCCTCAATTGCAACATCTCTAAATTCTATACGCAAAGTTTCCAAGATAAAAGCTTTCTTTTCGGGATCCTCAATTTCATGAAGCTTAAGGAACATGTATTGCATAAAAGGATTAAAACTAGCAAACCTAGCTTCCAACATGTGAATCAAATAAGCAGAAGCAACTTCAATACTAGGAGCTAGCTCAACCAAAGACTTTTCCTCAACTTCCTTATGCATACTAATGTGATTAAAGAACTCCTCAATGTTACTTTTTCCAATAATCGAACCACTACCTACTGAGAGGTCCTCCAGAACGTACTTAGGAATCAACATGATGAACTAAAAGTAAAGAAATAACAACTACCAAGGATTCTAATTTTTTTGGGTTTTTCATAAAAAAAACGATGCAGGTAAAATAAATAAAGTAAAGCAAAACAATAAAACAAAGTAAAGGATGTGTGTGCGGAAACTCCCCTCGCAGAAGTCTTCCACTCTTCCCCGGCAACGGCGCTAGAAAACTTGTTGATGGCGCGGTGATGATGGTGCCAGAAAGCTTGTTGGCATTTGTTGATGAAGTAAAATGACTGGCCAGTTGGTAAACCCCAAGAGAAGGTTTTGATGAATATAGCAGCAAGTTTTCCCTCAGTTAAGAAACAAGGTTTATCGATCAGGAGAAAAGCAGACAGTAACGGCTGAAGGTGATGCTTGCTAGTTTGCGATAGCTTCGGACAATTTATATGTGGCGCCTCGTCCAAGCTTGGCTTGCTAGCTGCAACGCGGAACCTGCACACACACAACCAAGTACTTTGCTCCCAACTTGCGATGAGGTTGTCAATCTCACCGGTTTGCTTGAAACAAAGGTTATGAGCATATCGAGTGGAAAACAGTAGAGTATGCAAGTAAAGTAAATAGTGCAAGGAAAGTAAACAGGTGATAACAATATGATGGAAATAGGACCGGGGTCCACAGTTCACTAGTGGTGTCTCTCCATAGATAAATAACACATGCTGGGTAAACAAATTACAGTTGGGCAATTGATAGAATAAAGATAAATGTGATATGTCAAGAAGATCACTATGAGATTTACTCTGGGCATTACAACAAAATACATAGACCGCCATCCAACTGCATCTATGACTAATAATCCACTTGTGGCGAATCAATCCGAGAACTTCACAAGTATTAAGTTGCAAACAACAGATAATTGCATTAAGCAAAGTGTGTAATGTAAACAAAACATATGCCCTTAAGCATATGAATGTTGTTTTCTCCCTAGTAGCAATAGCACATCTACAACCTTAGAGGTTTTTGTCACTCCCCCAGGTTAAATAGAGGCATGAACCCACTATCGAGCATAAATACCCTCTCTTGGAGTCACTAGCAACTACTCGGCCAAGATAGCTACTAACAACGGAGAGCATGCAAGATCATAAACAACATAGAGATAACAAAAGATAATATTTAGTACAACAACTCAATCATAAACACCAATATTCATCGGATCCCAACAAACCAAACATGTAGAATTACATAACGGTGATCTCAATCATGTAGGGCAGCTCATGAGATCTAAACATGAAGCACATGGTGGAGAAGACAACCATCTAGCTACTGCTATGGACCCATAGTCCAAGGTAGACTACTCACTCATCGCTCCGGAGGCAAGCATGGCGATGAAGAAGACCTCCGGTGGCGATTCCCCTATCCGGCAGGGTGCCGGGAAGAGCTTTTGGACCCTCCCAATCTTCGGGTCGACGACGGCGGCGGATCGCGATGTGTTCTGGAAAAGTGATCGGGTACTTAGGTTTTTTCCGTCGGGGGGTCTTTATAGGTGAAGGGGCGATGTCAGAGGAGGAGCCAGGCGCCCTCACGCAGGGCTCACACGGCCAGGGGTCTGGCTACGCCACCCCTGCGTGTGGGGCCTTGGTGGGCCCCCTCCTACTCTCCTTCGGATCTCTAGAAGCTTCCGGGTAAAATAAGACTTCAGGAACTTGTTTCGTCCAATTCCGAGAATATTTCCTGTGTATCACTTCTGAAACACAAAAATAGCAGAAAATAGGGAACTGGCACTATGGCAACTCGTTAATAGGTTAGTTCTGGAAAATGCATAAAAGTGCCACAAAGTGTAACAAAACAATAGGCAAATGGTGTAAAAACAAGCATGAAGCATCAAAAATTATAGATACGTTGGAGACGTATCAGGGGGGCGCGGCCCAGCCCCTGGCCGCGCCCACCCATGGTGAGGCCGCCCCAGTCCACCTCTGACACTGCCCCTTCGCCTATAAAGACCCCCAACGGGAAAAACCTAAATACCCGATCAATTTTCCAGAAACACATCGCGATCCGCCGCCGTCGTCGACCCGAGATCGGGAGGGTCTAGAAGCTCTTCCTGGCACCCTGCCGGAGAGGGGAATCGCCACCGAAGGTCTTCTTCATCGCCATGCTTGCCTCCGGCGCGATCAGTGAGTAGTCTACCTTGGACTATGGGTCCATAGCAGTATCTAGATGGTTGTCTTCTCCACCATGTGCTTCATGTTTAGATCTCGTGAGCTGCCTTACATGATCGAGATCACCGTTATGTAATTCTACATATTGTGTTTGTTGGGATCTGATGAATATTGGTGTTATGATTAAGTTGATGTGCTGAATATTATCATATGTTATCTCTACGTTGTTTATGATCTTGCATGCTCTCCGTTGTTAGTAGCTATCTTGGCCAAGTAGATACTAGTGACTCCAAGAGGGGGTATTTATGCTCGAGTTAGGTTCGTGCCTCTATTTAATCTGGGGGAGTGACGGAAACCTCTAAGGTTGTAGATGTGTTGTTGCCACTAGGGAGAAAACAACATTCTTGTGTCCAAGGACATTTGTTTTGTTTACATTACACACTTTGCTTAATGTAGTTATCTGTTGTTCACAACTTAATACTCGAGGGGTGTTCAGACGATATCCCCACGAGTGCATTATTAGTCATAGATGCAGTTGGATGGCGGTCTATGTATTTTGTCGTAATGCCCAGAGTAAATCTCATAGTGATCCTCTTCACATATGCATGTTTCTTTTTTGGGATTTCTATTTTCGTGCCCTCAGGTCGTTAGTTGTACTCAGTTTTCCCCAGCCGCTTAGTTTTTCCTCAGTTTTCCCCTCGCTCTAGTTTGAAACCCCTCGCGGTCGCTGGGACGGGAGGGTTGCGGTCTGGTCAGAGGCCTTGACCGTTACCGGTGACGGCTAGGGATCCGCGGTGGTTGTGGATTGACCGATGCTTTTGAATGGTGCTGACGGGTAGGGTCAGGAGACACGTCGGAGCAGCCATCCATCTATCGCTGACGTGTGGGCTGTTTTATTTCCTGATTGTATACGCGGTGCTGCCAATGACAAATGGGGCCGCTCTATAGGGCTGCCGCAGCCAATGACCAGTGGGGTCGTGTATTTTTCAGGAAAAGACATATATTGCCGCTCTGTGGGGCTGCCGCAGCCAATGACCAGTGGGGTCGTCTATTTATTTAGAGAAAATCATATATTGCCGCTCTGTGGGGGCCTCCGCAGCCAATGACCGCTGGGGTCGTCTATTTATTTAGAGAAAATCATATAGAGCCGCTCTGTGGGGCCGCCTCAGCCAATGACCGCTGGGGTCGCCCTTAGTGAAAAGGCATATATCCCTGCTTTTAGTTAGAGAGAAGCAACAAGTTCGCTAATTAATTTTTCTTAAGCTAGACCCAGCAGGTGACTATTTTCGCAGCTTAATCTAAAGTGAATCTTGTGCTAAACATGGCTGGAACCTAGTGTTGTGCATCTCATTAGTCATCGGAGAACCGCTGGCAGCTCGTCCCCCACCCTCGGACGGAGCAGCCATCGCCGGCGCCTCGTCGCGCCGCCGGCTCTGTTCCCCGGCAGCGTCGGACGGACTGCGGCGCTGCACGTCAACCACGGCTCGAGCACTTGTTTCATCCGCACGCATTGTACCCACCGCAGGAAAGTCCGCTGCAAGCAGATCCGCCGCCCATGACGACCGGGATTTGCTCCGCCGCAAGCAGATCCGCCGCCCACGACGACCTCCGCTTCCGCCTCCCCCGGCCCCTAATCGATTCGGTTCCCGTAATTTATTTGGAGTTTGCAGGTGCGAAATAGTCCTCAATGTCTGGTCGTAGCGGGTACACCGGCGAGGGTGGGGATTTGATCATGTCGTGGCCACGTTCTACTTCTCCTACCTCATCGGAAGTGCAGGTATCTAGCTTCTGCTCTCTGTACTACCGTTGAATTTGAAGTGCCGCCATGGCCTGTTGGACTGATTTCAGTTGTTCTTTTTTCCATTATTGTTACAGTTCGCCAGGCAAGCCGATGATCCATGGTACATTGCATATCAAGATGAATCAACCCAGTGGTGTAGCCAGAGGATGGATTTGGAGGAGAAGGTGGCCAATTTAGATGATGAATTGACCCGTAAAAACCTGATGATATTCGAGCTGAAGCGTACTGTGGAGGAAGAAAAGAAGAATTCAGAGCTTATTCGCAAGGAGAAGTTGATACTTGAGACAGATCTTGCCGTATTTGATCAAGTGGTAGAAAATCTAGAACATGAACTTCAAGTGATGGGAGAGGCGAAAAGTAGATTCATCTGGGCAGTTTTATTAGGTGTCATCCCTGTCCTAGCAGTTATGTGGTTGTGGTAGATGATTTAGATAGTATAGAATTGTTATTCAGTAGATGGCTCTATCCACTGTATTTTGGTGTGGCTCTAACCACTGTATTTTGTCGTACAATTTCCTAGTTGTGCTAAGTAATGCGCGCGATAATTTTCATGCATGAACTCTTATAAAAGTGAATGGATCCCAAAAGTGAAAGCATGTACCAGCCTCTCGGATCAAATACATATCAATCTTCCCAATCAAGTTGGGATAGAATTCAAATCATACATTCGGATGTACAGGGACACATCGAGAAAGTGGAGAAGCTTTTTTTGACACGGAGGTAGTAGTTCGAACAATTTTATCCCAAATTGAAATTGAAAAATACAAATTTATCATAATTTATCCCAATTTGCGGCGTCGAACACGGCCGCGCACCGATGGGCTAGAAGGGCCTGGACGACGGGCGGCTGAGGGGGCTGGATCTGCGCCATCCGCAAGCTCGGACATGGAGGAGGGCTGGATCTGCGCCGTCCCAGCGATGTTGTGGATGATGGCTTCAAGACGATCGGCAGGGTCCGACATTGAAGGCTGGATCAGCGCCGTCGCCGCGATGTTGTGGATGATGGCTTCAAGACGATCGGCAGGCTCCGACATTGAAGGCTGGATCTGCGCCGTCGCAGCGATGTTGTGGATGATGGCTTCAAGACGATCGGCAGGCTCCGACATTGAAGGCTGGATCTGCGCCGTCGCAGCGATGTTGTAGGCGATGGCTTCAATCGTCTTGGCATCGGTGAGCACTGTCGGCACGGCCACCGTCTTGGTGTTCTTCATCATCAACAGATCTGAGGCGATGGCTTCAAGACAATCGATGACCACTGTCGACACGGCCGCCGTCTTGGTGTCCATCAGCAACAGATCTGAGGAGGGTAACGGAAGTGAGACATCGGCAGGCTCCGACATTGAAGGCTGGATCTGCGCCGTCGCAGCGATGTTGTAGGCGATGGCTTCAATCGTCTTGGCATCGGTGAGCACTGTCGGTTAGATCCACGCCGTCTTGGTGTCCATCAGCAACAGATCTGAGAAGATAAACGAAAGTGAGACAGAGAGAGACATTTCAACTATTTCTGAGGGTTAGATCCTCACCGGCACTCTTAGATCCACGCCGCCGCACAGTTAGATCCGCGCCGCCGCACGGTCAGATCCGCACCGCCGCACGCACGCACGCACGCACGCTGCAGATCCGCGCCACCGCACGGTTAGATCCGCGCCGCCGCCCGCACGCCCGCACGCTGCAGATCCGCGCCGCCGCGACCGCCAGAGTAAGAGAGGAAGATGCGACTGGAAGATGCGACTGCCAGGGTTGGTAGGTATGTGCTCTGCAGATCCGCGCCGCCGCGACCGCCAGGGTTGACAGGCCGTCCGATCATAAATGATCCAACGGTGCAAGCGTGCGTTGAGCTATCAACAAACCAAGATTCGTGTGAAATACATCTCGACCAATCAGAGATCAGCCAGTGAGTACAAGGGAGGAAAACTGAGTAGAACTAAGAGGGGGGAAAAGTGAGGAAATGTTTATCGGAAGGGCAAAACTGAGTAGGACATAATAAAACAAGTGGACGCGGAGGGGGAAAACTGAGTAAAACTAAGTAAAACAGGGGCACCCAAATAATAAAGGGAGTAAGGGAAATTGAAGCTTTTGGCATAAAAATTGTTAGATTGTGTTATTTGAACAATTTAGTACATTTTGGGCGACGTGATATTGTTTGCAATTCAAAGATACACAAGTGTGACGAATTTGGACTCATTTGGACAAAGTTTGTAAGCATTGTGGGCATTTGGGAGGTGTGTTGAGTAGAAAGCCCTGCATCTTCATAGCTAGTAGCTCATGGACTAGGAAGTGGTTTTGGGAAAGGGAAACTTCATATCTCTATATTTCCTTTTCCATTATTATTTCTCTAGGTTGTAGGTAACATAACAAGACTCCATGGGAAGGTTCCACCATGTTTTGAATTATTATGAATTAAAATAAACCCAAAACTATATTTTTTGAGTTTAGTCACTAAGAGGGGGAAAAGTGAGGAAACCTCAAGCGATGAACTATAGCTAGTAGCTCATGGACTAGGAACTTATTCAAGCAAATAACACATATATTCCCTACATTATTGTGATTATTCAATACAAAGGGATCCCCAACACAAATTGTTCATACAAATTCAAATTAATTGTTCAAAATAAAATCTTTCTCTTGCTCCTGGTGTGACTCGCTGGGTCCACCACCTTACTCCGGGTAACCCTACCAGGGATATTACCGGTGTCTACCTTCCTTTTGCCATCTTTCTTGTTCTTCTTCTTCTTCTCTTCGGGTTGTGCCAAGACCGAGACAACCATATCATACGAAGCTTGTGCTCTTTCTTCTAATACATTTTCTTCAAATGCTTCAAGCAGCTGTCGATCCATTGCTTCCAAGGCCTCTCGATCCATCTGTTCCCTCTGCTCTCGATCCATCGGTTCTAGCAGCTCTCGATCCATCTGTTCCCTCTGCTCTCGATCCATCGGTTCTAGCAGCTCTCGATCCATCTGTTCCCTCTGCTCTCGATCCATCAGTTCAAGCAGCTCTCGATCCATCGGTTCAATCTGCTCTGGATCCATCGGTTCAAGCAGCTCATGATCCATTGCTTCAATCTCCTCATGATCCATTGCTTCAATCTCCTCATGATCCATTGCTTCAATCTCCTCTGCATTTGCTGCTCCCGCCTGATCTTCCATTCCAAAAGCTGGGTCAACTGGATTTTTACAAAGCCTAGCAATGTGTCCAGGGATTCCACAACGTTTGCACTTACGTCGTCGAATCGGTGGACCACCCTCTACACTAGCTCTGATCCTATTCTTCCTCGGCCTACCTGCCGGTCTAGTCAAAACTGGAGAGTACAGTTTGAAGCCTGGATCGACTTTCATCCATTGGTCTTTTCCCAACAAGGTAGGAACATTCATAGCATATGCAGCCCTAAATTTGGCAACAGAGAAATACTCTGACACATACTGATCAACTTCACCTTCTGCTCCCGCTATAACACACATGAAAAACAATGCGTGTATGCAGGGTATCCCATGGATCTGCCATCGCCTACAATGGCATGTCCTATCAACCAAACTCACTGGATACCTCCACTGCCTGTTTTTACTGTCAGTGTAGGTTACCTCAGCCTCCATCCCTTTTCTGATGCATTTCATCTTCAATTGTTTTGCCCTGGCATGCAAAGACTTAATCAAAGATGGGAGCATGAGATGGCCAACATATTTTGTGGCTGCAATTCTTTGACGCAGATCGATTTTTATCATGATCATCTGCCTAATCTTATCAAATATTTGCCACAGCATAAGCCCTTTCAATGACTTGACCTTTGCATTGAAACTCTCCGCAAGGTTACTTGTTACATAGTCTACCTTGCAAATTTCATTGAATTGGCTTCTTGACCACACCCTACCATGATGTTCATCCAAGTACTCCTTCACCCCAGTTTTTTGTTTATACAACACTTCCAAATGAAACAGATGCTTCCTAATGCTGCATGTGTATGCAGCTGGCCATAGGTTGTCAGTATAAACTTTACCCTTGAATTTCTTTGTAAAATTCTGTACCAAGTGTCGCATACATTCCCTATGCTCCACTCCAGGGAATACTGCTTCTACTGCACTCTCCAAACCTTTGCAAGCGTCTGTGTGGATAGTAAGTCCTGGTGGATGACCTATAAGGTCGCGCAAATTCTGCAGAAACCAAGTCCAACTTTCCTCTGACTCAACCTCCAAAACTCCATAAGCAACAGGGAACATCCAATTGTGTCCATCAATTGCAGTAGCAGCAACTAGCTGTCCTTTAAACCTGCCATGAAGAGCTGTTGCATCCACGGCCAAATAAGGCCTGCAACCGTCAAGAAAGCCTTTCCAGCAAGCCTTGAAACAAACAAAAGCCCTTCTAAAACATTCCTTCTGCATCATCCTCCCGCTTTTCAATTTATAGGGAACTGTATGCTTGTCTATCGCTACAACACTGCCTGGACTAGCCATCTCCACTTCAGCTTTGAAAGTGTAAAGCAACTGAAAGCTTTCATTCCATGGACCATTTATCCTGTCAAGAGCCATTTCCTTTGCATAGAACATCCTCATGTAAGGTATGTTTATAGTAAACTTATCAGATATCAATTTTATGAGTGCTGTTGGACCAAGTGTTGGAGTTTCTCTCAGCCAATCTATGATTGCATCTGCCAACCACCTAGTCTTCGCTAGCTTTGATTTCTCCTCTGGCGCTCCCGCTCGAGGTGGACAAGTATGGCCGATCGAGTTCTTCTTTATCTGAAACATAATTATAAGTGATGTCAGTAACAGTTAACAAATTTTACACCGTGATCTAAAATACACAACTGGTTGGCGTAGTACCTGAACCACGGTGCTTCTGAGCATTGTGGATGCATGCAGCCTCCACCTACACCTCTTGTATGGGCACTTAACTGTGAACCTACCTGGCTCACTTTTAATAACCTCATAATCATTCTTGGTGAGAATGCAATATGTAGTAATTGCATTACGGCAGTCCATCATCGTTTGAAATACGGTGCCTTCTGTAAGCTGAGGATCCTCCCTGTTCCACTCAATTGTTGGCAAGTCATCATCTTCGTAATCGGCTAAAACAAGGCTGTCATTGTTCTCATCCTGTTCTTCATCATCAGTGTCATCAAATCTGGCACCTTGTGCAATATCTTCCATGTATTGATCCTCCATTGCCTGCTTACTGCATCGATCTACCAATTCAGGAAACATCAACTCATCCTCATCATCTTGAGGAGACGGATCCTCAATCTCTGCATCGTCCTCCACATCGACCGCAGGAACAATCTGGCTACCACTAGCACTGGGGACAGATGGTGCTGCTGTGGACCTACAAGGAGCGGGGCGGCGCACACGATTAGCAGAGGCAGCAACACTAGAGAGACATGATGCCCGACCACCTGATGATGCCCCAACACCAGATGATGCCTGGACCCTGTCCACATGGATTCGAATTTTACCGACACGGCAAGAATCATTTAAAGCAAAAAGAATTCCCAGATCGTCGTCGGAAATTAGTGGAACAAATCTTCCCTCCGTGCTGTTGAAATATTGGAAATCAACTGAATCGCCAGCGCCCCAGGGGTACAGAGCGTAGATGTTATCTTTTAAATCCCTCAACGAGATGGTAGTTGCAACCACCGCTGGGATGTAAAATCTGGTCACATTGCATTTAGAATCACGCAAAAAGCTAGTATCCAGCCTAACCACCAGCCGAAAAGCCAGCGCTGGATCAATCCTATTCGAAAAGCAATGCAGTTAGTTGAGCAACAACGATTCGCGCTCAAAAACTGTGTACTCTTAATTCACATAGGCAGACGATGCTTACCCAGATGGAATCCATGCGTTAGATCCCTCCGATTCCCAATCTTCTCCGCTGTTGAGGGGCATAATCGGCACATTAGACGGATGTACAAACTCTACCGCCATAGGGGTAGATCTAGATCTAGTGGAGGCGGAGCCCTCTCCGCCTCCCGGGGGTGGTGGTGGGGGCGGGGCCGGCTCGGTGGCGGACGACGCCATAAGGTAGGAGGGCAGGACGGCGTGGCGGCGGAGGGGCGGTGTGTGAGCTCTTCCAGTCTCGGGCGGAGGGGAAAGCTTTGGGTGAGTGACAGACCGCCAGTCCGACGTGTCTCATTGGGTCAACAGTCAACACAATTCAAAAGCAACGGTCAATCCACAACCACCGCGGCTCCCTAGCCGTCACCGGTAACGGTCTAAGGCCTCTGACCAGACCGCAACCCTCCCGTCCGAGCGACCGCGAGGGGTTTCAAACTAGAGCGAGGGGAAAACTGAGGAAAAACTAACGAGCTGGGGAAAACTGAGTACAACTAACGACCTAAGGGCACGAAAATAGAAATCCCTTCTTTTTTCTATCAATTGCCCAACTGTAATTTGTTTACCCAGCATGTCCTTATTTATCTTATGGAGAGACACCACTAGTGAACTATGGACCCTGGTCTAATTTCCTTTACATTGCTATCACATGTTTACTTTACTCGCACTATTTACTTTCTTGCATACTACTATTGCTTTGCACTCGATACGCTCATTTTTTTGTTTACAGCAAACCGGTGAGATTGACAACCTCATCGTAAGTTGGGAGCAATGTTCTTGGTTGTGTTGTGTGCAGGTTCTGCGTTGCTACTAGTTGAAGATGCGCTAACAAGTATCATTAACGGCGCCCTTGTTGGAGTGTCACTAAGCTAGCAAGCATCACCTTCTAGAGTTTGGCTTTTTCCTACTGGACTGACAAACCTTGGTTTCTTACTGAGGCAAAATTTGCTACTGTGCACATCATACCTTCCTCTTGGGGTTCCCAATTGGACGGTGATCTACATCAACACCATGCCGCATCAAGCAATAATTTTCTAGCGCCATTGCCGGGGAAAAAGAAGACTTCTTCAAGGGGAGTTTCGCCCGCACATCCTTTACTTTGTTTTAAGTTTTGCTTTACTTTATTTTTGCTTGCATCATTTTATAAAAAACACACACAAAATTAGTTTCCTTATAGTTGTTGTTTTTACTTGTCTGCTCTTAGCTTTGCTAGAATGGCTACTCCTGAAAACACCAAGTTGTGTGATTTTACTAGCACTAATAATAGTGATTTTATCTGCACTTCTATTGCGCCACCTGCTCTTGCTACAAATTTTTATGAGATTAAGCCTGCTTTGTTGAACCTTGTTATGAAAGAGCTATTTTCTGGTTCTAGTACTGATGATGTTGTAGCTCATCTCAACAATTTTGTTGAGCTATGTGAGATGCAAAAATATAAGGATGTTGAGAGTGATATCATTAAGCTTAAGTTGTTTCCTTTTTCTTTGAGAGGAAAAGCTAAGGATTGGTTGCTATCTTTGCCTAAAAATAGTATTGATTCATGGGCTAAGTGTAAGGATGCTTTTATTGGAAGATACTATCCTCCTGCTAAGATTATAGCTTTGCGTAGCAATATTATGAAGTTTAGCCAGTTTGATAATGAACATGTTGCTCAATCTTGGGAAAGAATGAAATCTATGATAAAGAATTGCCCTACTCATGGACTAACTACTTGGATGATTGTCCAAACTTTTTATGAAGGACTGAATTTTTCTTCAAGGAACCTATTAGATTCAGCTACTGGAGGCACTTTTATGTCCCTTACCTTGGGCGCCGCAACAAAGCTTCTCGACAATATGATGGTAAATTATTCTGAATGGCACACCAAGAGAGCTCCACAAAGTAAGAAGGTAAATTCTATTGAGGAAACCTCTTCCTTGAGTGATAAGATTGATGCTATAATGCTTATGCTTTCTAATGATAGAACTCATGTTGATCCTAATAATGTTCATTTAGCCTCTTTGGTTGCTCAAGAAGAGCATGTTGATGTAAACTTCATTAGCATTAATAATTTCAACAACAATGCTTATAGGAACAATTTTGATAGTAACAATTATAGGCCGTATCCTTCTACCAATGGTAATGGTCATGGTAACTCTTATGGTAATTCCTCCAACAACACTAGGGGTGCGCCCTTCGATCTTGAGGTAATGCTCAAAGACTTCATCGGTAAGCAAACTGCTTTCAACAAGTCTATTGAGGAAAAGTTGGGAAAAATTGATATTCTTGCTTCTAAAGTTGATAGCCTTGCTCTTGATGTTGAACTTCTGAAACTAAAAGTGTTGCCTAATGATGTGAAAGAAAGCAATACTTTTGCCGCTACTAATGCCATCCAAGTTAGAATTGATGAAAATGTTAGGATGTTAGCAGAATTGCATGCCAGGTGGGAAAGTGAAGGTGAAATGGCTAGAAAGATGAAGGTATGTACTATTACTACCTCTAATGATGTTATTCCAAATGCTAGCAATCCTCTTACTTTGATTGGTGTAGAGAAATCTCCTACTCCTTGTGCAAAAAAGCCCAAAACTGCAAAAACTTTTCTCAAAAGAGTGCTAAAATTTCCGGAGTATGGGAGATGATAACTCTATTTCTTTTAATGATTTTGATGTTGATGGCTGTAAAATATCTGAAGTTATTTTGTTCTTGCAAAAGCTTGCTTTGAGTCCCAATGCTAGTTCTATAAATGTTGCTTTTACTAAGCATATTACAAATGCTCTTATGAAAATTAGGGATGAAAAGTTGAAGCAAAAAGCTTCTATTCCCAAGAAGTTAGAAGATGGTTGGGAACCGATCATTGATATGCATGTTAATGGTTTTGATTGCCATGCTTTATGTGATCTAGGTTCTAGTATTTCTATTATGCCTAGAAAAATTTATGATATGCTTGATTTACCACCGCTTGAAATGTGTTATTATGATGTTCCTATTGCTGATGTTGCTAAGAAGAAACCTTTGGGAAGGATTAATGATGTTCTTATTATGGTTAACAATAACCTTATTCCTGTTGATTTTCTTGTTATGGATGTTGAATGCAATGCTTCATGTCCTATTATTTTGGGAAGACCCTTTCTTCGAACTGTAGGTGCCATCATTGATATGAGGGAAGGCACCATCAAATATCAATTCTCACTCAAGAAAGGTATGGAACACTTCCCTAGAAAGAGAAATAAATTACTTTTTGGCTCTATTCTTAGAGCAAATTATGAGCTTGATGCTTCATTGCTTGATATTACTTGATTTGCACTTTCTGCGCCTAGCTCAAAGGCGTTAAAGAAAAGCACTCTTGGGAGATAACCCAATGTTTTACTTTCAGTTCTTTTTTTTATTTGAGCCTTGGAAGTTATTACTACTGTAATAACCGCTCCTTATCATTTTTATTTCGTTGTTGTGCCAAGAGAAACCTCTAATTTGAGTGTGATAAGATTTGGGGATGTTGCTGTCCTGAAACAGATTTTTGTGTTGCACCATAAAAATTTGTGAAACTTCTCAGAATATCTTTTTGACCTGCGATTTCTTGTGCATATGCCCCAGGTTATATCCAAACTTTCATTAGTTTTACACTTTTTGATTTGAGCAACAGAAAACCCTCTAAAAATTTGACCTTTGTCAGCTGTTCTATTTTGATAGATTTTTGCCACTATTTGTGTTTGCCTCTCAATCGCTTTCTTTTTGAGTTCTTTTGATCACGGAACTTTTGGGGAAGTTGCTACAGTAGTATACATGGAGGGCCCTGAACCTGGGTAAACCGTGGTATCCTAGTTACACAATCTCGAGCCGGACCCATCGTCGCACACTGTCGAGCCCCTTCGTTAAGCCATCCCCATGGCTACTGTCACTAAAATCCCATGACACAAATCCTTTTTTATTCAAAAGGAAGAAGCCCGCTGTCAAAGGGCCGCCATCCAAGTGTGCTAAGCCTTAGAATTGTGTTGAGTTTTGTATGAAGGAAGTTTTCAAGTGTAGGGATCGGAGAATGATGAGATGAGTTGAAGAATGGACAAAAGCTCAAGCTTGGGGATGCCCACGCACCCCAAGAAATATCCAAGAGGTACAAGCGTCAAAGCTTGGGGATGCCCCCGAGGCACCCCTTCTTCATTGGCAAAAATCAGGTCACCTTTCAACACAATATATTTTTATTGCATCATGCACTATGCGTTTCTCTTGGAGCATCTTTACTTTAGTTTTTAGTTTTGTTTAGTTTTGTTTGCTGTAATAAATGGTTGGACCCCAACAAATTCCTTTTGGAGAAGTTGCCTTGCTTTTCATTTGCCAAGAACACTCCGTTTTTCACTCTTATCGTTCAACGAGTGTTCTCTTTTTCTAGAACTACATTTAGCTTTCATTTTTTGCCTTGATTTGTGTTCAGATCTTGTTATATCTTTACATCAAGGTGTATTTTGACCTCTGGTCCATGTTGGTTTTCATCAAAAGAGTTGTTAAAAAAAAGGTTTGAATGGTGTTGGAAAAGAGAAAAGTTTCATGCAAAAAAAGTGGTACAAAAAGGAGCTTGTGTAGACTGCGGCTTAGGCTTTTGCATGTCGTGCTTGATATCATTTTGATAGTATGCTTAGTGATTTTTGTTGTAGCATGACTTGTCTCAAATGACTGAGATTGCTTAATAAGCCTTTGAAAAAAAATGCATTGTTTTTATTATCTGGAAGCATTAATTTGGTTTTCTCCTTGATGCTTTATTTGGGTTGACTTGGCGCATAGTTACAACATGTTTGACTCATACAAAGTCGCCATAAGATTCTATGATCATTTAGTTTTTGACTTTTGATGTTATCTTATGCTTCTTTTAATGTTGCTTTGTCGCTTTGCATGATTATGGCCGTTATTGCTCTCTTAGTTGGTCGCTCCCAGTCTTTTGCTAGCCCTCATTTTGTACTGAGTATGAGCTCTACTCGTGCATCCAACTCCTAAAAACCAAGTTTGCCATTGTGTCCACTATAAATTCATATGCATGGTATTTGTAAGCCATTCCAAGTAAATTTTCATGTGCTACCTTTCAAAAAAGGTATTTCTATTTTCGTGCCCTCGGGTCCTTAGTTGTGCTCAGTTTTCCCCAGCCGCTTAGTTTTTCCTCAGTTTTGCCCAAGCCCTTGTCTGAAACTCTCACAAGGAGCTCGGATGGGAGGAATCCTGTTAAGTTGACCGTTCCATGCTGGCAAGTGGGGCCGCTGTTGGTGACCCGCAGTGGACACGCCTCCACTTATCCAGATCATCGTGGGACCCGCAACTTGTCCACATTAGCGCGCTGGACCCACAGCTTACCCAGGTGCCCATTGCAAAATGGGAGCCCGAGCCAGCCCCGCGCCCGTTCCCATGCCCGTGCCATTGCTTCCCCCTTCTTTCCCCGCGCCCCATTGTTCTTCTTCTCCGCCAGCGGCAGTCCTTCTCCGGTAGGCGGGTGATGTCTAGTTTCTCTTCGACCTCCTGTTCTTCATGGCCGCAGTATGGACCCGTGCCTTTGACAAGATGCCCTGACTGCCCATGCCAAGAACCTCTGAAGCGGTCGATCTGTAAGACGAATGACAACGGCAACCGTGGACGTGAGTTCCTTGCATGCGAGAGCTTGCCATATAGAGAGGGGGATAAGGTTAGATCTCGCTCCAATTGCTCTGTTTTCTCTCGATTTTCTTGTTATTCCCTCGAATTTGGGATTTAGGGTTCACGTTGTTGTTTTCAGATCCTGAAGAAATGTAGGTATTTCGAGTGGATCGATATGTACGTTCAGAGGCTTAAATTGCAGGAATCAATTGGCGGTATTGGGGAGCACAATTTGGGAGGGGAAGGTACTTGCTGTAGAGAATGCGGCGGAGAGAGGGGCCGTCCCGATTATGCCTAATGCTCCCAATGCAGAACTGGTGGAAGTGAAGGGAGAACTGAAGAAAATAAACAAGCATTAAAGCAGCTGATCGAGTTGAAGAAGCAAGCTAATCTGATGGCTGGTTGTTTTTTTTTGTTGTATAATTGCGATCGGATTCTTATCATTGCTCGTCAAGCGCTAGAAGTTGTTACAAGGGATCCCTTGTTACAAATCCATTATTCAGTTACATGTACTTGTAATTGTTTTCAAAGTTAGTGTGCGCATCCACCGAAATTACCAAAAAAAATAAGTGTTAGGGAATATAGGAATGCTAAAGATAGTTGATAATTGTTAGAGGGGTGACAAATAATGCATTCACCGAAATCCGACAAATAAGTATGTCTCATGTTTATACCAAAATTATACCACTTTTGGAACGTTTCAAATAACCAAAATTATATCCCAAACTAAATTCCCTAAAAGAAAAGGAATGCTAACGAAAGTTGATAATTGTTAAAGGGGTGATAAATAATCCATTCACCGAAATCCCACAAATATGCCAAATATGTATGTCTCATGTTTCTACCAAAATTATACCATTTTTGGGCCGTTTCAAATTGCCAAAACTATATTCCCTAAAAGAAAAGGAATGCTAAAGATAGTTGATAATTGTTACAGGGGTGATAAATAATTCATTCACCAAAATGCCCCAAATATGCCAAACATGTATGTCTCATGTTTCTACCAAAATTATACCACTTTTGGGCCATTTCAAATTACGAAAACTATATTCCCTAAAAGAAAAGGAATGCTAAAGATAGTTGATAATTGTTAGAGGGGTGATAAATAATTCATTCACCAAAATGCCCCAAATATGCCAAACATGTATGTCTCATGTTTCTACCAAAATTATACCACTTTTGGGCCATTTCAAATTATGAAAACTATATTCCCTAGAAGAAAAGGAATGCTAAAGATAGTTGATAATTGTTAGAGGGGTGATAAATATGTATGTCTCATGTTTCTACCAAAATTATACCACTTTTGGGCCGTTTCAAATTACCAAAACTAAATTCCCTAAAAGAAAAGGAATGCTAAAGATAGTTGATAATTGTTAGAGGGGTGATAAATATGTATGTCTCTTGTTTACCACTTTTTAGTTTAACATTTTTAAATCATGGAAAATAATGCATAAATAGAGGGAATATAGTTACGTGGCAAAATAATCCATAAATGCACATGGATCGACTTCACCAACCGTTGATCCACCGACAGACAGAGAGAGAGGGGTGGCCACGAAGAGAGAGAGAGAGAGAGGGGTGGCCACGAAGAGACGGATAGGGGTATACTGCCCGTTAGATCAGTGGATCAACGGTTGGTGGAGTCGATCCGTGTGACAACTGCTCAACCAATCAGGATAAGTTTGGGTTTCTGTGAGCATTTGTGATAGTACTTGAGGGCAAAACTGAGTAGTACTAAGAAACCAAGGGCACGTAAATAGTAAATAAACTAAGGGATTCAAACAAAATAATTACAAAATGAAAAATGCGTGTTTTGTATAATATAATTCATATTGGGCTACATCAAATTATTTGCAATTAAAATATACATGAGTGTGACAATTATGGCCTCATTTAGACAAACTATGTTTTGGGGAAGATGTTTTGCAAAGGGGTTTGAGTGGAAAACCATGCATCTTCATAGCTACTAGTGATTATGAGAAGTGGCAATTTGTGGTAAAACATGATTTATCTATGTTTGTTAAGGTGGCAGGTTGCGTAGGAAGACTCCATGAGTAGGTGCCACTATGTTTTTATTTTTTTGGATTTTTTTGCGCATGAAATGACTCAATTAGCTATGTTAATCTCATTTGTTGACTCTCTGTTGACCAGCTACTTGAGGGTAGAACTGAGTATATTGCACTTACCAGTCTAAGTACTCGAGGGGAAAACTTAGTACATATAAAATTTCTGTATAAGGCCCGAGGGTAGAACTGAGTACACCAAACGTCGAAGGGTTAGCCTCATGTCGCGGTGCACGATGCAGCCGTGCATAGCGGACGCGTGTTGCGGTACACCAAACGCCACCTTCGTCTTTATAGAGCCCCTCTTTCTCTCTCTCGACGCTTGCCCACTCTCTCATTCTCACTGCAACCGCCTCTCCTTTTCCATCATCTTCTCCACTTCGCATCGAAAAAACCCCTAAGAAAAAACCCCGGCGATGGAGAAGCATGAGATGCCCATTGCCGACGTAGCGGCCGGCGCATCGGCCGCCGGCGCATCGGCCGCCGGCGCATCGGCCGCCGGCACATCGGCCGCCGGCGCATCGGCCGCCGCCGCCGTCCAGGCCCCCGTCGCTGCTTCCGACGTAGGCGCCGACGCATCAGCCACTGGTGCAATGGCCGCCGCCCCCGTCCAGGCACCCGTCCAGGCCCCCGTCGATTGGGACCTGTACGAAGACCCATACGAACCAGTGCCGTACATCACGCCGGCGAACCCCTACGACACCAGCATCGTCGACGACTATCCGGAGGTAACCCTTTGTTCCCTTGTTCTTATGCCATTTCAATCCTTTTGTGTTAGATCTAGCGTTATTAGGGTTCGTCTGTTCCTAGTTCAATCCTTTTATGATAGATCTAGCGTTATTAGGGTTAGTCTGTTCCTAGTTCAATCCTTTTATGATAGATCTAGCATTATTATGATAGATCTAGCGTTATTAGTGTTTGTGATTTGCTTTTATTTAAGATTCGGTTAACTTATGTGAGTAATCAATCCCATCCCGTTAATTTGTGCCGATGATGATGAATATTTGGGCACAAATTGATTCAAGGTTTGGTCTGTGAACAATTGGTGTGTACAAATTTGTTGTGCATGATCTTTGGTTCACTGACCCAAATCCTAGATATAAGTGTGTCCAATGTAACTGAGGCTTCTTTTTTTCGTGCCCATATTATCATGCATGATCTTTTGTTCACTCTCTGTTCCATCATCGCTGCAATTGACTCCGTGTTTTTCGATCTTTGGTGCTACGTGACAGGTGCAGAGCAGCGACGTCGACAGCGATGACGAGTCCTTCCACACCAAGACTCGTCATGTCCTCAGGAGGCTGCAGTCCGGCCATTACGATCGCCACTTTGCTCGTGGCGTTTACAGGTGCCCCTTCTGCAACAGGAGGCTCCGCGCCACCGACTTCAACTGCCTGGTGAACCATGCCGAATCCCTTGGCAGTGCCCCTGGCGGCGCTAGAGTTGGAACGACCATGAACGTGCATGCGTTCATGGCCAAACACAAAGCACTTGGGATTCACCTGCGCAGCCTCCAAGCTTAATCCCTTGTAAAATATAGCTTATGTTGGATTTAGGGATCGGTAGTACTGTTGGATCTGTCCTGAATATATATATATGCTATGTTGGCTGCTGTATGCAGCTTATCCTATATTTTCTCGATTTATTATGCTGCTGTGAATTTATCCTCTACTAGCTTCTAGATTTGCTACTAGATTTGTTAACATATTGGGAAAAAAACGAGGGCCAAAAGGCAACAATCATTAAAGAAAGACAGAAATAGAAGCTTCTCTAGATTTGATACTAATTTGGTGAAAAGAGAGAGAACTATTACAGAGAGAGAGGGGGAAAAGGCGCTCTGAAAAATGCCAATTTGGGCCGAGAGAGACAAAACCGAGCTCTCACGTACAACCAAACGCGGTCTCGTCCTGTCCCACGCGGTCCCGTTCTACCAGCCCCACGCGACGTGGCCCCACATGACGCGGCCCCACACGTCAGCACGGAACGGTCAACTAAACGGCAAACCTCCCGTCCGAGCGTCTGCGAGGGGTTTCAAACTAGAGCGAGGGGAAAACTAAGGAAAAACTAAGCGGCTGGGGAAAACTGAGTACAACTAACGACCCAGGGGCACGAAAATAGAAATCCCTTCAAAAAACCTTCAAAATACTTCTCGTTTTGTGACAATGTTTTTATCTCATGGGGTCATAGTGGTCGGATTTGCTATCTTCCATATTGTCTTATTCCAAAAAGAAAAAAAGGAGAAAAAAGAAGAAAAAAAAGGCACTCATCCATGGTATGTGAATGTTGGTGGGTACCCGATGGAATCAGTTAGCCATGGTTTGTGAAAGGAAAAAATGTGGGAAGGAGTGCCAAGCTTTATAAAAGAGCACAAAAGTGCCAATCTCTCTCTCTCTCTCTCAAAAACTTGCTTCATTTTTGTATGGAAGATAATAAGAACCCCATTGCCAGTCATTGACAAAGACAACCACCTCTCAAAACCCAATTTTTATCTCTCTATTTTACAAATGAAAAGATCTAGCACATGTTTAATCACTGCTTCCCTCTGCGAAGGGCCTTTCTTTTACTTTTATGTTGAGTCACCACTTTCTATCTTTATGCACCGTCTAAGAGAGCATAGTTGTCATTCTTAATATAATGTGCATTGTCCCAAAGTTATCATTGATTGATTCATGATTTTGGTTTCACTTGTTCTTAAATTATTTGTATCTAGTCGCCCTCTTAAACTTGAAGGTGTCCTATGCATGTATGTTTTGCTATTCCATGAAGGACAAGCTAAAAACCATTTGCTATGTTTTTCCTTATGATTTGAACACACGTTTGACTTTCATTGTTTCATTTTCATGATCTTTTGTTTGTGTTCATTTTCATATTTATAACATGGTTGCTAAGTTCTTATTGTCAAGATTATATCTTTCATGCCCATGTTTTAAGTTCTTTTGATCCCAGCTCACAAATGCTTACATATATGATCAAGATTGTGTAGCTGCATGTCACCTCAAA
Organism: Dactylis glomerata; assembly: GCA_007115705.1. Lineage (NCBI taxonomy): Eukaryota > Viridiplantae > Streptophyta > Magnoliopsida > Poales > Poaceae > Dactylis > Dactylis glomerata. The sequence goes on from QXEO01000218.1 coordinate 1,491,307, forward strand.
AATTATTCTTTTGTTATCACTTACCTACTCGAGGACGAGCAAGAGTTAAGCTTGGGGATGCTTGATACGTCTCAAACGTATCTATAATTTTTGGTGCTCCATGCTTGTTTATACACCATTTGCTTAGTGTTTTGTTACACTTCGTGGTATTTTTATGCATTTTCCGGAACTAACCTATTAACAAGATGCCATAGTGGCAGTTCCCTGTTTTCTGCTGTTTTTGTGTTTCAAAAAAGTTACACAGGAAATATTCTCAGAGTTGGACGAAACAAAAGCCAAACCTCCCAATATTTACTGAAGCTTCCAGAAGACCGAAGAGGAGACGGAGAGGGGCCACGGCCTGACCACACCACAGGGGAGCATGGCCCAGCCCCTTGCCGTGCCCACCCATGGAGAGGCCGCCCTGGCCCACCTCTGATGCTACCCCTTCACCTATAAAGACCCCCCGATGGGAAAAACCTAAATACCCGATCAATTTTCCAGAAACACATCGCGATCTGCCGCCGTCATCTACCCGAGATTGGGAGGGTCCAGAAGCTCTTCCCGGCACCCTGCCGAAGAGGGGAATCACCACCGGAGGTCTTCTTCATCGCCATGCTTGCTCCGGCGCGATGAGTGAGTAGTCTACCTTGGACTGTGGGTCCATAGCAGTAGCTACATGGTTGTCCTCTCCACCATGTGCTTCATGTTTAGATCTCGTGAGCTGCCTTACATGATCGAGATCACCGTTATGTAATTCTACATGTTGTGTTTGTTGGGATCCAATGAATATTGGTGTTATGATTAAGTTGATGTGCTGAATATTATCTTATGTTATCTCTATGTTGTTTATGATCTTGCATGCTCTCCGTTGTTAGTAGCTATCTTGGCCAAGTAGATACCAGTGACTCCAAGAGGGGGTATTTATTCTCGATAGTTGGGTTCGTGCCTCTATTTAATCTGGGGGAGTGACAGAAACCTCTAAGGTTGTAGATGTGCTGTTGCCACTAGGGAGAAACCAACATTCTTGTGTCCAAGGACATTCGTTTTGTTTACATTACACACTTTGCTTAATGCAGTTATCTATTATTCGCAACTTAATGCTCGAGGGGTGTTCGGACGATATTGATGCGGCGCGGTGTTGATGATGTAAATCACCATCCAGTTGGTAACCCCGAGAGGAAGGTATGATGAGCATAGCAGGAAGTTTTTCCCTCAGTAAGAAACCAAGGCTTGTCAGTCCAGGAAAAAGCCAAACTCCAGAAGGTGATGCTTCCTAGCTCCATGACACTCCAACAAGGGTGCCGTTAACGATACTTGTTAGCGCGTCTTTAATTAGCAGCAATATGGAACCTACACACAACACAACCAAGAACTTTGCTCCCAACTTACGATGAGGTTGTCAATCTCACCGATTTGCTGTAAACAAAGGACTGAGCGTATCGAGTGGAAAGCAATAGTAATATGCGAGAAAGTAAACAGTGCGAGTAAAGTAAATAGGTGATAGCAATGTAAAGGAAATTGGACCAGGGTCCATAGTTCACTAGTGGTGTCTCTCCACAAGATAAATAACGACATGCTGGGTAAACAAATTACAGTTGGGAAATTGATAGAATAAAAATAACGTGATATATCAAGAGGATCACTATGAGATTTACTCTGGGCATTACAACAAAATACATAGACCACCATCCAACTGCATCTATGACTAATAATCCACTCGTGGGGAATCATCCAAGGATCCCTTGAGTATTAAGTTGCGAACAACAGATAATTGCATTAAGCAAAGTGTGTAATGTAAACAAAGCATATGCCCTTGGACATAAGAATGTTGTTTTCTCCCTAGTGGCAACAGCACATCTACAACCTTAGAGGTTTCTGTCACTCCCCCAGATTAAATAGAGGCATGAACCAACCTATCGAGCATAAATACCCCCTCTTGGAGTCACTAGTATCTACTCGGCCAAGATAGCTACTAACAACAGAGAGCATGCAAGATCATAAACAACATAGAGATAACATAAGATAATATTCAGCACATCAACTCAATCATAACACCAATATTCATCGGATCCCAACAAACACAACATGTAGAATTAAATAAAGGTAGTCTCGATCATGTAAAGTAGCTCACGAGATCTAAACATGAAGCACATGGTGGAGAAGACAACCAACTAGCTACTGCTATGGACCCATAGTCCAAGGTAGACTACTCACTCATCGCGCCAAAGGCAAGCATGGCGATGAAGAAGACCTCCGGTGGCGATTCCCCTCTCCGGCAGGCAATGTGGTTCCTACTATCTTCCATACAAAAATGAAGCAAGTTTTTGAGAGAGATTGGCACTTTTGTGCTCTTTTATAAAGCTTGGCACTCCTCCCCACCTTTTTTCCTTTCACAAACCATGGCTAACCGATTCCATCGGGTGCCCACCAACATTCACATACCATGGAGGAGTGCCTTTTTTTTGGAATAAGACAATATGGAAGATAGCAAATCCGACCACTACGTCCCCATGAGCTGAAAATAGTGTCACAAAACGAGAAGTGTTTTGAAGGGTTTTTTGAAAGGTAGCACATGAAAATTTACTTGGAATGGCTTACAAATACCATGCATAGGAATTTATAGTGGACATTATGGCAAACTTGGTTTTTAGGAGTTGGATGCACGAGTAGAGCTCATACTCAGTACAAAATGAGGGCTTGCAAAAGACTGGGAGTGACCAACTAAGAGAGCAATAACGACCATAATCATGCAAAGTGACAAAGCAACATTAAAAGAAGCATAAGATGGCATCAAAAGTCAAAAACTAAATGATCACAGAGGCTTATGGCAACTTTGTATGAGTCTAACATGTGTGAGCATGCGCCAAGTCAACCCAAATAAAGCATCAAGGAGAAAACCAAATTAATGCTTCCAAATAATAAAAACAACGCATGATTTTTTCAAAGGCTCATTAAGCAATCTCAGTCATTTGAGACAAGTCATGCTACAGCAAAACCACTAAGCATACTATCAAAAAGACATCAAGCATGACATGCAAAAGCCTAGGCCATAGTCTACACAAGCTCCTTTTTGTATCACTTTTTTGCATGAAACTTTTTCTCTTTTCCAACACCATTTGAACCTTTTTGAAATAACTCTTTTGATGAATACCAACATGGACCAGAGGTAAAAATATATCTTGATGCAAAGTTATAACAAGATCTGAACAAAAATCAAGGCGAAAAACGAAAACTAAACGTAGTAGCAGAAAAAGAGAACACTCGTTGAACGATAAGAGTGAAAAATGGAGTGTTCTTGGCAAATGAAAAGCAAGGCAACTTCTCCAAAAGGAATTTGTTGGGGTCCAACCATTTATTGCAGCAAACATAACTAAACAAAACTGAAAACTAAAACAACTGACGCTCCAAGAAAAATGCATAGTGCATGAAGCAATAAAAATATAGTGTGTTGAAAGGTGACCTGATTTTTGCCGATGAAGAAGGGGTGCCTCGGGGGCATCCCCAAGCTTTGATGCTTGTACGTCTTGGATATTTCTTGGGGTGCGTGGGCATCCCCAATCTTGAGCTTTTGTCCATTCTTAAACTCATCTCATCATTCTCCAATCCCTACACTTGAAAACTTCCTTCATACAAAACTCAACACAATTCTATTAGCAACATTAGTGTAAGCATAATATTAAATCAACCCCTTTTGCTTCAGGTTTCGACTCAAAACCACCACATATAAAGTATATACTACTGTAGCAACTTCTTCAAAAGTTTGTTGATCAAAAGAACTCAAAAAGAAAGCGATCGAGAGGCAAACACAAATAATGACAGAAATCTGTCAAAATAGAACAGCTGACAAATGTCGAATTTTTAGAAGGTTTTCTGTTGCTCAAATCAAAAAGTGTTAAACTAATGAAAGTTTGTAAATAACCTGAGGCATATTCACAATAAATCGCAGGTCCAAAAGATATTCTGAGAATGTTCACAAATTTTTACGGTGCAACACCAAAATCTGTTTCAGGACAGCAACATCCCCAAATCTTACCTCACTCAAATTAGAGGCTTCTCTTGGTGCAAAAACGAAATAAAAATGATAAGGAGAGGTTATTACAGTAGTAATAACTTCCAAGACTCAAATAAAAGAAAAATAACTAAAAGTAAAACAATGGGTTATCTCCCAAGAGTGCTTTTCTTTAACGCCTTTGAGCTAGGCGCAGAAAGGTGGAAATCAAGTATTTTCGAAAGAAGCATTAAGATCAACTGCAGAAGTCTTTTCAATAAGTAATTGTATTTCATCCACATAAGTTTTTGAAGACCCCTTGTGATCACGCTTTGGTTCACTCAATTCACTAAAAAGATTTTTGGGACAGATCCAATCAAAATTATTTTCAAAAGCTTCATACAATCCCAAGAGTTTGCTAGGTATTGGTATTTGGGTTTCTTCATTGTTTGTACTAACAACCTTTATATGCGAGCCAAGCTTATTAAAACGCTTAAGAACTTTCCTAGCTTCAATGGCAACATCTCTAAATTCTCTACGCAAAGTTTTCAAGATAAAAGCTTTCTTTTCGGGTCTTCGATATCATGAAGCTTAAGAAACATGTGTTGCATAAAAGGATTAAGGCTAGCAAACCTAGCTTCCAACATGTGAACTAAATAAGCAGAAGCAACTTCATAACTAGGAGCGAGCTCAGCCAAAGACTTTTCCTCAACATCTTTATGCATACTAATATGATTAAAGAACTCCTCGATGTTACTTTTCCCAATAATAGAACCACTACCTACTAAGAGGTCCTCCAAAACATACTGAGGGAACAACATAATGAACTAGAAGTAATAAAGTAACAACTATAGAGGAAACTAAATTTTTATGTTTTTGATAAAATGATGCAAGTAAAAATAAAGTAAAGCAAAACTTAAAACAAAGTAAAGGATGTGCGTGCGAAACTCCTCTTGCAGAAGTCTTCTTTTTCCCCGGCAACGGTGCCAGAAAAAGTCTTGATGCGGCATGGTATTGATGATGTAAATTACCATCCAGTTGGGAACCCCAAGAGGAAGGTATGATGAGCACAGCAGCAAGTTTTTCCCTCAGTAAGAAACCAAGGTTTGTCAGTCCAGGAAAAAGTTAAACTCCAGAAGGTGATGCTTGCTAGCTGATTGCTATAGATGGCGTGGTGATGATGAAGTAAATGACCGGCCAGTTGGGAAAACCCAAGAGGAAGGTATGATGAATATAGCAGCAAGTTTTTCCCTCAGTAAGAAACCAAGGTTTAATCATTCAGTAGGAAAAAGCCAAACTCAAGAAGGTGATGCTTGCTAGCCTAGAGATACTCCAACAAGGGCGTCGTTAACGATTTCTTGTTAGCGCGTCTTCAACTAGTAGCAACGTGGAACCTGCACACAACACAACCAAATACTTTGTTCCCAACTTACGATGAGGTTGTCAATCTCACCGGTTTGCTTGAAACAAAGGGTATGAGCGTATCGAGTGGAAAGTGATAGTAGTATGCGAGTAAAGTAAACAGTGCGAGTAAAGTAAACAGGTGATAGCAATATAATGGAAATAGGATCAGGGTCCACAGTTCACTAGTGGTGTCTCTCCATAAGATAAAATAACACATGCTGGGTAAACAAATGGGATTTCTATTTTCGTGCCCTCAGGTCATTAGTTGTACTCAGTTTTCCCCAGCCGCTTAGTTTTTCCCCAGTTTTCCCCAAGCCCTTGTCTGAAACCCTCACAAGGAGCTCGGACGGGAGGATTCCCGTTTAGTTGACCGCCGTTCCATGCTGACGAGTGGGGCCGTGCCGTGTGGGGCCACGTCATGTGGGGCTGGTAGAAAGGGATCACGTGGGACAGGATGAGACCGTGTTTGGTCATATGAGCGGAGCTGGGGCCGTAGCGTGTGGGGCCGTAGCGTGTGGAGCCGTGTGGGTCCGGGACGTGGGCACGAGTGGTTTTGGTCTCTTTCGCCCAGATTAGCAGTTTTCAATGCACCTTTTTCCTCTCTCTCGCTCGATCTCATTCATTCTTGATTGCCCAAATTGGTAGCAAATCTAGAGCAGCTTCTCCTTCTGTTTTTTTAATGCCATTCATTTCTTTATGCCTTTGTTTTTACCCAATTAGGTACTCCCTCTGATCCATATTACTCTTCACTAATACGGATGTATCTACCACTAAAATGTGTTTAGATACAAGCACATTAGCGAAGAGTAATATGGATCGGATGGAGTAGGAAATCTAGGGCACAAATCCAGAGAAAATATACGATAAGCTGCATACAGCAGCCAACATAGCATAGATATATGGGATCACGACAGATCCAACAGTACTACCGAGATCCAACATAAGCTACTCCTACATTTTACATGGGATTAAGCTTGGAGGCTGCGCAGGTGAATCCCAAGTGCTTTGTGTTTGGCCATGAACGCATACACGTTCACGGTCGTTCCAACTCTAGCACCGCCAATGGCTCTGCCAATGGATTCAGCATGGTTCACCAGGCAGTTGAAGTCGGTGGCGCGGAGCCTCCTGGTGCAGAAGAGGCACCTGTAAATGCCTTGAGAAAAGTGGCGATCGTAATGGTCGGACTGCAGCCTCCTGAGGACGTGACGAGTCTTGGTGTGGAAGGACTCGTCGTCGCTGTCGATGTCGCTGCTCTACACCTGTCACGTAGCACCAAAGAACGAAAAACACGGAGTCAATTGCAGCGATGATGGAACAGAGAGTGAACAAAAGATCATGCATGATAATATGGGCACGAAAAAAAGAGGTAGCCTTAGTTACATTGGACACACTTATATCCAGGATTTGGGTCAGTGAACCAAAGATCATGCACAACAAATTTGTACACACCAATTGTTCACAGACCAAACCCTGAATCAATTTGTGCCCAAATATTCATCATCATCGGCACAAATTAACCAGATGGGATTGATTACTCACATAAGTTAACCAAATCTTAAACAAAAGCAAATCACAAACACTAATAACGCAAGATCTAGAACTAGGAACAGACGAACCCTAATAACGCAAGATCTAACACACAAGATCTAGAACTAGGAACAGACGAACCCTAATGACGCAAGATCTAACACAAAAGGATTGAACTAGGAACAGACGAACCCTATTAACGCAAGATCTAACACAAAATGATAGAACTAGGAATAGACAAACCCTAATAACACAAGATCTAACACAAAAAGGATTGAAATGGAATAAGAACAAGGGAACAAAGGGTTACCTCCTCGTCATCGACGATGCTGGTGTCGTAGGGGTTCTCCGGGGCGACGTACGGTACTTGTTCATACGGGTCCCAATTGACGGGGAACTGGACGGGGGCCTGGACGGGGGCGGCGGCCGATGCGCTAGCGGCTGATGCGCCGACGGCTACGTCGGAAGCAGCGACGGGGGCCTGGACGGGGGCGGCGGCCGATACGCCGGCGGTCGATGCGCCGGCGGCCGATGTGCCGGCGGCTACGTCGGAAGCAGCGATGGGGTCTTGGACGGGGGCGGCGGCCGATGCGCCGACGGCCGATGTGCCGGCACCTGATGCGCCGGCAGCTACGTCAGAAGCGCCGACAATGGGCATGTCATTCTTCTCCATCGTCAGGGTTTTTTCTTTGGGGTTTTTTTCGACGCGAAGTGGAGAAGATGATGGACAGGAGAGGCGGTTGCAGTGACAATGAGAGAGTGGGCGAGCGTCGAGGGAGAGAAAGAGGGGCTCTATAAAGACGAAGGTGGCATTTGGTGTACCGCAACACGCGTCCGCTATAAAGACGGCTGCAGCGTGCACCGCGATACGAGGCTAACCCTTTGACATTTGGTGTACTTAATTCTAACCTTGGGCCTTATACAGAAATTTTATCTATACTCAGTTTTCCCCTCGAGTACTTAGACTGGCAAGTGCAATATACTCAGTTCTACCCTCAAGTAGCTGGTCAACAGAGAGTCAACAAATGAGATTAACATAGCTAATTGAGTCATTTCATGCGCAAAAAAATCCAAAAAAATAAAAACATAGTAGCACCTACTCATGGAGTCTTCCTACGCAACCTGCCACCTTGAACAAATATAGATAAATCATGTTTTACCACAAATTGCCACTTCTCAGAATTACTAGTAGCTATGAAGATGCATGGTTTTCCACTCAAACCCCTTTGCAAAACATCTTCCCCAAAACATAGTTTGTCTAAATGAGGCCATAATTGTCACACTCGTGTATATTTGAATTGCAAATAATTTGATGTAGCCCAATATGAATTATATTGTACAAAACATGCATTTTTCATTTTGTAATTCTTTTGTTTGAATTTCTCAGTCTATTTACTATTTACATGCCCTTGGTTTCTTAGTACTACTCAGTTTTGCCCTCAAGTACTGTCACAAATGCGCACAGAAGCCCAAACTTATCCTGATTGGTTGAGCCATTGTCACACAGATCGACTCCACCAACCGTTGATCCACTGATCTAACGGGTAGTATACCCCTATCCATCTCTTCGTGGCCACCCCTCTCTCTCTCTTCGTGGCCACCCCTCTCTCTCTCTGTCGGTGGATCAACGGTTGGTGGAGTCAATTCGTGTGACAAGAGACATGCATTTATGGATTATTTTGCCACATAACTATATTCCCTCTATTTATGCATTATTTTCCATGATTTTAAAATGTTAAACTAAAAAGTGGTATAATTTTGGTGTAAACAAGAGATATACATATTTGCGGATTTTGGTGAATGGATTATTTATCACCCCTCTAACAATTATCAACTTTATTTAGCATTCCTTTTCTTTTAGGGAATATAGTTTTGGTAATTTGAAACGGCCCAAAAGTGGTATAATTTTGGTAGAAATATGAGACATACATATTTGGCATATTTGGGGGATTTTGGTGAATGGATTATTTATCACCCCTCTAACAATTATCAACTATCTTTAGCATTCCTTTTCTTTTAGGGAATATAGTTTTGGCAATTTGAAACGGCCCAAAAGTGGTATAATTTTTGGTAGAAACATGAGACATACATATTTGGCATATTTGGGGGATTTTGGTGAATGGATTATTTATCACCCCTCTAACAATTATCAACTATCTTTAGCATTCCTTTTTTTTAGGGGATATAGTTTTGGCAATTTGAAACGGCCCAAAAGTGGAATAATTTTGGTAGAAACATGAGACATACATATTTGGCATATTTGGGGGATTTCGGTGAATGGATTATTTATCACCCCTCTAACAATTATCAACTTTCTTTAGCATTCCTTTTCTTTTAGGGAATATAGTTTGGGATATAGTTTTGGTTATTTGAAACATCCCAAAAGTGGTATAATTTTGGTATAAACATGAGACATACATATTTGTGGGATTTCGGTGAATGCATTATTTGTCACCCCTCTAACAATTATCAACTATCTTATTCTCTAACACTTATTTTTTTTGGTAATTTCGGTGAATGCACACACTAACTTTGAAAACAACTACAAGTACATGTAACTGACTAATGGATTTGTAACAAGGGATCCCTTGTAACAACTTCTAGGGCTTGATGAGCAATGATAAGAATCCGATCACAATTATACAACAAAAAAAACAATCAGCCATCAGATTAGCTTACTTCTTCAATTCGATCAGCTGCTTTAACTGCTTGTTCATTTTCTTCAGTTCTCCCTTCACTTCCACCAGTTCTGCATTGGGAGCATTAGGAATAATCGAAATGGCTCCTCTCTCCGCCGCATTCTCTACAGCAAGTCCCCTCCCTCCCAAATTGCGCTTCCCAATAGCACCAATTGATTCCTGCAATTTAAGCCTCTGAACGTACACATCGATCCACTCGAAATACCTGCATTTCTTTAGGATCTGAAAACAACAACGTGAACCCTAAATCCCAAATTCGAGGGAATAACAAGAAAATCAAGAGAAAACAGAGCAATTGGAGCGAGATCTAACCTTATCCCCATCTCTATATGGCAAGCCCTTGCATGCAAGGAACTCACGTCCACGGTTGCCGTTGTCATCCATCTTACAGATCGATCGCTTCAGAGGCTCCTGGCGTGGGTAGTCAGGGCATCTTGTCAAAGGCATGGGTCCATACTACAGCCATGAAGAATGGGAGGTCGAAGAGAAACTAGACATCACCCGCCTGCCAGAGAAGGGCTGCCGCTGGCGGAGAAGAAGAACAATGGGGCGCGGGGAAAGAAAGGGGAAGCAATGGCATGGGCACGGGCGCGGGGCTGGCTCGGGCTCCCATTTTGCAACGGTCACCTGGATAAGCTGTGGGTCCAACGCGCTAACGTGGATAAGTTGTGGGTCCCACGATGATCTGGATAAGTGGAGACGTGTCCACTGCGGGGCACCAACAATGGCCCCACTTGCCAGCACCAACAAATGGTCAACTAAATGGGATTCCTCCCGTCCGAGCTCCTTGTGAGGGTTTCAGACAAGCGCTTGGGCAAGACTAAGGAAAAACTAAGCGGCTGGGGAAAACTGAGCACAACTAAGGACCCGAGGGCACGAAAATAGAAATCCCTAAACAAATTACAGTTGGCAATTGATAGAATAAAGACAACGTGCATATGTCGAGAGGATCACTATGAGATTTACTCTGGGCATTACAAGAAGATACATAGAACGTCATCCAACTGCATCTATGACTAATAATCCACTTGTAGCGAATCAATCCGAGGACTCCACAAGTATTAAGATGCGAATAATAGATAACTGCATTAAGCAAAGTGTGTTATGTAAACAAAGCATATGCCCTTGAGCATATGAATGTTGTTTTCTCCCTAGTGGCAACACCACATCTACAACCTTAGAGGTTTCTGTCACTCCCCCAGATTAAATAGAGGCATTGAAAGGACATGTTTCTAGCTTCCAGTTTTTGGGTGTTTGATTACAACACAAGGAAATTAATCTTGTGCTAAGCATTGCAGGAATTCTCCAGGTATTGTATAAGATTGATGGTGAAGAGAAGTGGGAAAGGGGACTACTGTAGGAAGGCTTGAAATCACTCAGAGGAGAGAAAATTCCAGGGCCGGAAATTATGTTTTAGGGCTGGAAATTCCGCCCCAGGGCAAGAATTTCTGCCCCTGGACAAAATTTCTGGGGGCTGGAAATTCCATGAATTTCTGGCCCTTCGAAATTCGGCTAAGTCCCTGACGGAATGTTGTGGTGCAACATGCAGTAAGGGTCCCAGAAATTCTGGTCTGGCAGAATTTCTGGGGGCCAGAAATTTCATAATTTCTGGCCCTCGAAAATTCGGCTAAGTCCTTTTCAAAGGGCTGTGGTGCAGCTCTCAGGTAAGGGGCCGGAAATTCTGTTAAAGCAGAATTTCTGGGGGCCAGAAATTCCAGAATTTCTGGCCCCCGTGATTTTCAGCTAAGTCCCTTATCTCAAGCTGTGGTGCAACTCTCTGGAATGGGGCTGGAATTTATGGCCAAAATTTTTAGTTTGGAATCTCCGGGGGCCGGAATTTCTGCCCTAAGTTGACCCCGGAATTTCCGCCCCCTGGCCAGAAATTCCGGGGTAAGTTTTCTCTGACGGGCAGATTTCGAGCTGGCCTATAAATAGTCATCCCCTACATTAGTGCTGAGCTACCTCGTCCACACTCTCTTTCCTCCATTAAAGCAGAGCTTCAACTCCGTAGATCTCCTTCCCTAGCCAACCAAATCCCCCAAGATTTGGTAGATTGCGAGAGGAGCCCTAGATCTATAATCATACCAAAGTGCTTTGTGTTTGCTTTGGGTTCTTTATTATCTCCTTCGAGGGATTTTTAGGATCATTCAGGCTATATTTAGTCTATTTTGGCTTTTACTGTCTACTTTTCTCAGGGAGATGGTTAAGGACCTCAGAAGATAGAGGAGAGCGCCAGGCGCAGATTTTCGGAATACTTCTATGGGGAATGCTGATTAAATGAGCATTCTCCATATTATGCCTTGAAGAGGACACGAACCTCCACGCTCTTCAGCACGAGATTTTGAGTCTCGCGTGTCTACCATTTTACCATCAAGGCATCTTGAAAGTGAATCGTATTCCATGAATATGATATCTATCTAATGTGATATATGGAATATATGACAAAGGTGGAGTCTTGGAGTATTTCGATCGATCGGTCATATAGGCCTGAGTCAGACATAAAATAGCTTCAATTTGCATTATCTGTAGGACACCTTATATGTATCAAAATCGATATCAAAATCAAAAGATGAAAGATGTACAATCCAATTTCTCGATTCAATAGAAGCCCAAAGAGGTGCATATGGTACCCAACTAAGAATAGGATAGATATGTCAAAAGCAGGTCTGATTACACCTATTCCTAATCCTAAATAGAATGTAAGGACATAGGGATTTCTATGTAAACAGAGTATCCTATTTCCATAGGCTCGAATGACCCCTTCTCATAATAAGAATGTGCACGGTCTGGTCCGGTATGGAATGAACTTATAATCTGATGATCGAGTCGATTCCATGATTATAAGTTCATAACCCTAGCGCCCATTCCCATTTTGGGCGGAACAGATCTACTAATTCTTTTATTCCAGTTAGTAAGAGGGATCTTGAACTAAGAAAGAAATAGACCTAGCAGCTAAAAGAGGGTATCCTAAGCAATTGCAAGAATGGGGTTCATTGATATTCCTGGTATAGTAGATGCTATCACACATACAGTCATACTCAATTCGATGGAATTGTTTGATCTTAAAGGGGATCTTCTATAATTTCGCACATAAGGGGTAATTTCTTGGTTTCGTCCAGTCATTAATAACTTGATTATTTTTAGATAATAGTAGATAGAAAGAATGCTCGTAAGGAGTCCTATTGAAACCAAGAAATATAGGCCTGCTTGCCATCCACACCAGAATAGATAGAGTTTTCCGAAGAAACCTGCTAGTGGAGGAAGGCCTCCTAGGGATAAGAGACATAGGGCTAAAGAGAGAGCCAAAAAAGGATCTTTTGTGTATAATCCTGCATCACCTCAAAGCTTCCTCCGTGTAAAAGCTTTGTGGTTGTTCTTGTTGGGAGCCTCCAATTGAGTTGTGGAGTTGTGCCCCAACCTGCGTGTAAGGGTTTTGGTCGGTGCCCCCAATACCACCGCTTAGTGGAAACAAGTTAGCCTCCGTGGCTTGCTGTAACGCCCCAACCTTGAGATCAAGGTGGAACATCTGTGTTAAGTGCTATTCCCTGGATCAATGATAGCACCACAGAACAAAATGAAATATTCATTGCATAGTATCAAGATTACATCGCGGATCCAGATACAAGGTACTTAAATCTTACAATTTACACAGCGGAAAGACAGAGTGGCAAGGAGCCTCCATCATCATCACGTGCCACAGGCAGACATGTTGGAATGTAAGCTCGAGATCCTAATCCTGGTTCCTTACTCGAAGTAAAACCTGCACGTTGAATATGCAGCCCCAGAGGGGTCAGTACAATGATGTACTGGCAAATGACACATATTTGGTGGCTGTTGTGAGGAGCCTATCTACATGGATATTTGGCTAGTGGATCTCACAGGCTGCTTTGCATAAAGCCAGTTTTATTCTATAGTTCTTTCTTGAAGTAATACTTTCAAAGTTTTATATTTTCAAGGGTCGAGGTAACCCCCAATAACCACATACTAGCTAGGCATGTAGCACTGGGCGAGATTCGACAAAGTCGGAACCTCAGGCACCACCACCCCTCGGAGTGTATGGTCCTTAGTTCCTACCTAGGAGTTTCTAGACAGATTTTAAATATTCAAAAGAGGTGATGAGATTATTCTGTACATTCCATGTCTAGAGACTCAATTGTCCATAACCGAGGACACGGCTAATCGATTAGATTTAAACACCTTGCAAGGGTTGTGCACTTTCACCTTACGATTCATTTCATGCCCATACATGAATTGAAACGAGACCTTTTAGAAGGAGAGGGCAACTAACTGGCAAGATCCGCTCCCAACCTATAATTCATCTACCACCATCTTCTCGCGCCTAGTTGCACTCCCACATTCTAATCAGTCAAGACAGAGCCCATAATGTCATAAGGCTGCACTGGAAGTACGCTAAGCATGGAAGACATAGCCATCTCTTTGTTCCTGGGTGGCCATCCACAAGTGTACGCCCAGGCAGCAACTACACGTAGTGTAGCCCCAGGTCGCCACTCAACACCACCTCCATCAACATACCAATCCACCCAGGTGTTTCATTTTAGTTGAAGTTATTAACTTTTCACAAAACACTTTTCAAGTGATCTTAGCATGGCATCAAAGTTAACAAAGTATTTAGCATCCTATCATGTGGGGTTTGAGGGATAGCTACACACTACTAGGATCTAAGCATTTGATAAAACAGTTGAGTAAAACACCTATCATGCATACTACAAGAGGTGAATTTACTAATGCATAAGTAAAGTGGGTAGGGAACATGTGTGTCACTTGCCTTTCTGAAGATCACGACGTTCCGCTTCTCTCAACTAAGCACACAGCTCTTCGCACAACTATAGCACAAGAAATAGCATAACATAAACACACCATACAAATTCAACAAATCAAACAATTAAAAGGGGTTGGTTCAACGATTTAGTTTGTAATGAGATGTTATGATAAGAGGGATGTGGTATAGGTTCATGATTTGTGAGATATGAATCGAAGAGTTTAATTGGGAGAGATCAGTAAGATTTGAGAGATAAATTGGGACTAGGCATTATATAATGGATGAGGTCTTTATGCTTTATCAAGCATGAGAGAGTTTCAGAATAGCTCATGTGGAAAAATAATTCACATGGGTGTGGGATTGTGCAACTAAAATACTATTTGAATAAGTGTAACAACATTTATTCTTTGAATAGTATAAATCACACTTAGGCACTAGGCTAGGTTTTAAGAGTGCTTGGACTACTCAATTTGCACTTTTGCAAGTTGAATAGTTTAACACATGTGAACAAAACTAGGTAGGCTTTGGATTGGGTATGAGTGATTGATATTTGAGGACATGGCTCAATGGTTTATCGGTCAACTTGGTGTATAACACACACTACGGTATGGGTTATAATATTACCATATTAACCAATATAGGATTTAGGTTTATGATGAATTCATATTCTACTCAAGTAGCACGATTGCAATTTGAGTATACACATGAATTAGACAAAATATGTGAATAGGTTTACATGAGTTTAGGACGATGCAACATAACACTACTAGATAAAGTGTGATGGCACTTTCTCAAAATAGTACATGTTACATAAAGGCTTGGGTAAGGGTTTGTGATATGTTGATTTACTCAATTAACTCATTTGTTAATTGAATAATCCTACACATGAAATCAAGATCTAATGGACAAGGGATCGAGTATGGGTAGATCACATTTGAGTTTATGGCTTAAGGTTTCTATTGGGTACATGGAATATTGGATAGGTGCTAAAATATTGATTAGATCAACACCGCAAGGATAGTAAGAATAGTAACTATGATTGAGATGTATCACACTTTACTCAAGCAACACAATTGTAACTTGAATAGGTGTGACCTAGATAAGATTGGTCTAAGTAGATGTGATCTTGGTCAAGATGTTGTTCAGACAACAATGATGTCTAGGGATGATCATAGGGTTCACCAGGTAGAAAAAGAATAATCTTAAAGAAGTAGTTTTGATCCTATAGTAGAATTTACTCAGATCCTCATATTAGAATTGAGTAATTGTGAACTGGCTCTAGAAAATATGGGAGTGATGCTACTGGACAGCTTGCAGTAAAACAAAGCTATTGCAATTGGATTTATTCTAAAATAAATTTTAGAATTCAAGATATGGCCAAAATAGTGATTTAAGAAGATTTGAATGCACAAAGTGTATGCACGTATCAAATCTAGATTTTCTTGATCCTAGGGTGTTCTACAGATCAAGGGCTTTCCAAAGACTACAAAATTGTAATTTTTGGATACATGGTTCAATAGATATGAATTAAACAAACAAAAGAAGGTTCAAACCCAATTTGAAATTAGTTTCAAATTGGACCCATAAAATATAAGATTTTATGGTACTGCTGGATTCTACAGGTTTCAAGGTTTCCAACGGTATCCCATTTGCTATTTTTGGACTTATGGATCGAAAGATATGATTTTTCAAAATTTCAGCTAAATTCTGATTTCAATTTCTAATTCGAGTTTCTGTTTTAACAGAGGGCTGCCACGTGGTCTAATCTGATTGGCCCGTACCGGTTCGGGAGGATTAGCATTCTGGGGCGTTGGATCTTATGGGATCTGGACGGGTCAGATCGTCCAGTACCCTTTCGAATAAGTGGTTAGTTCGGGCCGATCGATCAAGATCTGACGGTTCACAGAGAGAGGAGGGAGAGCTCACAGTGAGGCTAGGGTTTCCGGCGGGTTTCGCCGGCGAGGCGTGCAGAGGTCGAACTCCGGCGATGCTCCGGTGAGTTCTGGACGGCGGCGATGTCACGACGATGATCAGGGAGACACGGCGGGCTCGAAAACTTGGTCGACATTGTCGATTGCGTCCTGACGTGGGCGAATGGTGCGGCTGGAGGTGATGCGGGCGGCAGGAGCTTCGGCTTGAAGAAGAGGAGCTCGATTTGCTGCGAGATAAATCAAACGAAAAACGTCAGAGGGGGCGCCGGAGGTAGGGGGAGGAGATAGGGTAGAGGAGGAGACGCGGGGTTCACCGATGGCGTCGGATTTGAGCAGGAATGGCCGCTGGCACCTGCGGCCTCCGATGAGAGATTTTGCCAGCCTGGCGGCGCAATCGGCAGCAGAGAGAAGGGGAAAGGGAGAGGGAGTCGAGGGCTACTTATAGGCCAGGGATTGATGGTCATTACTCGCGAGAAATTAGTGGGGGAGTTACTCCGGCGAGCTCCGTTTCCAGAGAGAAGAGAGGAAAAGGTGGAGGTGATGATGCTGACATGCGGGTCCCACCTGTCAGCGAGATGGAAAGGGGAGAGGGATACCGGTTCGGGATTGAGCTAGGTGGGCTGCGGGCTGCTTCTCCTTCTGGGCCGAAACGTTTCCCCGGGGGCCCTTTTCTATTTTTATTTTCTTTCTTCTTTTCCCTTTTTGTTTTTTGTTTTTTTTCTTATTTCTTTCTTAGGTCTTGCATAAAGCATCCAAACACGGTCAAATCAATTTCTAAAATTTTGTAGAATCCACAGAAAGGTTTTAAACCAACATCAAACATGTTTTCAAAATCAAAACAAGGTTTTTAATAAAAGATCTCAATTAAGCCTAAGGCTTTGCTTGCATAAAATAATAGAAATAGAGTTGGAACTCAATTCTTTCTAAAGTAATAAAATAATAAAATAGTAGTTTATAAAATAATAGTTGAAAACCACACTCAAACATAGTTTTGAAATACCAACTTTATAATACTTTTGAAAATCAAATCCATGCAAGTTAGCTTGCAAAAGTTTGAGTAAAAGAAAGGAAAATAGTATTTGGATACTTGATCTTTCTCAAAGAAGTCCTTCAAGAGAATAATAGAAGGTTTAATATATTTTCTAATAAAGCTTTCAAATAGACTCAAAAGTTTTAAATTCCTGTGAAAATTCAATCATCTCAAGCAAAATAAAAACAAAAATTTTCCCCCAAAATTTGATAAATCTTGGGTCGTTACAGACTACCACCCTTAAAGGAATCTCGTCCTCGAGATTGAAGGAAGGTTACAAGGCTTAGGGATCCTAAAGGGGACTAGGGTGCTACCACCCTTAAAGGAGATTTTGCTTGGTGGTATCTTGATGCTTCCTTAGGCACTTGCATTTTGTTCCCAGCTTGAATTCATCGTTGCGCCATTCTTCTTGATGTCGCCCTTTTCAATGACTTGATGGTCATGACATTGTTCAAAAGTGGGCACACCATGGGTTCCATCCAATTCTGGTGATAGGCAGATATCATCCATCGCGTTGTCTTCAACAAGGTAGTCCACATCGTCCAAGAATGTGTATCTAGCCTTTTCTTGGTCGGTCCTCACCAAGGCCATGACAGCATACAGGTCATCACCATACTCCTTGTTGCTCTTTAGCTGATTTTTATTGTAGAATCTCAGAAGATGACCCAGTGTCAAGTATTGCACGCTTGCCCCACGAACATGATGAGACCACACATCCCGAGGAATTTGGATGGCATCCCTTTGTAGTCTTCTCAAGCATTTCATAGGGGTAAACAAGGTGGACTCTGTTAGAGGTATTGGCACCTTTAAGGGATGGAAGGTCGCCTTATAACCAGCATTGTTGAACCCACTCAAGCTACCGGAGCAAGTCGTGCTACTTGCCACAGGTACCAGATGGTCCTTAAGAATTCCTTTAGCAACCGTCTTCATAGTTGTCGAAAGGCGCTGAACAACTTGATCATTTCTCGAAGATGAACTCTCCTTCAGGGAAAGGGGATCTAACGAAGCTCTCATGGGTAGGAACAAGGTTCCATGGATTTGGAGAGGTGCCTCACAACATCGTAGGTCGGGATGAGGTAGACTTCGGTGGCATTGGGCTTTGGAATCAGGTGGTAACCTCATAGTTGGTGGTGGCGGTTTCTGTTGTGACTCTCTGGAGAGGGGAGAGTCCTCTTTTATAGGCTCAGGGGTAGTCGAACAGGCCGGGGAGTCGAAACGAAAAGTTGGGAATTGAAGTCAAAATTGAGTTGTCTCGGCATTCAAGGTCCACTGAGAAAATGCTTTGGAAACGTGCAGTCGTTTCTCACCGTATTCTTACGTATTGGCCACACTGGCACACTACGAAGGGTGTAACATATCTATCTTCCTAAGGTCATGGTTTAAAGCGTCGTCTCTCATGTAGGTATGTCTCTCTAGGTATGTAAACCAACATTATGAGAGCGAATAATAAGAGTAGTAGGAATGGTGATCAATCCATCCTGCACCCAAATCATTACTTCATACATGGTTTGCAAACCTCGCATTCTAACTCTTGGTCAACCTCACTGGTTTTGCCAAAATTTTCTTGAAATGAGAACCTGTGATTCAATTCTAAATTTTTAAAACAATTCTATCGTTCCCTAGCTAAGTTTTGAGCAAACTCAGTCGTAAGATGTTAACTCTTGAGTTACTAATCCTTTCTGCTTGTCATCTCCTTGAGAAATACAAGTCATTTAACCAGGTTGTCCATGGCTCTTACAAGTCCTTACAATATTTATTAAAGTAGTAATGGCATACAAGTCCTTTTAAATTGGCTACCTCATTGTGTTTCCTCCTTGTATATCGTAGCATTCTTCAGTCGTTCCACATTACTGAGGTCTTGGAGTTCCGTTCTCTGGACATTTATCCGAGTAGTGTCCCTTTTGTTTGCACTTGAAACAGGTGATCATACGGAGGTCTCTTTTCGTGCTATCTTGCATGTTTACTCCATGGTATTTTGTAGGACATTTTCTCTTATAATGCCCTAGTTCCTTGCATTTGGAGCACATTACCTTGCTGTTGTCCTTCTTCCTTTTTGGTCCTTCTAGGGCTAGAAGATCTCTCACTTCATTTTCCTCATATTCTACTACAGTCGGGGAGAAACATCCTCTCTTCTTCAGGCAATTCCTAGACAAGTGTCCTTCTTCTTCACATGAGTAGCAACACTTAGTAGTATGGTTAAGTGCTAACTCTATGTCTTTATCTTCCATCTTTCTTTTAAGTCTTCCATCTTCAGGGGTCCTTTCTGGCAGTTGGCTCATTCTATCCTTAACTTGTTGATTTATCTGTTGCACTGTGGAATAGAACTTGCATTCAGCCGGGATATGATTTGTTCCTTCACATAGGAAACAAGTAACTTGGCTCATGGGATAGTCTCCAATTGGGTAACTAGTATCACAGTGGGGATACTCTCCATGGCAGTCCTTAGAGGTGTGTCCTATTTCTCCACATCTCTTACAAGCTTGCTGCATTGTCTCAGCATCAACTTGTGTTGGCTTTCCACTATGCTCCTCTGATGGTAGGCTATTATAGGCACTAGTCACCATCTGAGACATCATTTGCACTATTCGCGAATGATCATTTAGTATTTGCTGCACCCCTGGGGGTAGCTCTTTGCATTCGCGATTAGCCATATTCTGAGTTATCACTCGCATCATTCCTGTGTGAGCTTCAACTAACTGTTGCATTGCCATTTCCAATGGGGTGTTGTTGCGGTTGTTCTGACGTTGGGGATGCATCTGTTTGGGTTTTGGACAGGTTTAGGTCTTAGCATAGATAAGGGTTAGACAGAAGAGATCTAAGGAAAAAATTCTACCCAACACAACAGGTAATTAGAAAACACATTTCTACAAGATTAAAATAAGCATTGTAAACAGCACTCGATAGTATAGACGATCACATCAAACATAGATCCTCAAGCATAACAAGTCAACTACAAGTTTTAGGAAAACAGGGTTCAAGGGGTCATTCCACTAGGTGGTATGACTAACCATTACAAGATCGCCGATTTATTACAAAACGTGGTGGTCTCACTACTTGAACTGTGCAAGGTACGCTCTAGTGTTCCCTGTCTTGCGTCGCTTCACCACAGGGTTAGGTGGCGCTGCAGGGGTCTTCTCCACAGAATCTTCCTCTACTGTGGGCTGGCAAGGCTCCAGCTTCTCAGGCTCTGCTCCAATCAGCTCTGAGGTCGACTCCTTCTTCTCTTCCGTAGATGTTGGTCCCTTCTTAGGCGGCCAGGGCTTGTACTTCATCAGGTCCTTGTGAAGATAAATGCACTGTCCTCGAAAGCCTACAATCTGGGCCTCCTGATCCTCGACCTTACCTGACAGCTTATCATTAGCGGCCTCAAGTGTTTTGTTCTTCTCCTTCAGCTTCTCTATCGTGCCCTCTAGTTGTTCTATCTTCTCATCCTTCTCCAGAAGCTGGTACTTGGCATCATCAGTGGCATCCATCTCGTGGCGCAGCATGTCTTCCAAGTTGAAAGCATAGGATCCCATGTCCTCTAACTGCATCTCCGTCCACGGTAAATCCTCACGGCGCCCTGGAGTCCTCAAGGCCCATCCCTCGTGGTTACGCCTCCCAAACTGGTAGATGGAATTGTCCAGCTCTGATATCTCCTGGACATACATACCACATATGCGGGCTAGTGCCTCCTCCATGGCCATCATGACACCAGTCTCCCATGCTGGGTACATCCTCGAGTACACCACCGTCTCAGTGGGAGTACCAATAGTGCGACCCTCAATCCTGGTCTCAATCTCCCAACGGATGATCTCGGGAACCACACAGGGTATTACTCTGCCACGGAAAATGGGGGGTGACAGGTTCAGCATCCGAGAAAGGCGAGATAGCTGATCACTAAACAGCTCATCGTCATCGTCGTAGGGGACCTTCAGCTTGGTGAACGTCATCTAAAATTTTGAAAGAAGAACAGTGTAAGTAAAAATGAAAGTGATAAGCCTTACGAGAAAATAAAGCAAACTAAAATTAAAATGCAACAAAATTTTCAAAACACATCCTAAACGCTATGATATCCATTTGACATCATTTGTGGGCTTCCTAGTCTAGTCCAAACCTAGGGTCTCGATCCTACAGGCAACACTATGCTCTGATACCATTCTGTAACGCCCCAACCTTGAGATCAAGGTGGAACATCTGTGTTAAGTGCTATTCCCTGGATCAATGATAGCACCACAGAACAAAATGAAATATTCATTGCATAGTATCAAGATTACATCGCGGATCCAGATACAAGGTACTTAAATCTTACAATTTACACAGCGGAAAGACAGAGTGGCAAGGAGCCTCCATCATCATCACGTGCCACAGGCAGACATGTTGGAATGTAAGCTCGAGATCCTAATCCTGGTTCCTTACTCGAAGTAAAACCTGCACGTTGAATATGCAGCCCCAGAGGGGTCAGTACAATGATGTACTGGCAAATGACACATATTTGGTGGCTGTTGTGAGGAGCCTATCTACATGGATATTTGGCTAGTGGATCTCACAGGCTGCTTTGCATAAAGCCAGTTTTATTCTATAGTTCTTTCTTGAAGTAATACTTTCGAAGTTTTATATTTTCAAGGGTCGAGGTAACCCCCAATAACCACATACTAGCTAGGCATGTAGCACTGGGCGAGATTCGACAAAGTCGGAACCTCAGGCACCACCACCCCTCGGAGTGTATGGTCCTTAGTTCCTACCTAGGAGTTTCTAGACAGATTTTAAATATTCAAAAGAGGTGATGAGATTATTCTGTACATTCCATGTCTAGAGACTCAATTGTCCATAACCGAGGACACGGCTAATCGATTAGATTTAAACACCTTGCAAGGGTTGTGCACTTTCACCTTACGATTCATTTCATGCCCATACATGAATTGAAACGAGACCTTTTAGAAGGAGAGGGCAACTAACTGGCAAGATCCGCTCCCAACCTATAATTCATCTACCACCATCTTCTCGCGCCTAGTTGCACTCCCACATTCTAATCAGTCAAGACAGAGCCCATAATGTCATAAGGCTGCACTGGAAGTACGCTAAGCATGGAAGACATAGCCATCTCTTTGTTCCTGGGTGGCCATCCACAAGTGTACGCCCAGGCAGCAACTACACGTAGTGTAGCCCCAGGTCGCCACTCAACACCACCTCCATCAACATACCAATCCACCCAGGTGTTTCATTTTAGTTGAAGTTATTAACTTTTCACAAAACACTTTTCAAGTGATCTTAGCATGGCATCAAAGTTAACAAAGTATTTAGCATCCTATCATGTGGGGTTTGAGGGATAGCTACACACTACTAGGATCTAAGCATTTGATAAAACAGTTGAGTAAAACACCTATCATGCATACTACAAGAGGTGAATTTACTAATGCATAAGTAAAGTGGGTAGGGAACATGTGTGTCACTTGCCTTTCTGAAGATCACGACGTTCCGCTTCTCTCAACTAAGCACGCAGCTCTTCGCACAACTATAGCACAAGAAATAGCATAACATAAACACACCATACAAATTCAACAAATCAAACAATTAAAAGGGGTTGGTTCAACGATTTAGTTTGTAATGAGATGTTATGATAAGAGGGATGTGGTATAGGTTCATGATTTGTGAGATATGAATCGAAGAGTTTAATTGGGAGAGATCAGTAAGATTTGAGAGATAAATTGGGACTAGGCATTATATAATGGATGAGGTCTTTATGCTTTATCAAGCATGAGAGAGTTTCAGAATAGCTCATGTGGAAAAATAATTCACATGGGTGTGGGATTGTGCAACTAAAATACTATTTGAATAAGTGTAACAACATTTATTCTTTGAATAGTATAAATCACACTTAGGCACTAGGCTAGGTTTTAAGAGTGCTTGGACTACTCAATTTGCACTTTTGCAAGTTGAATAGTTTAACACATGTGAACAAAACTAGGTAGGCTTTGGATTGGGTATGAGTGATTGATATTTGAGGACATGGCTCAATGGTTTATCGGTCAACTTGGTGTATAACACACACTACGGTATGGGTTATAATATTACCATATTAACCAATATAGGATTTAGGTTTATGATGAATTCATATTCTACTCAAGTAGCACGATTGCAATTTGAGTATACACATGAATTAGACAAAATATGTGAATAGGTTTACATGAGTTTAGGACGATGCAACATAACACTACTAGATAAAGTGTGATGGCACTTTCTCAAAATAGTACATGTTACATAAAGGCTTGGGTAAGGGTTTGTGATATGTTGATTTACTCAATTAACTCATTTGTTAATTGAATAATCCTACACATGAAATCAAGATCTAATGGACAAGGGATCGAGTATGGGTAGATCACATTTGAGTTTATGGCTTAAGGTTTCTATTGGGTACATGGAATATTGGATAGGTGCTAAAATATTGATTAGATCAACACCGCAAGGATAGTAAGAATAGTAACTATGATTGAGATGTATCACACTTTACTCAAGCAACACAATTGTAACTTGAATAGGTGTGACCTAGATAAGATTGGTCTAAGTAGATGTGATCTTGGTCAAGATGTTGTTCAGACAACAATGATGTCTAGGGATGATCATAGGGTTCACCAGGTAGAAAAAGAATAATCTTAAAGAAGTAGTTTTGATCCTATAGTAGAATTTACTCAGATCCTCATATTAGAATTGAGTAATTGTGAACTGGCTCTAGAAAATATGGGAGTGATGCTACTGGACAGCTTGCAGTAAAACAAAGCTATTGCAATTGGATTTATTCTAAAATAAATTTTAGAATTCAAGATATGGCCAAAATAGTGATTTAAGAAGATTTGAATGCACAAAGTGTATGCACGTATCAAATCTAGATTTTCTTGATCCTAGGGTGTTCTACAGATCAAGGGCTTTCCAAAGACTACAAAATTGTAATTTTTGGATACATGGTTCAATAGATATGAATTAAACAAACAAAAGAAGGTTCAAACCCAATTTGAAATTAGTTTCAAATTGGACCCATAAAATATAAGATTTTATGGTACTGCTGGATTCTACAGGTTTCAAGGTTTCCAACGGTATCCCATTTGCTATTTTTGGACTTATGGATCGAAAGATATGATTTTTCAAAATTTCAGCTAAATTCTGATTTCAATTTCTAATTCGAGTTTCTGTTTTAACAGAGGGCTGCCACGTGGTCTAATCTGATTGGCCCGTACCGGTTCGGGAGGATTAGCATTCTGGGGCGTTGGATCTTATGGGATCTGGACGGGTCAGATCGTCCAGTACCCTTTCGAATAAGTGGTTAGTTCGGGCCGATCGATCAAGATCTGACGGTTCACAGAGAGAGGAGGGAGAGCTCACAGTGAGGCTAGGGTTTCCGGCGGGTTTCGCCGGCGAGGCGTGCAGAGGTCGAACTCCGGCGATGCTCCGGTGAGTTCTGGACGGCGGCGATGTCACGACGATGATCAGGGAGACACGGCGGGCTCGAAAACTTGGTCGACATTGTCGATTGCGTCCTGACGTGGGCGAATGGTGCGGCTGGAGGTGATGCGGGCGGCAGGAGCTTCGGCTTGAAGAAGAGGAGCTCGATTTGCTGCGAGATAAATCAAACGAAAAACGTCAGAGGGGGCGCCGGAGGTAGGGGGAGGAGATAGGGTAGAGGAGGAGACGCGGGGTTCACCGATGGCGTCGGATTTGAGCAGGAATGGCCGCTGGCACCTGCGGCCTCCGATGAGAGATTTTGCCAGCCTGGCGGCGCAATCGGCAGCAGAGAGAAGGGGAAAGGGAGAGGGAGTCGGGGGCTACTTATAGGCCAGGGATTGATGGTCATTACTCGCGAGAAATTAGTGGGGGAGTTACTCCGGCGAGCTCCGTTTCCAGAGAGAAGAGAGGAAAAGGTGGAGGTGATGATGCTGACATGCGGGTCCCACCTGTCAGCGAGATGGAAAGGGGAGAGGGATACCGGTTCGGGATTGAGCTAGGTGGGCTGCGGGCTGCTTCTCCTTCTGGGCCGAAACGTTTCCCCGGGGGCCCTTTTCTATTTTTATTTTCTTTCTTCTTTTCCCTTTTTGTTTTTTGTTTTTTTTCTTATTTCTTTCTTAGGTCTTGCATAAAGCATCCAAACACGGTCAAATCAATTTCTAAAATTTTGTAGAATCCACAGAAAGGTTTTAAACCAACATCAAACATGTTTTCAAAATCAAAACAAGGTTTTTAATAAAAGATCTCAATTAAGCCTAAGGCTTTGCTTGCATAAAATAATAGAAATAGAGTTGGAACTCAATTCTTTCTAAAGTAATAAAATAATAAAATAGTAGTTTATAAAATAATAGTTGAAAACCACACTCAAACATAGTTTTGAAATACCAACTTTATAATACTTTTGAAAATCAAATCCATGCAAGTTAGCTTGCATAAGTTTGAGTAAAAGAAAGGAAAATAGTATTTGGATACTTGATCTTTCTCAAAGAAGTCCTTCAAGAGAATAATAGAAGGTTTAATATATTTTCTAATAAAGCTTTCAAATAGACTCAAAAGTTTTAAATTCCTGTGAAAATTCAATCATCTCAAGCAAAATAAAAACAAAAAATTTCCCCCAAAATTTGATAAATCTTGGGTCGTTACACTTGCTCACCGGAGAACAAGGTGAGCCTTTGTGGTGTTGGTGGACTCCGTGTCGCCACACCTCTCCAACGTAGATGTACTTCCCCTCAAAAGGAAGGAACTACGGGAATACATCCTTGTGTCTCCGGTCTCCGCTTTACTGTCCTTTCTTACCCTTACTCGTATCTTGTTTGTGTTTTCCATACTTGCTCAAGCCTTAAATTTGAAAAAGGTAAAATTTTGTGTAGCGCCTATTCACCCCCCTCTAGTCGCCCTTAAGATCCATTTCAATTGGTATTAGAGCAAGGGCTCTTTGATTGGGCTTAACCGCCTAAGAGATTATGGGCGACGAGGAACCCGCCACTAAGGCAGATTTTAATAGTCTAGTGACACGAATGGATGCTATGATGGCAGCCATGGAAAGCCAATAATCTCAACTTGATGCTCTCACTAGTGGAACGTCTAGTACCACTCCACCAACTCCGGTTGAAACCCCGGATAAGGATAAGCCATCCTTAAACGAGGATGATCCAGACAAGGATGGGAATGAGAGCAATGAGGACCCACCCAAGAAAGATGACACCTCTCGGGGACATAGCACGGAAATTCCGCATCCTATAAGCTATGTCTCCAGAAGACACCTTCAAATGCCACACCTTGCTTCATGCGGCTCGCCGCCACCACTTGATGCTTCTAGCTTTGCCAATTGGCAAGATAACATGCGCTCTCACATAAACTTTGTGTCTATTGAGCTTTGGAGGATCATTGAGCAGGGTTTTCATCCAACTTCCAAGGACTTGACCAACTTGCTACCTTGGGAGCAAATCGACAAGCACCTCAATGACTCCGCCTTGCATCTCATCCACATGTCTCTTACCGAGAAGGACAAGGCGTTTGTCCGCAACATCACCTCCGCCAAGGAAGCTTGAGATGCTCTCACGAACCTCTTCATCGGCAAGGAGAGCATTCAAGAGTCCAAGTTTGACGAAGCATCTAATGAAGCGGACAACTTTGCTGTAACGACCCGGAAAATCCCCAATATTAGAATTGATTGTTATTTTCTTTTTTTTGTCATCGTGACATCATGCATCATACATCTATCACCTTTGCATGTTTTTATCAAACCAAATTATTTTGTTAAGCCTATTTTAATATTTGCTCGTATGGTTTATAATAAACCCCCTGTCATTATTTGGAATCCTTTGGAAAGTTGTTTTAATAAAACTTAATATTTCAGAATGTTTTTCTAATTTGTTTGAAAAGTTCCACAAAATCTTTTCCGCTGTCTATCTTTATTTATCTCTATTCCCCTTTCTCTCCAAATATATATATCTACATAATCCAGTTTTCCTTCAAGCTGTTGCTCTCAATCTGGCCCATCATTTCTTTCTACCTGAAGCCCACCTTCCCTTCTGTCTTTTTCGTCGATCTGTACGGCTGAAATCTGAACGGAGCCACGTAGCATCTCCTGGTGATGGGACGGACAGCAACATCCACCTGCCCCTATAAGAAGGTCCTCTGGCGCCTGCCCTAGGCTTTTCCCTAGTCCATGTCTGCGCCGCCGATCTCTCTCGCCAAGCATGGTTTCGCCCACCGCCATGGACTCCTCGGAGGAAGCCCAGCTCGCCCCGTTCATGTCCTATGTTTCGCATGCATGCTCGTCCCCGTCCGCGCGCGGCTTCTATTGTGTGAACCATGTCGCATCTCGTCGCCAATCCCCGGTCTTCTCGCCACCGTTCTACTTCAGCCATGCGCGTCCCCGCCAAGCTCCGCTCCGCCCTCGCGCAGCTCCGGTCCGTTCGGTCCGGTTCTATCAACGCCGCCGGCCGTGCGGCCTCGCATAGCTTGCCCCGACCTTCTCCGACCATCTCCTGTCGCCCTGCTACGTCCATGCGGCGGGCCTCGCGTAGACCTCGCCAGCACGTCGACCGCTCTGCCTCGCCAAGCTTCCATCTTCTCTGTCCAGCCCAACGTTTTTGTGGTGAGCTCCTCTTCGTTCTTGACCCTCTCCATGGACTTCCTCTCTATCTGTCGTTCTGTCGGCGATGACTGTCGTCTCACTCCGTAGGTGCTCGCCGCCGGCGTCCTCTGGTGGCATCCAGTTCGCAGCACCGCTTGGTTTTGGTCATGCGTAACGAGGTGCAACTCCCGCTTCTACTTCTGGCCGCAGCAGCGACCTCCGCAGTCGACCACACAATGCTCCTCTCTGTCTCGCCAAGCTCGCTGTGAGTGTTTGAAGTTTCAGTTTCATCAGACAAACCTTGACAGTATTCACCTCTTAAAAGTTTGATTCTTGTTCTATGCAGTAACCGATGCCTAGCCGGGCTGGTATGTTCCTTTGCTCTCTCGGTACAGACTCAGATCCTGAGTTCGAAACCTGAACCAGCCTGTTAAAGGCTACCCTTTTTACACCATTTTTTGTTCAGATCTGGCACCTACTGGGCCTCGGCCCAGAAGCTCCGATCTCATCCGTCGCTCGCGTGTGGCAAATACTATCCGTCGCCTCAGGTCTGGACCAGATTCAGCCCGCGCATTTTTTTTCTCTGTTTTCTAAAATTCCTGCAAATATGCAAATCTTGGTTAATTCATATCTTTTGATCCATAACTCGAAAT
This sequence comes from Dactylis glomerata, assembly GCA_007115705.1. Classification (NCBI taxonomy): domain Eukaryota; kingdom Viridiplantae; phylum Streptophyta; class Magnoliopsida; order Poales; family Poaceae; genus Dactylis; species Dactylis glomerata. The sequence goes on from QXEO01000218.1 coordinate 1,519,859, forward strand.
AAAAAGTATTTTATATGAAAATTTATCAGAAAAATGTGTTGCATCTGAACATGACATCCATACTACTGTTTGCATCTCACATCTTGTCGTGACGTGGTATTTTGCATCTCACTTAATACATAACATGTGGAGTAATTGGGATATGCCAAATATGGTCTCCCCACTTCATTTAATTTTGTGTAGATCACCCATGCCTTGTCTTTTCCATGCTAATAAACATTTAAATTGTCGGTAGTAAAACAACTTGAACCTTATATGTGTGCGTCGGGATTCCGATTCCGCTTAATTTGGATAAGTTGCATTGCATCATAATTGCCATGTCATGCATGCATGCATTCACATGATCATGCCGAGTTCTTTTCCATAGTAGTAAATGTTGCATCCGTTGTTTGTTGTAGCGGTTTGCTTCTTCTCGGATAGGACGCTTCGTGGTGATGTGAGCAACGACAAGTTCTTTGGGTGTTCCTCGACAATCTTTTCAGGCGAGCCCTTTTCTCTCTACCCATTTAACACTTTTGCTCTCGCTAGCTCTATATTCTAGCCTTGTGTCGCGATGCTTTGTTTGAGTCACGTGTCCTATCCACCTGTTTATCCAAAGCAAAGCCATAGAACCTTCCATACATCCTATTAGCTGTGTGCTTGTTGTTTGAGTTGGCCTTGCGAGTCGTAGGCAGCTACAGGTTGTTGAAGTTGTTCTCTCTTATTGGGTTGGGAAGTTATCACATGCTCTACTTTGACGAGGGTATGACCCCTCGGTCCTCGATATTTGCCTACCTGGTTCCTACCAAGGAAGAAGCCCGCTCGAAGGGTACCCGAAGCCCGCAAAGCCCACACTTCGACTTGGAGTAGAAGACAAAAAATATTTGTAAACCCTAACTGGCTGCATCTATAAAGCCACCAAGGGCGCCCCCCTAGAGAAGAGATTCACATAGCCTACAAAACAACCTCGCATAGGCTAGCCACGCCATCTCCTTCCACCTCCGCCAGATTGCATCTGCGCACCATTGTAACAGCTCCTCATATACCAGCAATACAAGATCAGACAAGCAGGATGTAGGTCTTTACCCTCCGGGGGGCCGAACCTGGGTAAATTCGTGTGCACCCCCTGTTTCTGTCTGAAGCCGTCGAATCCGCCAAGCGCCCACATGCTCTCTATGAATCGAAAGCCCCGAAACATGGGCATTGTCGGGTTAGAACCTCGTCAATGGATATATGTTGTTGGAGATAATCATGGCTTACTTTATTGTTAATACTTAAAATTGAATTAAGCAGAGGCATCGGTGAGTCATTTTGCCAGTTTTCCGACGGCTCACTTGTGTCCCCTAGGACCCCGAGATCGCATGAACTGTTCTGAGACTGAGCGCTCTAACCATACGTGGGTACGTTTACGGGCCTCCCCTCGATCACTGCCGGAATCTACAGACTTGTCCAGTGGCCACAACTAGTTCGCGGTGTTTCCATTTGCTTCTTGTCGGGCGTGCAGCTTGTATCTTTTGGTCCGATTTACTTTGGGGGAAGCCGTGTGTGCCTTGTAACCCCTTTTGTTTCTGCACGTCCGTATAGGTGGGATACGATGTTAAGCGGTTTCCGAAAGAGTGAGGTCTCTGGTCATCTCCCTAGAGGAGCTCTGATCCAGGGTGTATCTCCTAGGAGCTGACTTAGCCGTAGACTCAAACGACTAGGTCCGTCTCAGAGAATCGTCCGGACTCTCGGTACGGGTTAAACTTAGTTAGGTGGCTTCCTGGACTTGTTTGTAGTGAAGGAGAGTGCGAGTCGTGACTATCCTAATGGCGCACCTATTTTTATTAAGGGTGCGAGACTTGCCGGAAGGATTGATCGTACGTGTGGGTACATTTGGGCACCCCTGCAGGGTTAAATCTTTTCGAAAAGCCGTGTCCGCGGTTATGGATGACTTGGAGCTGTACTACTCGATCATAGAACAACTTGCACCTGCTATTTCAATACTAATAAACTTGTGTAGTAAGCTAGCACAACTACAACAATAAACCTGCAATAAAACTTGGTAACTGTGTGAGTGCCTTTGCAATTGCTTCCTCGTTGGGTGCGAAGGGGCAATGTATTGGCTAGGTTATGTTTGGTGTTAGTTTCTAGTTGGTTCTTTTATGCGCTCTCTTATCTTATTCTAGTTAGACGGAAGTTGTAGCGTGTCTCTGTAGTGCTTTTGTTGCCGCTAAGTCCACCATATAGCCTGTAGGCGAGCACAGCTGAATTCCAGTCTCGCGAGTACGTGCCTCGGTACTCACCCTCGTTTTCTTTTCTCCTTTTTCTTTCTCCCTCCTTTTTCGGCAACCGATGGCCCGATCTTCACAGGTATGGGAGCGCCGACGTTAGCAAGGTCACCCTTCCGGCTGGGCCTGGGCAGGGTTTGGACGCCATCGTTATCTTCAGGCCTCTTAGGCCCATTTGTATTCTTGTTCGTACTCAGATACTATTTTGCTTTATGTATGATTTGGATCTTTGTATTGTATATTTGGATATTTTGACTCGTGGAGTCTTCGCAGTTATATTATATTCTTTGTGGGTTCCATCGTGAACTTATGTAACTGTTGCTACTCGATTCCACCCGCATCACGTGCACGCTCCAACGTGCACGAGTCGCTTGGTGGTGCGTTTCCAAAGCGACATCATGCAGATTGTGACTTGATCGCTATAATCTGCAAGGTGCCGGTTTTGGGGCGTCACATTTGCCATGCTTGATGGTGAATCTCCCGAAGAACTTCATAGGAGTCTCTCGGCCCTTCAAGTCAAGCTAGTTGACCTCGGCTCTACCTAACGTGATGGGAGATGGATGAAGAGGAAGTTCTTCCAAGCCCTCTTGCCCTTCATGAAGGAAACAATGAACTCAATCAAGGGAGATGCCAACTTTAAGAAGATGACCGCTCATGACATCTTGCAAGAGATTGTGGCAAGGAAGATCTCCGAGAAGAATGCGGATGATGCTCTAGCTCGTGCACGTGGTGTGCATGCCCCCAACCTTGCTTTGAAGGCCAAAGTCTCTTTTCATGAAGAAGCAAGCTTGATGGAAGAGGAAGAGTCAATGGGTGGAAGCCCCAAGGACATGAAGTATGCTCATGCCGAACACATGGCTCTCGCTCAAAGGGCATTCATGAAGAAGTGGAAGTCATCTAGTCCCTCCAAGCCTAAAGGCACAACTAGAGTGAGAACTTGCTACAATTGTGGTAACCAACACCACTTCATTGCGAAGTGTCCTTATGAAAGAGTGATACGTCCATTTTTCATCACTATTTTGTATCATAATTTACTATTATTCATTGATATATTTCATATTTAGAGATGATACTTATGTTATTTCCTCTGCTTTTACATGTTTGATGATCATTGGAGGATTTGCTGCCGGAGTCAGGATTCTTCTGGAAAAAGGACCATCAAGACACCATATTTTGAAGATCAGGAAAATTCTAGAAAAATACCAGAAAATTATATTTTATCAGAAGACTGAAGAAGCCAGAAGGAGGAAGCGAGAGGGGCCACATGGCGACCTCACCACCAGGGGGCGCGGCCCAGCCCCTAGCCATGCCACCCTGTGGTGAGAGCCCCCTGGACCACTTCTGCCATCGCCCCTTCGTGTATTTCATCGTCCTCGAAAACCTAAGTCAAGGAGGGGGCTCAGAGATAGACACCGCCGCCTCTGCGGGGCAGAAAACACTAGAGAGAGAAAAGCTCTTCGGCAGGGAGAAATCTGCCAGCGAAATTCCTTCACAGAGAGGGGAGATCGTCGCCATCGTCATCACCATCGCATCGGACTTCATCGGGATCATCATCATCTCCATCACCAGCACCTTCATCTCCACCATCACCATGCCATCCCGCTGTAACATCTTGAGTTGAATCTTGTCAAATTCTTAGGGGAAACTTTCCCGGTGTTGATTACTCTTGTGGTTGATGCTATTGAGTAGAACCATTGAATTAAGGTTTATGTTCAGATTGTTATTTACCATTATTTCACCTCTGATCATGATCCATATGATATCTTGTGAGTAGTTCGTTTAGTTCTTGAGGACATGGGAGAAGTCAAGTCGTTAGTAGTGGAATTATGTTGAGTAATATTTAATGGTTTGATATTTATTTGTTGTGGTGCTATTTCACTAGTGGTGTCATGTGAACGTCGACTACATGATACTTCACCATTTATGGGCCTAGTGAGGTGCATTGTGTATTTGGCTACCAATTGTGGGGTTGCTGGAGTGACAGAAACCTAAACCTCCGTTGGGAAACCATTGCACCAGGGAGCGTAGGATCTTAGAGTTTAAGGCTGTGGTTAGATTTATCTTAATTACTTTCTTGTATTTGCGGATGCTTGCAAGGGGTATAATCACAAGTGTGTATTTATCCTACTAAGGGTAGTGCGCTAGCACAGGTTCACCCCCATAACACTTATCAAACCAGTAAAGATTATTTAGCGGTATGAAGCGAAAGCACTTGACAGAAACTCTTGTGTGTCCTCGAGAACGTTTGGTCATCATAAGTTACACAACTGGCTTGTCCTTTGCTCCAGAAAGGATTGGGCCACTTGCAGCAATTATTGTTATTGTCTTTTATTTACTCGTACTTTATTTACTTGCATTACCAAATACCCCTGAAAACCTGTTTGCTAGTATTTACAGTGAACACTTGATCAAAACCACTTGTCAACACCTTTGGCTCCTCGTTGGGTCTGACACTCTTATTTATCGAAAGTACTATGATACACCCCCTATACTTGTGGGTCATCAAGACTATTTTCTGGCACCGTTGCCGAGGAGTGAAGCGCTATTGAAGAGTGGATTTGGTAAAGGTAACCGCCGCTGTGAGTATTGTTTTTTATTTGTCTTTTACTTTTATTTTATTTTGCTATGGAGAATTCTCCATTTGGTTTCCTATTTGGGAACACTTCTACTACTGCTGCACATGTGGATGAATCACCACCACCACCACCTGCTCAATTAGATCCTTTTAAAATACCTATGAAAATTGTTGAGCGTGTTATGATAACTGCTATTTAGGAGATGGAACTGTCCATCCGGGTGATCACTTACTTCTTATACATGAATTATGCGAGTTGTTCAAGTATGCAGGTATTTCACCAAGCTAGGTCAATAGGAAGCTATTCTCTTTATCATTGAAAGGCAGAGCCGAGGAGTGGTATCGGCTACTTAAAGATGGTCCATCTATTGCATGGGAGGAAATTCTGCGTCTCTTTTATTCCAAGTTTTATCCTCCAAGTGAAATTCATAAAGATCGTAATCGGATATATGACTTTTGGCCTCATGATGGAGAGAGTATTGCCCAAGCGTGGGGGAGATTGAAGTTACTAATGCTCAAATGTCCCATTCATGAGCTCCCCAATAATATTGTTATTGATAATTTTTATGCGCGGCTTGCTCTTCTTGATAAGGATTATTTGGATGCCTCCTATTTTGGATCATTTACTCATATGAAGGAAGATGCTAAGTGGAATCTCATTGACCGTATCCAAGAGAATGCTGAAGGATGGGAAAACGACAACGGTAGGAAGTCAGGTATAAATTATGACTATGAATGCATTAAAACTTTTATGGGAACCGATGACTTTCATAGTGTTAGCATTGCTTATGGTCTTGATTCTCAAATACTTGCTAATTGTCTTAAGGCGTTTGCCTCTTATCTTGATGTTCCAAAGAAAGATTGGAAAAAATATCATGCGCCTTATAAAGATTCTATTAGTCATATTCCTGCTGTAGCTACTAAAGTTTGTACTATTGATAGCATTGTGCCTGAACCTTATTTTGAGAAGGCACCTTTCCCTGCTAAGGTAAAAGAGTATTCTACTTTGGTAAGTGTGTCTAATAAAAGTACTAAGAAAGCTGTAGCGCCTGATGAGCAAATTACTATTAAGTCTCCTGTGGCTATATTGAAGGACCTTGTTACTAAAGATGTAGGGGATGAATATATTCTTTTTTGTGAAGATGCTTCTAACATTATCTCTCATCCTAAAAGGCATAGGAAGAAAAGTGTTCCTGTTATTTCTATCAGGATTGGCGATCATTGCTATTATGGTTTATGTGACATTGGTGCTAGTGCAAGTGCCATTCCTTTAGAGCTTTACAAAGAAAATATGCATGAGGTTGACGCTTGTGAACTTGAAGATATTGATGTTGTTGTTCAGCTTGCTAACAGAGAGACTGTTTGGCCTCTGGATATTGTTTGAGATGTGGAAGTTCTTTGCGTTAAGACCAAATATCCCACTGATTTTCTAGTACTTGGTAAGGAGGCTAGTAAAACTTGTCCTATTATTTTTGGTAGGCCCTTTTTGAATACTTGTGGTGCTATGATAGACTGTAAGAAGGAGAAAATTTTCACTAAGTTTGATGGAGAGTCTTATGAGTTTAATTTTTCCAAGTTTGATAAGACTTCTTATGAAAATGACATGCCTGATGAAAATTTTCGAGTTGAACAGCTTGCTTCTATTGCTCTTGCCCCTAATAATGCTTTGTAGCAATTCATAGAGGACCATGAAAGTGATGTTTTCAGGAAGGAAAGAGAAGAGATTGACGATATTTTCCTTCGTCAACAACCATTGATCATGCACAATTTACCTATGGAGGATCTTGGTACCACTTTGCCACCTAAGGAAGATCCTATTTTTGAATTAAAACCTTTACCTGATGATCTTAAATATGCCTATATAGATGATAAGAAAATATATCCTTTTATTATCAGTTCTAAACTTTCAAGAAAGGAAGAAGAAAGGTTATTGGAGATATTGAGGAAACATCGAGGAGCTATGGGATATACTCTTGATGATTTAAAAGGGATTTGCCCCACTTTATGTCAGCATGCTATTAATATGGAGGACAACGCGAAACCAGTTGTGGAACATCAACGCCACTTAATTCCCAAGATGAAGGATGTGGTAAGAAATGAGGTATTGAAGCTCCTTGATGCTGGTATTATTTATCCTATTGCTGATAGTAGATGGGTTAGTCCTGTTCATTGTATTCCTAAGAAAGGAGGTATGACTGTTGTGCCTAATGAGAATAATGAGCTTATTCCTCAAAGGGTAGTAGTTGGTTATAGGATGTGCATTGATTATAGGAAGGTAAACAAAGTTACTAAGAAAGATCATTATCCTTTACCGTTTATAGATCAGATGCTAGAAAGGTTATCTAAGAAAACTCAATTTTGTTTCCTTGATAGACGTATGCCTTTTGGTTTATGCAATGCTCCTGCTACTTTTCAAAGATGCATGTCTACTATTTTTCATGGTTTTTGTGAAGAAATTGTGGAGGTTTTCATGGACGATTTCTCTATCTATGGAACTTCTTTTGATAATTGTTTGCACAATCTTGATAAAGTTTTGCAGAGGTGTGAAGAAACTAACCTTGTTCTTAATTGGGAGAAATGCCACTTTATGGTAAATGAAGGAATTGTCCTTGGACATAAATTTTTTGAAAGAGGTATTGAAGTTGACAGAGCAGAAGTAGAAGGAATTGAGAAGATGCCTTGTCCCAGAGATGTTTAAGTATTTGCCTCCAACCTTTACAACTCAGCAAAGAAGAAAATTCTTTTATGATTTGAGGCATTACTTTTGGGATGACCCACATTTATAGAAATAAGGAGTTGATGGTATTATGCGAAGATGTGTACCAGAATATGAGCTACAAGAAATATTGAGGAAATGCCATGGAAGTGCTTATGGAGGACATCATGCTAGAGATAGAACCGCACAAAAGGTTCTACAATCAGGTTTTTATTGGCCAACCCTCTTTAAAGATGCTAGAAGGTATGTTTTATCTTGCGATGAATGTCAAAGAGTTGGTAATATTTCTAGATGTAATGAAATGCCTATGAGATACACTCTTGTTATTGAACACTAATCGTGTAGGGGATTTTGGTTTATTATTAGGAATTTTAGGTTTTTTTTGGATAACAGGTAGTTTAGAGTTTAGGGATTTGTTCAAAATAGCTAATAACTGGATTCCTAATAATGGAATTAACTCTTTACTTACTACTTTGTGTGCTTTTTTATTATTCCTTGGTGCAGTTGCGAAATCCGCACAATTCCCTCTTCACGTATGGTTACCAGATGCTATGGAAGGACCCACTCCCATTTCAGCTCTTATACACGCAGCAACGATGGTTGCTGCCGGGATTTTTCTTCTAGCTCGGCTTTTTCCTCTTTTCATATCTCTACCTTTGGTAATGACTTTAATTTCTTTAGTAGGTACAATAACACTCTTCTTAGGAGCTACTTTAGCTCTTGCTCAGAGAGATATTAAAAGAAGCTTAGCCTATTCTACAATGTCTCAATTGGGTTATATGATGTTAGCTCTAGGTATAGGTTCTTATCAAGCTGCTTTATTTCATTTGATCACTCATGCTTATTCAAAAGCTTTATTATTCTTGGGATCCGGATCCGTTATTCATTCAATGGAACCTCTTGTTGGATATTCACCAGATAAAAGTCAGAATATGGTTCTTATGGGTGGTTTAAGAAAATACATTCCAATTACAAGAACCACTTTTTTATGGGGTACACTTTCTCTTTGTGGTATTCCACCTCTTGCTTGCTTTTGGTCTAAAGATGAGATTCTTAGTAATAGTTGGTTGTATTCGCCCTTTTTTGGAATAATAGCCTCCTTTACTGCAGGATTAACTGCCTTTTACATGTTTCGGATATATTTACTTACATTTGATGGGTATTTGCGCGTTCATTTTCAAAATTACAGTACCACTAAAGAGGGTTCCTTGTTGTTTGATTGTTGGGGATTTGACTTTATGGGTCCTTTTCCTCCTTCAAAAGGCTATACCCACATACTTGTTGCTGTTGATTATGTTACTAAATGGGTAGAAGCCATACCTACAAAGAGTGCCGATGGTGAGACCTCGTTAAAAATGCTTAAGGATGTTATTTTTCCTAGGTTTGGTGTGCCTAGATATCTTATGACTGACGGAGGTTCTCATTTTATTCACGGTGGTTTTAGAAAAACTCTCGCTAGATATGATGTTAATCATAGAATTGCTTCTGCTTATCACCCCCAAACTAGTGGGCAGGTAGAGCTTTCAAATAGAGAGATCAAGTCTATCTTGCAGAAGACTGTCAATAGATCTAGGAAAAACTGGGCTAGCAAGTTAAACGATGCTTTATGGGCTTATAGAACTGCTTATAAGAACCCCATGGGCATGTCTCCTTACAAAATGGTTTACGGAAAAGCGTGTCACTTGCCTTTAGAATTAGAATACAAAGATTTTTGGGAAGTGAAAGAGCTTAATAGGGATTTTAAACTTGCTGGTAAGAAAAGGTTGTTAGATTTGAGTTCTCTAGATGAGTGGAGAAATGAAGCCTATGAGAATGCCAGACTTTTCAAAGAGAAAGTCAAGCAATGAAATTATAAGATAATTCTTAAAAGAGAGTTTTATGTTGGTGAGAAAGTTCTATTGTATAGGTCTCATCTCAGATTTTTTGCAGGAAAATTACTCTCTAAATGGGAAGGTCCATATGTTATTGTTGAAGTGTACCGCTCAGGTGCGATAAAGATTGCTTCGTTGAAAGATGACACTACACAAGTGGTGAATGGGCAAAGACTCAAACATTATATTGCTGGAGATTCTTATAATGAAGATGTTGATGTTATTGAAACAGTTTCTCCGGAAGAATTCATCCAGGACAATTTGCAGGAACCTGCAGAGTTCGTTTTCAAATAGATAACAGTTCTAGTCAGAAAAGGTTCGTGCTAAACTTTTTCATTAATATTTTTGTTGTTTTTATTAAATATGAAAAATCGCGAGACGAAAATGGGCAGGAGACAGAGTCCGGTGGCTCCTCACCAACAGGGGGCGCGAGCCCACCCTAGGCTGTGCCACCCTATGGTGAGTCCACTCCGGATCTCGTTTCTGTCCCGGTTTTCTCCTGAGATTTCGTCTCGATGTATAATTTTTGCCTATATAACCCCCAGAGTCTCCGAGGTCTGTATATCATTTTCTCGTCATGTTTTGTTTCGAGCTGTTTCTGTCAGGAGTTGATCTTAAGTTTTGAGAGCGCCATGGCTTCTTCAAGCGATGACAAGGGAAAGAGGCCCAGGGAAGAAGACCCCAAGCTGAAGAAGGAACAGGAGGCTGGAAAATCAAGGGCGAGAAACTCTACTTTTGTAGGGTCAATGAACATTGGACGTGCCATTTCTCATGATATGCGGGGACCAACGTTTCCAGTCTTGGATTTAAATTTCATGCCTATAATAAAAGAGGGTATGCTGGTCACTGACGAGCTTTGTGCCCAATACCAAATTCTGGAGAGGGAGATACAGATACTTCAAGAAGAGAATCTCAGGCTTGACAGGATGATTGAACATTTCATTAACCTAAGGGTGGTCCCACCACCACCGAAGGAGTAATTCATCATCGGTATTGGCATCCCCTTGGCTTGTTCCAAGCTTGGGGGAGTGCCGCGGTATCACATCATCACCTTTTACTCATTTACTTTTCAAGTAGAGTCATATCATGAATAGAGAAGTTATCTTATAGAATAGTTTGCAGTGTGGAAGTATCCTCCTTAGTTGGTTATCTATGTATCCCTTGGTGTGAGTTGCGGTAATGAAATATTAATGAGAAGTTTTATCATTTACTTTCCGCACACTTTATTTTAGTTTGCAATGTTTCTTATATGATTAGTATTGGTATCACTTTGGGAGCATGAGTAAATTTAGTTGGTTTTGGCAAACTTAGCTTGGTCAGTAGCAACATTACCTTGAGGTTTGAGTAGAAAAGAAGAAAGAAGTGTTTGTAGTTACATCACTTCAGTTTTCCTTCATGTTTGGCTTATAAGCATTATTATTCTTAAAGTTAAAATCATTGTACCTTCAAGGAAGTTTGCAAGATTGTTCTTATTATATGTATGTTTGTTTGTTTCATGCAACTCTTATGCTTGCTACCCAGCCTTGCTAGCCAAAGACCTCTACTGAGAGGAAATAATTCTCATGCATCCAACTCCTAAAAACCAAGTCACTTCCAAAGAGTCCCCTATACATTCCTATGCATGGTATTTCAAGCCATTCCAAGTAAATTTTCATGTGCCACCTTTCGAAAACCTTCAAATACTTCTCATTTTGTGCCACTATTTTTAGCTCATGAGGACGTAGTGGATGGGTTTGTTATCTTCCATACTAAATTAAGTACCCCTTGACTAGGCAGCTTCATCTGCTCGCCATTAATTTTGCAAGGGAGCTGGTCAGACCATTATAATCTCAAAAAGAAAAGAAAAAAGGCACTCCTCCATGGTATGTGAAAGTTGGTCAGCACCCGATGGAATCGGTTAGCCATGGTTTGAGAAAGGAAAAGGTGGGGAGGAGTGCCAAACTATAAAAGAGCACCAATGTGCCAATTAATCAAACATCTCGGAACCGCTCTCACTTGTTTAGTATGGAAGATATCAAGAACTCCGTTGCTAGTCGTTGACAAAAGCAACCACCTCTCAAAACAATTTTTACCTCTGTTTTACAAATGAAAAGCTCTAGCACATGTTTAATCCCTGCTTCCCTCTGTGAAGGGCCTGAATTTTACTTTTATGTTGAGTCAACCTATTCCCTTCTATCTCAAGCAAGCATTTGAGTTGTTATGTTTCACTCATCCATATGTTGATCCGTTTAATCATGTTTATTAACTTCTGTTGTTAGTACAATGCTTTTGTCTGAAGGAATATATCTTTGAAAGCTTTCTATGAATGCAAAAAATTTGTTTCGTTGAGCATATGGTTTTTGCTATATTAGCTCTGTTTTAAAAAGGCTCCATTCAAAAGCTAGTGTAGTTTGTTCATTGTTCTCTGACCAAGAACTAAGGTTTGCCATCACCAAATATAGTTTACCTTGTGCATCTTTATTTGTGATTCCCTTTTACTTATTACAAGTCTATATCTTATAAAGGGAAGTTGCTGTCTATTATAAATTGTGCCTTGGTGAATGTGATGCTTCTTGTCCGTATTTTGATTATCGACACTTCACTCCATAAACCTGTGGTCAAGTTTACCGAGTTTAGTTTTCGCTTGGGGACAAGCAAGGTCTAAGCTTGGGGGGGTTGATACGTCCATTTTGCATCACTATTTTGTATCATAATTTACTGTTATTCATTGATATATTTCACATTTAGAGATGATACTTATGTTATTTCCTCTGTTTTTACATGGTTGATGATCATTGGAGGATTTGCTGTCGGAGTCAGGATTCTGCTGGAAAAAGGACCATCAAGACACCATATTTTGACGATTAGGAAAATTCCATAAAAATATCAAAAAATTATATTTTATCAGAAGACTGAAGAAGCCAGAAGGAGGAAGCGAGAGGGGCCATAGGGCGGCCTCACCACTACGGGGCGCGGCCCAGCCCCTAGCCGCACCCACCTATGGTGAGAGCCCCCTGGCCCACTTCTACCATCGCCCCTTCATGTATTTCATCCTCCCCAAAAACCTAAGTCAAGGAGGGGGCTCAGAGATAGACACCGCCACCTCTGCGGGGCAGAAAACACCAGAGAGAGAAAATCTCTCCGGCAGGGAGAAATCTGCTGGGGAAATTCCTTCCCGGAGAGGGGAGATCGTCGCCATCATCATCACCATCGCACCGGACTTCATCGGGATCATCATCATCATCATCATCATCATCTCCATCACCAGCACCTTCATGTCCACCATCACCACGCCATCCCGCTGTAACATCTTGAGTTGAATCTTGTCAAATTCTTAGGGGAAACTTTCCCGGTGTTGATTACTCTTGTGGTTGATGCTATTGAGTGGAACCGTTGAATTAAGGTTTATGTTCAGATTGTTATTTACCATTATTTCACCTCTGATCATGATCCATATGATGTCTTGTGAGTAGTTCGTTTAGTTCTTGAGGACATGGGAGAAGTCAAGTCGTTAGTAGTGGAATTATGTTGAGTAATATTTAATGGTTTGATATTTATTTGTTGTGGTGCTATTTCACTAGTGGTGTCATGTGAACGTCGACTACATGATACTTCACCATTTATGGGCCTAGTCAGGTGCGTTGTGTATTTGGCTACCAATTGTGGGGTTGCTGGAGTGACAGAAACCTAAACCTCCGTTGGGAAACCATTGCACCAGGGAGCGTAGGATCTTAGAGTTTAAGGCTGTGGTTAGATTTATCTTAATTACTTTCTTGTATTTGCGGATGCTTGCAAGGGGTATAATCACAAGTGTGTATTTATTCTAGTAAGGGTAGTGCGCTAGCACAGGTTCACCCCCATAACACTTATCAAACCAGTAAAGATTATTTAGCGGTATGAAGCGAAAGCACTTGACAGAAACTCCCGTGTGTCCTCGAGAATGTTTGGTCATCATAAGTTACACAACCGGCTTGTCCTTTGATCTAGAAAGGATTGGGCCACTTGCAGCAATTATTGTTATTGTCTTTTATTTACTCGTACTTTATTTACTTGCATTACCAAATACCCCTGAAAACCCATTTGCTAGTATTTACAGTGAATCCTTGATCAAAACTACTTGTCAACACCTTCGGCTCCTCATTGGGTTCGACACTCTTATTTATCGAAAGTACTACGATACACCCCCTATACTTGTGGGTCATCAAAGAGTGGAAGATCACAATGGAAGACTCGTCCACAAGGAGATGAAGGCCAAGTCACAACCTCCAAGAAACTTTGACAAGAAGAAAGCTGTTCCAATACATGCATTGACGACTCAAGAAGAATATCTCTCCGGTGATGATTCAAGTGATGGTGAAGAAGTAGGGAAGGCCGCCATTGCCATCGTCAAGCCTACCTCTTCGTCATCCCTCTTCGCTTCCGCAAATGAGTCCAAGCGCTCCAACTTCAAAGGGACATGTCTAATGGCTCATGCTACAAAGGTATCACCTACCTTCACACCCATCATACCTAGAAGCCTATCTTTGATGGATTGTGTTGATGCTAGTAATGATAAGGAAGAGCCTAATGAATTTGACATGTTCATGTCAACTTTGCATGGGGAGACCAAAGCTCGCTTTGAGATTCTCCTATATCAATATAATGAGTCTCTCGAACTTAATGATAAAAATGAGGAACGCATCTTTGAGCTAGAAGGGCATGCTCGTGAGTATGCCAATGAAATTGCCATACTCACTCAATCCCTTGAGGTTGAGCAAGACCTAAGGATGGCACTTGAAGCATCCAAGTTGGGTCTTGAAGAGTCTCATAATTTGGACATTGCTAGGCTTAAAAGTGATCGAGACATTGCTCAATCCATTGCTAATGAACTTAGGTTGCAAAATGAAAAACTTAATCTTATAATTGCTAAAGAAGCATCCAAGTTCCCTTCTAGCACTTTTGTTGCAAGTACTTGTCACACTAACCCTCTTTATGAGAAAGATCCTCCCAATGGTGACACAAGGCTTGATGAGCTTTTGAGTGCTCAAAAGCAACATGGTGACAAGACCGGTATTGGTTTCATCTCCAAGTCTAAGAAGAAGAGGAACAAGAAGAAGAACAACAAGAAGACGAAGTTTCTCATGCCTACTCCTTCTCCTAAGAAGCACATCCCAAATGACATATGCTTTGATGAGGATGGCAATGTTTTTGAGGAGGAGGGGGAGCTTTTGAAGGAGGTGGTTGGGAATGCCAAAAAGGCAATGCCCAATCACAACGACTTTGCGGGAAAATATAACCCTTCTTATGTTCTTCGCCGTGCTTATGATGGGCATGTTTATGCCAAATTTGTTGGTTCGCCTAATGAACACATTGCTTGGTCTATTTGGGTTCCTAAGACCCTTGTCACTAACAAAAAGGGACCAATTAAAAAATGGGGACCTAAAAACAAGACTTGATTCCTTGTAGGGCTTTGCTTTCGGGGCGGGACAATGGATAATTGATAGTGGTGCTACCAATCATATGTCCGGAAGCAAAGAGTTGGTGAAGGAGCTTCGCACCGGTTCATCTAGTGCAGGCTACATCACCTATGGAGATTCCTCAAGGTCAAAGGTATTGGGTCTTGGTAAATTTGTCATCTCTCAAGATGTTACTGTGGAAGATGTCATGCTTGTTGAGACTCTCTCTTATAATTTACTTTCCGTAGCTCAACTTGCCGATATGGGCTTTGCAACTTTCTTTGATGTTGGGATTGTGGTTCTTTTGTGGAGCAAGTCTCTTAAAGTAGCCTTTGTTGGGCATGTTGAAAATGGCTTATATGTGATTGACTTCTCGGAGAAGGTCACTAAAGTCGCGACTTGTCTAATGCCTAAAGTTGACGTGGGATGGCTTTGGCATCGCCCGCTAGGACACGTCAATATGAGAACTTTGCAAAGTCTCTACAAAGGTAACCACATCCTAGGACTAACCGATCTAATCTTTGCCAAAGATCGTGTGTGTAGAGCTTGCATTGAAGGAAAGATGCATGAACTTCCTCATCCTAGCAAGACGATCATTTCTTCTAAGAGGGTCTTAGAGCTCCTCCACATGGACCTCTTTGGCCCTCCATCTCATGCAAGTCTAGGAGGAAAGAAGTATTGCTTAGCGATTGTTGATGACTACTCAAGATATACATGGGTCTACTTCTTCAAGCAAAAATACGAGACCCAACAAACCGCCAAGGACTTCATCAAGGAAGTGGAACGTCAATTTGGCCAAGATATCTTGATAATTCGAAGTGACAATGGGACGGAGTTCAAGAACTACACCGTGAATGAATTCTTGAGTGATGAGGGAATTCATCATCAATACTCATCTCCCTACACTCTGCAACAAAATGGTGTAGCCGAGCGGAAGAACCAGACCTTGATGGACATGGCTAGGACAATATTGGCAAAGTTTAAGTCTCCGTATAACTTTTGGACCGAAGCTATCAATACTGCTTGTCATGCTTCTAATCGGCTATATCTTCGCAAGGGCTTGAAAAAGACTCCGTATGAGATCCTCACCGGCAATAAGCCTAACATCAAATACTTTTGAGTATTCAGTTGTAAGTGCTTCTATCTTAGAAAGGGTGTTCATTTGTCCAAGTTTGACTCTAAAGCTCTTGAGGGTATCTTTGTTTGTTATGCCGCCGAATCTCATACTTTTAGAATCTTTGACAAAGAGTCCGCTCGTGTTGTTGAAGTTTCTAACGTGAGATTCGACGAGAATGACGGCTCCCGTGTGGAGAAAAGTGGTGTTTGTGATGTAGGTGACAAAATACCTCCTCAAGCCATAAGAAGAATGGGTGTGGGTCATCTCATACCCATTGAGGGACACCTTTTGGCGGAAGGAGAAGGACTATGCTCTACTCAAGTGGAGCCTTCACCTTCACAAGCTCCACAAGCTTCACAAGGTCCGATTGATGCTAACCAAAGACAAGCTCTAGACCCTCACTCAAGCGAGCAAGGCCAAGATCAAGACCAAGTGGATGGTGGTGATTCTTCACCAATGGTAGATCAAGAACAAGCTCAAGATGATGAGCATGCTCATGATAATGATCAAGCTCAAGTTGAAGGTCAAGGCAAGGACCAAAATAGTGGTGATGATCAAGTGGCTTCTCAAGAGTCTTTTGAAGAAGCTCAAGCTCGCCATGCAAGGAAAGTGGAAGAAGCTCTTCTCAAGGGAAGCCATTCCTTGGATAGTGTGATTGGAAGTGTGAGAAAAGGGGTTTCTACAAGGAGACAATTAGCCAACTTTAGTATCCATCATGCCTTCGTCTCTTGTGTGGAACCTCAAAAGGTGTTTGAGGCACTTGAAGACCCAGATTGGGTAGAAGATATGCACGAAGAACTCAACAACTTCAAGCGCAGTGGTAGAAGTGTTCCCAAATAGAAAACCAAATGGAGAATTCTCCATAGCAGAGTAAAATAAAAATAAAACAATACTCACAGTGACGGTTACCTTCAGCAATTCCACTCTTCAATAGCGCTACACTCCCCGGCAACGGCGCCAGAAAATAGTCTTGATGACCCACAAGTATAGGGGGTGTATCATAGTACTTTCGATAAATAAGAGTGTCGAACCCAACGAGGAGCAGAAGGTGTTGATAAGTGGTTTTGATCAAGGATTCACTGTAAATACTAGCAAACGGGTTTTCAGGGGTATTTGGTAATGCAAATAAATAAAGTGCAAGTAAATAAAAGATAGTAGTAACAATTGCAGCAAGTGGCCCAATCCTTTCTTCAGCAAAGGACAAGCCGGTTGTGTAACTTATAATAACCAAACGTTCTCGAGGACACACGGGAGTTTCTGTCAAGAGCTTTCGCTTCATACCGCTAAGTAGTCTTTATTGGTTTGATAGGTGTTATGGGGGTGAACCTGTGCTAGCGCACTACCCTTACTAGGATAAATACACACTTGTGATTATACCCCTTCCAAGCATCCGCAAATACAAGAAAGTAATTAAGATAAATCTAACCACAGCCTTAAACTCTAAGATCCTACGCTCCCTGGTGCAATGGTTTCCCAACGGAGGTTTAGGTTTCTATCACTCCAGCAACCCCACAATTGGTAGCCAAATACACAATGCATCTCACTAGGCCCATAAATGGTGAAGTATCATGTAGTCGACGTTCACATGACACCACTAGTGAAATAGCACCACAACAATATCAAACCATTAAATATTTCTCAACAATAATTGACTACTAACATCTTGACTTCTCCCATGTCCTCAAGAACTAAACGAACTACTCACAAGACATCATATGGATCATGATCAGAGGTGAAATAATGGTAAATAACAATCTGAACATAAACCTTAATTCAACGGTTCCACTCAATAGCATCAACTACAAGAGTAATCAACACCGGGAAAGTTTCCCCCAAGAATATAACAAGATCCAACTCAAGATGTTACAGCGGGATGGCATGGTGATGGTGGAGATGAAGGTGCTAGTGATGGAGATGATGATGATTCCAATGAAGTCCAGTGCGATGGTGATGACGATGGCGACGATCTCCCCTCTCCGGGAAGAATTTCCCCGGCAGATTTCTGCCGGCCGGAGAGCTTTTTCTCTCTCTGGTGTTTTCCGCCCCGCAGAGGCGGCTGTATCTCTCTCTGAGCCCCTCCTCTGACTTAGGTTTTCGATGATGATGAAGTACGCGAAGGGGCAAGACCAGAAGTGGGCCAGGGCGCCCTCACACAGGGCCGGCGCGGCCAGGGGCCAGGCCGCGCCCCCTGTGCGTGAGGCGGCCCCTGGCTCCTCTCTCCTTCTCCTTCTGGCTTTCGGAGTCTTTTGGTAAAATATAATTTTCTGGTATTTTTCTAGAATTTTCCTGATCTTCCAAAATATGGTGTCTTGACGGTCCTTTTCCAGCAGAATCCTGACTCCGGTAGCAAATCCTCTAATGATCATCAAACATGTAAAAACAAAGGAAATAACATAAGTATCATATCTAAATATGAAATATATCAATGAATAACAGTAAATTATGATACAAAATAGTGATGCAAAATGGACGTATCAACCCCCCAAGCTTAGACCTCGCTTGTCCCCAAGCAAAAACTAAACTCGGTAAACATGACCACAGGTTTATGGAGTGAAGTGTCGATAATCAAAATATGGACAAGAAGCATCACATTCACCAAAGGCACAAGTTATAATAGACAGCAACTCCCCTTTATAATATAGGCTTGCAACAAGTAAAGGGAATCACATATAAAGATACACAAAATAAACTATAATTGGTGATGGCAAACCTTAGTTCTTGGTCAGAGAACAATGAATAACTATACTAGCCTTTGAATGGAGCTTTTTTAAAACAAAGCTAATATAGCAAAAACCATATGCTCAACGAAACAAACTTTTTACATTCATAGAAAGCTTTTAAAGATATATTCCTTCACACAAAAGCATTGTACAAAACAAAGGAGATAGTAAACATGATTAAACGGATCAACATATGGATGAGTGAAACATAACAACTCAAATTCTTGCTTAAGATAGAGGGGAATAGGTTGACTCAATCATAAAAGTAAAAGACAGGCCCTTCGCAGAGGGAAGCATGGATTAAACATGTGCTAGAGCTTTTCATTTGTAAAACAGAGGTAAAAATTGTTTTGAGAGGTGGTTGCTTTTGTCAACGACTAGCAACGGAGTTCTTGATATCTTCCATACTAAACAAGTGAGAGTGGTTCTGAGATGTTTGATTAATTGGCACATTGGTGCTCTTTTATAGCTTGGCACTCCTCCTCACCTTTTTCCTTTCTCAAACCATGGCTAACCGATTCCATCGGGTGCCGACCAACTTTCACATACCATGGAGGAGTGCTCTTTTTCTTTTCTTTTTGAGATTATAATGGTCTGACCAGCTCCCTTGCAAAATTAATGATGAGCAAATGAAGCTGCCTAGTCGAGGGGTAGTTAATTTAGTATGGAAGATAACAAAACCATCCACTACGTCCTCATGAGCTAAAAACAGTGGCACAAAATGATAAGTATTTGAAAGTTTTTGAAAGGTAGCACATGAAAATTTACTTGGAATGGCTTAAAATACCATGCATAGGAATTTATAGTGGACTCTTTGGAAGTGACTTGGCTTTTGGGATTTGGATGCACGAGAAGTATTTCCTCTCAGTACAGGTCTTTGGCTAGCAAGACTGGGTAGCAAGAATAAGAGTTGCATGAAACAAACAAACATACATATAATAAGAACAATCATGCAAACTCCCTTGAAGGTACAACAATTTTAACTTTGAGAATAACAATGCTTATAAGCCAAACATAAGGAAAAATGAAGTGATGCAACTACAAACACTTCTTTATTCTTTTCTACTAAAACCTCAAGGTAATGTTGCTACTGATCAAGCTAGGTTTGCCAAAACCAACTAAATTTACTCATGCTCCCAAAGTGATACCAATACTAATCAACAAGACTAATCATATAAGAAACATTGCAAACTAAAATAAAGTGTTTAGAAAGTAAACGATAGAACTTCTCATTAATATTTCATTACCGCAACTCACACCAAAGGATACATAGATAACCAACTAAGGAGGATACTTCCAAACTGCGAACTATTCTACAGGATAATTTCTCTATTCATGATATGACTCTACTTTAAAAAGTAAATGAGTAAAAGGGTGATGATGTGATACCGCGGCACTCCCCCAAGCTTAGAATAAGCCAAGGGGATGCCATTACCGATGAAGAATTACTCTTGTGGTGGCGGTGGTGAATCTTCATTGTTGTCATACTTTCAAGGCAGAGGTCCTCCATCAAGGAAGGCTATCTTGGTCTCCAATATCCTGAAACTTGCAGCAGCACTCATTCGTTGAAATCTAGCTTCATACTCACAATTTTGGTTCTGCAAGTCGTAGAGTTGTGCTTGTAATTGGCTAGTTGTCTCCTGGAGCGAAAGGATATCCTTCCAGAGCTCTGTAGTCTCCTTCTTGTACTTGGTAACAAGCTCTTGATTAATCCTATGGATGATGTCCACCTCGCGTTCTGTGATACGTCTCAAACGTATCTATAATTTTTGATGCTCCATGCTTGTTTTTACACCATTTGCCTATTGTTTCGTTACACTTAGTGGCACTTTTATGCATTTTCTGGAACTAAACTATTAACGAAGTGCCACAGTGCCAGTTTCCTGTTTTCTGTTGTTTTTGTGTTTCAGAAGTGATACACAGGAAATATTCTCGGAATTGGACGAAACAAGTTCCTGAAGTCTTCTTTTACCCGGAAGCTTCCAGAGATCCGAAGGAGAGTAGGAGGCGAGGGACCAGGGGCCCACACGCACACGTGGCGCGGCCAGCCCCTGGCCCGCGCCATCCCCGTGTGTGGCCACCTGGCCCCTCCTCTGACATCGCCCCTTCGCCTATAAAGACCCCCCAACGAGAAAAACCTAAGTACCCGATCAGTTTTCCAGAACACATCGCGATCCGCAGCCGTCGTCGACCCAAAGATCGGGAGGGTCCAGAAGCTCTTCTCGGTACCCTGCCGGAGAGGGGAATCACCATCGGAGGTCTTCTTCATCACCATGCTTGCCTCCAGAGTGATGAGTGAGTAGTCTACCTTGGACTATGGGTCCATAGCAGTAGCTAGATGGTTGTCTCCTCCACCATGTGCTTCATGTTTAGATCTCATGAGCTGCCTTACATGATTGAGATCACCGTTATGTAATTCTACATGTTTGGTTTGTTGGGATCCGATGAATATTGGTGTTTATGATTAAGTTGCTATACTGAATTATATCTTTTGTTATCTCTATGTTGTTTATGATCTTGCATGCTCTCCGTTGTTAGTAGCTATCTTGGCCGAGTAGTTGCTAGTGACTCCAAGAGCGGGTATTTATGCTCGATAGTGGGTTCATGCCTCTATTTCACCTGGGGGAGTGACAGAAACCTCTAAGGTGGTAGATGTGCTGTTGCTACTAGGGAGAAAACAACATTCATATGCTCAAGGGCATATGCTTTGTTTACATTACACACTCCGCTTAATGCAATTATCTGTTGTTCGCAACTTAATACTTCTAGGGTGTTCGGATTGATATCCCAGGGAGTGGATTATTAGTCATAGATGCAGTTGGATGGCGGTCTATGTATTTTGTTGTAATGCCCAGAGTAAATCTCATAGTGATCTTCTGGACATATCACGTTATCTTTATTCTATCAATTGCCCAACTGTAATTTGTTTACCCAGCATGTGTTATTTTATCTATGGAGAGACACCACTAGTGAACTATGTATCCCGGTCCTATTTCCATCATATTTCTATCACCTGTTTACTTTACTCGTACTGTTTACTTTACTCGCATACTCTACTGTTTTCCACTCGATACGCTCATAATCTTTGTTTCAAGCAAACCGGTGAGATTGACAACCTCATCGTAAGTTAGGAGCAAACTATTTGTTTGTGTGTGTGCAGGTTCCACGTTGCAGCTAGCAAGCAAAGCTTGGACGAGGCGCCATATATAAATTGTCCGCTACTGTCGCAAACTAGCAAGCATCACCTTCAGTCGTCATTGTCTCTCCTCTCCTGACCGATATTAAACCTTGGTTTCTTAACTGAGGGAAGACTAGCCGCTACACTCATCATACCTTCCTCTTGGGGTTCCCAACGGGCTGGTTATCCACCACGCACAAGGATAGTCTGCTCCCACGTCAACTTGGCACCATCAGTAATTTCCTGGCGCCATCAACAAGCAGCAGCTAATTTTCTGGCGCCGTTGCCGAGGAACGAAGAAGAATAACCTCCCTCATCAACTGGTCGCCATCAAAGGGATCAGCTAATTTTCTGGCGCCGTTGCCGGGGAGGAAGAGAAGACTTCTACGAGGGGAGTTCTTCGCACACACATTCTTTACTTTGTTATTGTTTTGCTTTACTTTATTTATTTTACCTGCATTGCTTTTTATATAAAAAACCCAACAAAAAATTAGAATCCTTGGTAGTTGTTTTTACTTGTTTACTTTTGTTTTGCTGAAATGGCCAATCCTGAAAACACCAAGTTGTGTGACTTCACTAGCACGAACAATAGTGATTTTATCTGCACTCCTATTGCACCACCTGCTACTGCTGCAAACTTTTATGAGATTAAGCCTGCTTTGTTAAAAATTGTTATGGAAGAGCAATTTTCTGGTGCTAGCAATCAAGATGCTGCAGCTCATCTCAATAATTTTGTTGAGCTATGTGAGATGCAGAAATATAAGGATGTTGATAGTGATATTATTAAGCTCAAGTTGTTTCCTTTTTCTTTGAGAGGAAAAGCTAAAGATTGGTTGCTGTCTTTGACTAAGAATAGTATTGATTCATGGGCTAAGTGTAAGGATGCTTTTATTGGTAGATACTATCCTCCTGCTAAGATTATAGCTTTGCGTAGCAATATTATGAAGTTTACTCAGTTTGATAATGAACATGTTGCTCAAGCTTGGGAAAGAATGAAATCTATGATAAAGAATTGCCCCACTCATGGACTAACTACTTGGATGATTATCCAAACTTTTTATGCAGGACTGAATTTTTCTTCAAGGAACCTACTTGATTCAGCTGCTGGATGCACTTTTATGTCCCTTACCTTGGGCACCGCATCAAAGCTACTCGACAACATGATGGTAAATTATTCTGAATGGCACACCGAGAGAGCCCCACAAGGTAAGAAGGTAAATTCTGTTGAGGAAACCTCTTCCTTAAGTGATAAGATTGATACCATTATGGCTATGCTTGCTAATGATAGGACTCATGTTGATCCTAATAATGTTCCTTTGGCCTCTCTAGTTGCTCAAGAAGAGCAAGTTGATGTGAATTTCATTAGAAACAATAATTTTAACAAGAATGCTTATAGGAACAATTTTGCTAGTAACAATTATAGGCTGTATCCTTCTACCAATGGTAATGGTTATGGAAACTCTTATGGTAATTCCTACAACAACACTAGGGACACGCCCTCCGAGCTTGAGGTAATGCTCAAAGACTTCATCGGTAAGCAAACTGCTTTTAACAAGTCTGTTGAGGAAAAGTTAGGCAAAATTGATATTCTTTCTTCTAAAGTTGATAGCCTTGCTCATGATGTTGAACTTCTGAAACAAAAAGTGTTTCCTAATGATGTGAAAGAGAACAATATTTTTGCTACCGCTAATGCTATCCAAGTTGGAATTGATGAAAATATTAGATTGTTAGCGGAATTGCATGCCAGGTGGGAAAGAGAAGATGAGATGGCTAGAGAGATGATGGTATGTACCATTACTACCTCTAATGATGTTGCTCCTACTGATAACAATCCTCTTACTTTGATAGGTGTAGAGAAAACTCCCACTCCTTGTGTTAAAAAGACTAAAACTGCCAAAACTTTTTCTCAAAAGAGTGCTGAAATTTTTCGGAATGTGGGAGATGATAGCTATATTTCATTTAATGATTTTGATGTTGATGGCTGCAATATATCTGAAGTAATTTTGTTCTTGCAAAAGGTTGCTTTGACTCCCAATGCTAGTTCTTTAAATATTGCTTTTACTAAGCATATTACCAATGCTCTCATAAAGATTAGGGATGAAAAGTTGAAGCAAAAAGCCTCTGTTCCCAAGAAGTTAGAAGATGGTTGGGAACCCATCATTGATATGCATGTTAATGGTTATGATTGCCATGCTTTATGTGATCTAGGTGCTAGTATTTCTATCATGCCTAGAAAGATTTATGACATGCTTGATTTACCACCGCTTGAAAAGTGTTATTTTGATGTTCCTATTGCTGATGTTGCTAAGAAGAAACCTTTGGGAAGGATTAATGATGTTCTTATTGTGGTTAACAATAACCTTGTTCCCGTTGATTTTCTTATTATGGACGTTGAATGCCATGCTTCATGTCCTATTATTTTGGGAAGACCCTTTCTTCGAACTGTAGGTGCTATCATTGATATGAGGGAAGGCACTATCAAGTATCAATTCCCACTTAAGAAAGGTATGGAACACTTCCCTAGGAAAAGAAAGAAATTACTTTTTGACTCTATTCTTAGAGCAAATTATGAGCTTGATGCTTCATCACTTGATATTACTTGATTCGCAATTTTCTGCGCCTAGCTCAAAGGCGTTAAAGAAAAGCACTCTTGGGAGATAACCCAATGTTTTATTTTCAGTACTTTTTCTTTTATTTGAGTCTTGGAAGTCATTACTACTGTAATGACCGCTCCTTATCTTGTTTATTTCGTTTTTGTGCCAAGAGAAGACTCTAATTTCAGTGAGGTAAAGATTTGGGGATGTTGCTGTCTTCAAACTGTTTTCGGTGCTGCACCTTAAAAATTCGTGAAAATTCTCTGTTTATCTTTTGGACCTGAGATTTCTTGTGCATATGCCCCAGGTCATATCTAAACTTTTCTTAGTTGAACACTTTTTGATTTGAGCAACATAAAATCCCTCAAAAATTCGACCTTTGTTAGCTGTTCAGTTTTGACAGATTTCTGCCAATATTTGTGTTTGCCACTTTATCGCTTTCTTTTGAGTTCTTTTGATCATGGAACTTTTGGAGAAGTTGCTAAAGTAGTATATGCTATATATGTGGTGGTTTTGAGTTGAAACCTGAAGCAAATAGAGGATTTATTATATGTTATGCTTGCACTAATGTTGCTAATAGAATTGTGTTTAGTTTTGTATGAAGGAAGTTTTCAAGTGTAGGGATTGGAGAATGATGAGATGAGTTGAAGAATGGACAAAAGCTCAAGCTTGGGGATGCCCATGCATCACACCAAGAAATATCCAAGAAGTACAAGCGTTAAAGCTTGTGGATGCCCCCGAGGCACCCCTCCTTCATCGGCAAAAATCAGGTCACCTTTCAAAACACTATATTTTTATTGCTTCATGCACTATGTATTTTTCTTGGAGCGTCAGTTGTTTTAGTTTTATTAGTTGGTTTAGTTTGTTTGTTTGCTGCAATAAATGGTTGGACCCCAACAAATTTCTTTTGGAGAAGTTGCTTGTTTTCATTTGCAAAGAACGCTCAGTTTTTCACTCTTATCGTTCATCGATGCGTTCTTCTTTTTCTGCTACTGCTTTTGGTTTTTATTTTTGCCTTGATTTGCGTTCAGATCTTGTCATATCTTTTCATCAAGGTGTATTTTTGCCTCTGATTTATTGGTTTTCATCAAAAGAGGTGTTTATAAAAATTTCAAATGGTGTTGGAAAAGAGAAAAAGCTTTGTGCAAAATAGTGGTACAAGAAGGAGCTTGTGTAGATTGCGGCTTAGGCTTTTTCATGTCATGCTTGATGTCTTTTTGATAGTATGCTTAGTGGTTTTGCTATAGCATGACTTGTCTCAAATAACTGAGATTGCTTAATGAGCCTTTGAAAAAATCATGCGTTGTTTTTATTGTAAGAAAGCATTATTTTGGTTTTCTCCTTGATGCTTTATTTGGGTTGACTTGGCGCATGCTTACACATGTTAGACTCTTACAAAGTCACCAATAGCCTTCATGATCATTTATTTTTTTACCTTTTATGCCATCCTATGCTTCTTTTAATGTCGCTTTGTCGCTTTGCATGATTATGGCCATTATTGCTCTCTTAGTTGGTCGCTCCCAGTCTTTTGCTAGCCCTCGCCTTGTACTGAGTATGAGCTCTACTCGTGCATCCAACTCCTAAAAGCCAAAGTTTTCCAAAGTGTCCACCATACATACCTACTAGCAATTTGCTATTCCAAGTAAATTTGACTTTCTTTTATTTTCTCTTCAAATTAAACTCTTACCAGTGTTATGCGAAATTCGGTTAGTAAAGCTCTCACGAACCGGAAGGCATACTTTACTTTTTCCTGTTCTTAAAAATTTGACATTGTGATCTCTTATGTTGAGTTGTTATGCTTGCAAGTTGTAAGTTGGATTCTAGCCCATCCATGCTGTCATGGGGCAAGCTTTCAACATTGCACTTCTTATTTGAGTTGATATCGTGATCTTTTGTTTATGGATGCCCGCGGTGTGAAATGAATTGGGAATCTTGTGGGGATCATGGAGTTTGTATATGTGTTAGGGAAACGCCAGGCCGCCAATCTAAGCCATGCATAATTCATGGTGGAAATTTGCAGCATACCCATGGTGAACATTCGATGACGCATCTCACAATAAAAAGCTAAACAAAAGGCAAATAAAAGAGATGTCGAGGTGTTCATTGTCTGCTTGTCCTGTCATTTTGGTGTGGGCTTGTTCCATGTCATCGGGCACGGAGGTACCCCATTGGCGGTTCTCAATGATATGCATATACTTACAATGACAAGAGCCTTGCTTGGGACTCTTAAGTAAAGTAGCATGAGATTTGGGTACTCGTATTCACGGGGCACGAGGTCTTCAACTTATGATTTGTCAAGCATTTGCATCATAATTGTTCTCGCATTAACTTTAACCATTCAAGATGCTTATGATGGGGGCAATGAGAGCTCAAAGCCGGTAAGTACCATAATTTTTGAAGGTTATAAAACTTGCAATCACTGCTTCCCTCTGCGAAGGGCCTTTCTTTTACTTTTATGTTGAGTCACCACCTTCTTTCTTTATGCACCATTAAGAGAGCATAGTTGTCATTCTTAGTGTGATATGCATTGTTCCAAAGTTCATTGATTGACTCATATTGTTGGTTTCACATGTTCTTAAATTATTTGTATCTAGTCGCCCTCTCAAACTTGAAGGTGTCCTATGCATTTATGTTTTGCTTTCTTTGAAGGACAAGCTGAAAACCATTTGTATGTTTTTCCTTATGATTTGAACACACGTTTGACTTTCATTGTTTCATTATCATGATCTTTTGTTTGTGTTCTTTTGCATGTTTACAACATGGTTGCTAAGTTCTTATTGTTAGGATTATATCTTCATGCCCATGTTTTAAGTTCTATTGATCCCAGCTCACCAATGCTTACATATATGATCAAGATTGTGTAGGTGCATGTCACCTCAAAAATTATTCTTTTGTTATCACTTACCTACTCGAGGACGAGCAGGAGTTAAGGTTGGGGATGCTTGATACGTCTCAAATGTATCTATAATTTTTGATGCTCCATGCTTATTTTTACACCATTTGCCTATTATTTCGTTACACTTAGTGGCACTTTTATGCATTTCCCGGAACTAACCTATTAACGAAGTGCCACAGTGCCAGTTTCCTGTTTTCTGCTGTTTTTGTGTTTCAGAAGTGATACACAGCAAATATTCTTGGAATTGGACGAAACAAGTTCCTGAAGTCTTATTTTACCCGGAAGCTTCCATAGATCCGAAGGAGAGTAGGAGGCGAGGGACCAGGGGCCCACACGCACAGGTGGCACGGCCAGCACCTGGCCCACGCCACCCCCGTGTGTGGCCGCCTGGCCCCTCCTCTGACATCGCCCCTTCGCCTATAAAGACCCCCCGACGAGAAAAACCTAAGTACCCGATCAGTTTTCCAGAACACATCGCGATCCGCCGCCGCCGTCGACTCGAAGATCGGGAGGGTCCAGAAGCTCTTCCCGGCACCCTGCCGGAGAGGGGAATCGCCACCAGAGGTCTTCTTCATCGCCATGCTTGCCTCCGGAGCGATGAGTGAGTAGTCTACCTTGGACTATGGGTCCATAGCAGTAGCTAGATGGTTGTCTCCTCCACCATGTGCTTCATGTTTAGATCTCATGAGCTGCCTTACATGATTGAGATCACCGTTATGTAATTCTACATGTTTGGTTTGTTGGGATCCGATGAATATTGGTGTTTATGATTAAGTTGTTGTACTGAATTATATCTTTTGTTATCTCTATGTTGTTTATGATCTTGCATGCTCTCCGTTGTTAGTAGCTATCTTGGCCGAGTAGTTGCTAGTGACTCCAAGAGGGGGTATTTATGCTCGATAGTGGGTTCATGCCTCTATTTCACCTGGGGGAGTGACAGAAACCTCTAAGGTGGTAGATGCGCTGTTGCTACTAGGGAGAAAACAACATTCATATGCTCAAGGGCATATGCTTTGTTTACATTACACACTTCGCTTAATGCAATTATCGGTTGTTCGCAACTTAATACTTCTAGGGTGTTCGGATTGATATCCCAGGGAGTGGATTATTAGTCATAGATGCAGTTGGATGGCGGTCTATGTATTTTGTTGTAATGCCGAGAGTAAATCTCATAGTGATCTTCTTGACATATCACGTTATCTTTATTCTATCAATTGCCCAACTGTAATTTGTTTACCCAGCATGTGTTATTTTATCTATGGAGAGACACCACTAGTGAACTGTGTATCCCGGTCCTATTTCCATCATATTGCTATCACCTGTTTACTTTACTCGTACTATTTACTTTACTCGCATACTCTACTGTTTTCCACTCGATACACTCATAATCTTTGTTTCAAGCAAACCGGTGAGATTGACAACCTCATCGTAAGTTGGGAGCAAAGTATTTGTTTGTGTGTGTGCAGGTTCCACGTTGCAGCTAGCAAGCAAAGCTTGGACGAGGCGCCATATATAAATTGTCCGCTGCTGTCGCAAACTAGCAAGCATCACCTTCAGTCGTCATTGTCTCTCCTCTCCTGACCGATATTAAACCTTGGTTTCTTAACTGAGGGAAGACTAGTCGCTACACTCATCATACCTTCCTCTTGGGGTTCCCAACGGGCTGGTTATCCACCATGCACAAGGACAGTCTGCTCCCACGTCAACTTGGCACCATCAGTAATTTCCTGGCGCCATCAACAAGCAGCATTCCGCCATCTTCTTGTATTTGCAAACTTCTTGTTCAAGTGCTTCCATCCTCGCTTTGAGACTCCCTTCTCCCTTGGATCCTCGAACATATTTAATCTGCAACTCCCCATCCTTGAGTGACAACTCCTTCGGATGCATCTTCAGCTCCCTCATATACGGATTGACGGAATCCGCAAGAGGGTTCCCTCGGATGGACCGTACAAAGACATTGTAACTCCAAAGCTGAGGGCAATCCCTGACAAAAATAGCTCGAAACAAAACACGATGAGAAAATGATATACAGACCTCGGGGACTCCTGAGGGTTATATAAGCAAAAATAATACATCGAAACGAAATCACAGGAGGAAACCAGGATGGAAACGAGTTCCCAGGTGCTCTCACACCAGGGCGGTGCGGCCAGAGGTGGGCCCGCACCCCCTGTGTGTGAGGAGCACACAGACTCTTTTTCCTGCCCATTTTCGTCTCTTGATTTTTCATATTTAGTAAAAACAGCAAAAATAATAAAGAAAGAGTTTTTCGCGAAACTTTTCTGACTAGAACTGTTACTATTCAAAAACGAACTCTGCAGGTACCTGCAATTTGTCTTGGATGAATTCTTCTGGAGAAATTGTTTCAATTGCATCAACATCTTCATTATAAGAATCTCCAGTAATATAATGTTTGAGTCTTTGCCCATTCACTACTTGTGTAGAGTCATGATGTCTACGCACGCGTCTGTTCTTTTAGACAGTGTTGGGCCTCCAAGTGCAGAGGTTTGTAGAACAGCAGCAAGTTTCCCTTAAGTGGATCACCCAAGGTTTATCAAACTCAGGGAGGAAGAGGTCAAAGCTATCCCTCTCAAGCAACCCTGCAATTACGATACAGAAAGTCTATTGTGTCCCCAACACACCCAATACACTTGTCAGATGTATAGGTGCACTAGTTCGGCGAAGAGATAGTGAAATACAAGTGGTATGAATGATTATGAGTAGTAACTGTGATATGAAATAAGTATCGCTACAAGCAAACATGTAACAAAACAGGAAGTAAACGGTGTGCAATGCTTGGAAACAAGGCCTAGGGATCATACTTTCACTAGTGGACACACTCCCAACAATATAACATAATTGAACAAATAAACAACTTCTCTTCACTATGGTACTCTGAATTACTCTCCTATTGAATAACACTAATCATTGCGTAGTGGCTACAGAAGCACCCCTTAAAGTTCATCAAGTACTTGACAAACACCACTCATAGAGATATCCAAATCAAATCACAATTCAAGATAGATATTATTGCAACATAGACCAAGTACTAACACGGTGCACACACTGTCAATATTATACCATGAAAGGAGGAATAGATCACTTCAATACTATCATAGTGATAATTATTCTCATAATCCATAAAAGATCACAATCGTAGCCTAGACCAAGTACCACCATGATGCACGCACTGTCACCGTTACACCATGGCAGGAGGAATAGATTACTTTAATAACATCACTAGAGTACACATAATATCTGAATAATAACATCTACTTGTTCAACATGATACAAAGCTCACGATCACATAAAGATCACATCATGGGAGAGAGAGGTGAACCACATAGCTACCGGTAGAGCCCTCAGCCCCGGGGATGAACTACTCCCTCCTCATCATAGGAGACAGCAAGGTTGATGGAGATGGCGGTGAGGTCGATGGAGATGGCAGAGACGGCGATGGAGACCGATGGAGATGGCTCCGGGGGCACTTCCCCATCCCGGCAGGGTGCCAAAATAGAGACTTCTATCCCCCGAATTTTTTCTTCGACGGCGGCGGAGCTGCGGAACTGTTCTAGGAAAAACATCAACTCCCCTAGGGTTTTCTGTCCCGAGGCTTTATATAGGCGAAGGGGCATCGTCAGGGGGCAGCCAGGGGCTTCTCACACCAGGGTGGCACGGCCAGGGCTTGGGCCACGCCACCTATGTGTGAGGGTGGCCTCTGGCCCCCCTCCGGCTCTCTTTCGGTATTCGGGAAGCTTCCGGGAAAAATACGACTTCTGGCTTTTATTTCATCCAATTTCGAGAATATTTCCTGTGTAGCTTTTCTGAAACACAAAAATAGCAGAAAACAGGGAACTGGCACTGTGGCATCTTGTCAATAGGTTAGTTCCGGAAATCGCATAAAAACGCCACGAAGTGTAACAAAACACAAGGCAAATGGTGCAAAAACAAGCATGGAGCATCAAAAATTATAGATACGTTTGAGACATATCAAGTCATCTTTCAATGAAGCAATCTTAATAGCACCAGAGCGGTATACTTCCATAATAACATATGGTCCTTCCCATTTAGAGAGTAATTTCCCTGCAAAAAATCTAAGATGAGACCTATACAATAGAACTTTCTCACCAACATGAAACTCTCTCTTAAGAATTCTCTTATCATGCCATTGCTTGACTTTCTCTTTAAAAAGTCTGGCATTCTCATACGCTTTGTTTCTCCACTCATCTAGAGAACTCAAATCTAAAAACCTTTTCTTACCGGCTAGTCTAAAATCTCTATTAAGCTCTCTCACTGCCCAAAAAGCTTTGTGTTCTAATTCTAAGGGCAAGTGACACGCTTTTCCATAAACCATCTTATAAGGGGACATACCCATGGGGTTCTTATAAGCAGTTCTATAAGCCCATAAAGCATCATTTAACTTACTAGCCCAATTTTTTCTAGATCTATTGATGGTCTTCTGCAAGATAGACTTGATTTCTCTGTTAGAAAGCTCAACCTGCCCACTAGTTTGAGGATGATAAGCAGAAGCAATTCTATGATTAACATCATATCTAGCAAGAGTTTTTCTAAAACTGCCATGAATAAAATGAGAACCTCCATCAGTCATAAGATATCTAGGCACACCAAACCTAGGAAAAATAACATCTTTAAGCATTTTTTACGAGGTCTCACCATTGGCACTCTTTGTAGGTATGGCTTCTACCCATTTAGTAACATAATCAACAGCAACAAGAATGTGGGTATAGCCTTTTGAAGGAGGAAAAGGACCCATAAAGTCAAATCCCGAACAATCAAATGGTTCAATAACAAGAGTGTAATTCATAGGCATTTCATTGCGTCTAGAAATATTACCAACTCTTTGACATTCATCACAAGATAAAACATACCTTCTAGCATCTTTAAAGAGGGTTGGCCAATAAAAACCTGATTGTAGAACCTTCTGTGCGGTTCTATCTCCAGCATGATGCCCTCCATAAGCACTGCCATGGCATTTCCTTAATATCTCTTATTGCTCATATTCCAGTACGCATCTTCGCATAATACCATCAACTCATTCTTTATATAAGTGTGGGTCATCCCAAAAGTAGTGCCTCAAATCATAGAAAAAATTTCCTTCTTTGCTGAGCTGTAAAAGTTGGAGGCAAATACTTGGAAACAATAAAGTTAGCATAATCAACATACCAAGGAAGGTCTCGCAAGGTTACATTTACAGCAGCTAACTGTTCATTTGGAAAACTATCATTAACAGGAATAGGATCAAAAGAAATGTTTTCCAATCTAGACAAGTTGTCAGCCACAGGATTTTCACCACCCTTCCTATCTACAATATGCAAATCAAATTCTTGTAAAAGTAACACCCATCTAATAAGCCTAGGCTTAGCATTCTTCTTAGTCATAAGATATCTAATAGTAGTGTGATCAGTATGAATAGTAACTTTAGAATCAACAATGTAAGATCTAAACTTATCACATGCAAAAATGACAGCAAGAAACTCTTTTTCAGTAGTAGCATAATTCTTTTGAGCAGCATCAAGAGTCTTGCTAGCATAATGAATAACATTCAACTTATTATCTACGCGCTGTCCAAGAACAGCACCAATAGCAAAATCACTAGCATCACACATAATTTCAAAAGGTAAGTTCCAATCAAGTGGTTGAACAATAGGAGCAGTAGTTAAAGCCTTCTTAAGAGTTTCAAAAGCTTCCTTACAATCATCATCAAAGACAAATGGTACATCATTTTTAAGAAGATTAGTAAGAGGCTTTGAAATCTTAGAGAAATCTTTAATAAACCTCCTATAGAAACCAGCATGACCAAGAATACTACGAATACCTTTAACATCTCTGGGACAGGGCATTTTCTCAATTGCCTCCACTTTTGCCCTATCAACTTCAATACCTCTTTCAGAAATTTTATGTCCAAGGACAATTCCTTCGTTTACCATAAAGTGGTATTTCTCCCAATTAAGAACAAGGTTAGTTTCTTCGCATCTTTGCAAAACTTTATCAAGGTTGTGCAAACAATTATCAAAAGAAGTTCCATAGACGGAGAAGTCGTCCATGAAAACCTCCACAATTTCTTCACAAAAACCATGAAAAATAGCGGACATGCATCTTTGAAAAGTAGCAGGAGCATTGCATAAACCAAACAGCATACGTCTATAAGCATAAGTTCCATAAGGACAAGTAAAAGTGGTTTTCTCTTGATCTTCCTTTTTAACAGCAATTTGAGAAAAGCCAGAATAACCATCAAGGAAACAAAATTGAGTTTTCTTAGATAACCTTTCTAGCATCTGACCTATAAATGGTAAAGGATAATGATCTTTCTTAGTAACTTTGTTTACCTTCCTATAATCAATGCACATCCTATAACCCACTACTACCCTTTGAGGAATAAGCTCATTATTCTCATTAGGCACAACAGTCATACCTCCTTTCTTAGGAACACAATGAACAGGACTAACCCATCTACTATCAGCAATAGGATAAATAATACCAGCATCAAGGAGCTTTAATACCTCATTTCTTACCACATCCTTCATCTTGGGAATCAAGCGGCGTTGATGCTCCACAACTGGCTTCGCGTCTTTCTCCATATTAATGGCATGCTGACATAAAGTGGGGCAAATTCCTTTTAAATCATCAAAAGTATATCCCATAGCTCCTCGGTGTTTCCTCAATATCTCCAAAAATCTTTCTTCTTCCTTTCCAGAAAGTTTAGAACTAATAATAACAGGATATATTTTCTTATCATCTATATAAGCATATTTAAGATTATCAGGCAAAGGCTTTAATTCAAACACGGGATCTTCCTTAGGTGGCAAAGTGGTACCAAGATCCTCCACAGGTAAATTGTGCTTAATCAGCGGTTGTTGACGAAGGAAAATGTCGTCAATCTCTTCTCTTTCCTTACTGAAAACATCACTTTCGTGATCTTCCATGAATTGCTGCAAAGCATTATTAGGAGCAAGAGCAATAGAAGCAAGCTGTTCAACTCGAAAATTTTCATTAGGCGTGTCATTTTCATAAGAAGTCTTAGCAAACTTGGAAAAATTAAACTCATAAGACTCTCCATTAAACTTAGTAAATTTTTTCTCCTTCTTACAATCTATCACGGCGCCACAAGTGTTCAAAAATGGTCTACCAAAAATAATAGGACAAGTTTTACTAGCCTCCTTACCAAGTACTAGAAAATCAGTAGGGTATTTAGTCTTACCGCAAAGAACTTCCACATCTCGAACAATACCAAGAGGCCAAACAGTCTCTCTGTTAGCAAGCTGAACGACCACATCAATATCTTCAAGTTCACAAGCGCCAATCTCATGCATAATTTCTTTGTAAAGCTCTAAAGGAATAGCACTTGCACTAGCACCAATATCACATAAACCATAATAGCAGTGATCTCTAATCCTGACAGAAATAACAGGAACACTTGTTTTCCTATGCCTTTTAGGATGAGAGATAATGTTAGAGGCATCTTCACAAAAAAGAATATATTCATCCCCTACATCTTTAGTAACAATGTCCTTCAATATAGCTACAGGAGACATAATAGTAATTTGCTCATCAGGTTCTGCAGCTTTCTTAGTATTTTTATTAGACACACTTACCAAAGTAGAATACTTTTTTACCTTAGCAGGGAAAGGTGTCTTCTCAAAATAAGGTTCATGCACAATGCTATCAATAGTACAAACTTCAGTAGCTGCAGCAGGTATATGACTAATAGAATCTTTATAAGGCGCATGATATTTGTTCCAATCTTTCTTTGGAACATCAAGATAAGAGGCAAAGGCCTTAAGACAATTTGCAAGTATTTGTGAATCAAGACCATAAGCAGTGCTAACACTATGAAAATCATCGGTTCCCATAAAAGCTTTAATGCATTCATAATCATAGTTTATACCTGACTTCCTACCTTTGTCGTTTTCCCATCCTTCAGCATTCTCTAGTATACGGTCAAGAAGTTTCCACTCGGCATCTTCTTTCATGTGAGTAAATGATCCAAAGCAAGAAGCATCCAAATAATCCTTATCAGGAAGAGTAAGCCGCGCATAAAAATTATCAATAACAATATTATTGGGGAGCTCATGAATGGGGCATTTGAGCATTAGTAACTTCAATCTCCCCCACGCTTGGGAAATACTCTCTCCATCATGAGGCCAAAAATTATATATTCGATTACAATCTTTATGGATTTCAATTGGAGGATAAAACTTGGAATAAAAGAGAGGTACAATTTCCTCCCATGCCATAGATGGACCATCTTGGAGCAGTCGATACCACTCCTCAGCTCTGCCTTTCAATGATAAAGAGAATAGCTTCTTCTTGACCTGGCTTGGTGAAATACCTGCACACCTGAACAACTCACATAATTCATGTATAAATAATAAGTGATCACCCAGATGGACAGTTCCATCTCCGGAATAGCTGTTATCAATAATACGCCCAACAATTTTCATAGGTATTTTAAAAGATCAACTTCAGCAGGTGGTGGTGGTGGTTCATCCACATGTGCAGCAGTGGTAGAAGTGTTCCCAAATAGAAAACCAAATGGAGAATTCTCCATAGCAGAGTAAAATAAAAATAAAAGACAAAAATAAAACAATACTCACAGTGACGGTTACCTTCACCAATTCCACTCTTCAATAGCGCTACACTCCCCGGCAACGGTGCCAGAAAATAGTCTTGATGACCCACAAGTATAGGGGGTGTATCATAGTACTTTCAATAAATAAGAGTGTCGAACCCAACGAGGAGTAGAAGGTGTTGATAAGTGGTTTTGATCAAGGATTCACTGTAAATACTAGCAAACGGGTTTTCAGGGGTATTTGGTAATGCAAATAAATAAAGTGCGAGTAAATAAAAGATAGTAGTAAAAATTGCAGCAAGTGGCCCAATCCTTTCTTCAGCAAAGGACAAGCCGGTTGTGTAACTTATAATAACCAAACATTCTCGAGGACACACGGAAGTTTCTATCAAGAGCTTTCGCTTCATACCGCTAAGTAGTCTTTATTGGTTTGATAGGTGTTATGGGGGTGAACCTGTGCTAGCGCACTACCCTTACTAGGATAAATACACACTTGTGATTATACCCCTTGCAAGCATCTGCAAATACAAGAAAGTAATTAAGATAAATCTAACCACAACCTTAAACTCTAAGATCCTACGCTCCCTGGTGCAATGGTTTCCCAACGGAGGTTTAGGTTTCTGTCTTTCTAGCAACCCCACAATTGGTAGCCAAATACACAATGCATCTCACTAGGCCCATAAATGGTGAAGTATCATGTAGTCGATGTTCACATGACACCACTAGTGAAATAGCACCACAACAATATCAAACCATTAAATATTTCTCAACAATAATTGACTACTAACATCTTGACTTCTCCCATGTCCTCAAGAACTAAATGAACTACTCACAAGACATCATATGGATCATAATCAGAGGTGAAATAATGGTAAATAACAATCTGAACATAAACCTTAATTCAACGGTTCCACTCAATAGCATCAACTACAAGAGTAATCAATACTGGGAAAGTTTCCCCTAAGAATATAACAAGATCCAACTCAAGATGTTACAGCGGGATGGCATGGTGATGGTGGAGATGAAGGTGCTAGTGATGGAGATGATGATGATGATGATCCCGATGAAGTCCAGTGCGATGGTGATGACGATGGCGACGATCTCCCCTCTTCGGGAAGGAATTTCCCCGACAGATTTCTGCCTGCCGGAGAGCTTTTCTCTCTCTGGTGTGTTCCACCCCGCAGAGGCGGCTGTATCTCTCTCTGAGCCTCCCCTCTGACTTAGGTTTTTAGGGATGATGAAGTACGCAAAGGGCGAGACCAGAAGTGCGCCAGGGCACCCTCACACAGGGCCGGCGCGGCCAGGGGCCAGGCTACGCCCCCGTGCGTGAGGCGGCCCCCTAGCTCCTCTCTCCTTCTCCTTCTGGCTTCCGGAGTCTTTTGGTAAAATATAATTTTCTGGTATTTTTCTGGAATTTTCCTGATCTTCCAAAATATGGTGTCTTGATGGTCCTTTTCCAGCAGAATCCTGACTCCGGCAGCAAATCCTCCAATGATCATCAAACATGTAAAAACAGAGGAAATAACATAAGTATCATATCTAAATATGAAATATATCAATGAATAAAAGTAAATTGTGATACAAAATAGTGATGCAAAATGGACGTATCATTGCTCAAGGATACTCTCAAGTTGAAGGCATTGACTATGGGGAGACCTACACTCCCGTGGCTTGTCTCGAGTCAATCCGTATCCTCCTTGCTTATGCTTCTCACTTCAATTTTAAGTTATATCAAATGGATGTGAAGTGTGATTTTCTCAACGGTCCTCTACATGAGTTGGTCTATGTGAAGCAACCCCCGGGCTTTGAGGACCCTCATTTCCCGACCCATGTCTACAAACTCGATAAGGCGCTCTATGGCCTTAAACAAGCCCCACATGTGTGGTACGAGCATCTTAAAGAGTTACTAGTAGACCGTGGGTTTGAAATAGGGCTCATTGACCCAACTCTTTTTACTAAGAAAGTCAATGGGGAGCTTTTCATATGCCAAATTTATGTAGACAATATCATATTTGGCACTTCTAACAAAATCTTCAATGATGAATTTGCAAAGCTAATGATAGATAAATTTGAGATGTCCATGATGGGAGAGTTGAAATTCTTTCTTGGCTTTGAAGTTCGGAAATTGAGAGGTGGGACCTTCATCAATCAAGCCAAGTATATCCAATACATGCTCAAGAAATTCAACATGGACTCTGGAGTTAAGGGAGCCAAAACCCCCATGCTGACTAAGGTTACTCTTGACCTCGATCCTAATGGTAAAGAGGTGGATCAAAAGCTTTACCGTTCTATGATTGGCTCGTTACTCTATCTTTGCGCATCTAGACCCGACATCATGCTTAGTGTGGGAATATGTGCATGTTACCAAGCCGCTCCAAAGGAAAGTCATTTGATGGCCGTGAAAAGAATCTTTCGATATTTGATTCATACCCCAACTTTTGGCCTTTGGTACCCGAAGGGATCAAGCTTTGAGCTTGTTGGGTACTCGGATTTGGATTGGGCGGGAGACAAAGTGGATAGGAAATCAACTTCTGGGGCTTGCCAATTTCTTGTTTGGTCCTTGGTTAGTGGGTCTTCCAAGAAGAAAAATTGTGTGCCTCTCTCCACCGCCGAAGCCGAGTATGTGTTCGCGAAAAGTTGTTGTGCTCAACTCCTTTGGATGAGGCAAACATTGAAGGACTATGGAGTTCATTGCGACAAGGTTCCACTCTTGTGTGATAATGAGAGTGCCATCAAGATTGCTCATAATCTGGTTCAACACAACAAGACAACGCACATTGAGATTCGGCATCACGTCATCCGGGATCACGTCAATTGAGGTGATATTAACCTATCTTATATAGGTACAAATGATCAACTCGCTGACATCTTCATGAAGCCCCTTGATGAAGCAAGATTTTGAGAGTTGAGGCATGAGTTGAATACCACTGATTCTTGCAATGTGGCTTGAAAGTGTGCACTCATTCCCATACGCTAGCATGTGTTCTAATCTAGATGTGGGCATGGATATAGGGGGAGTGCGGTCCTAATTCATTGGACTGTCCTTCCCCCCATAATGCCAAAAGTAATGAAATCATTCTCTTAATATCATTTTGTGATATGTGAGCTTCAATGATGAGTATTGGTTATGGACCCAAGATATATCTTTGCGGTTCAATGCCAAAACACTCATATATGGTGGCTTCGGCCACCGACCTCTTCTTTGAAGAGTTTATTCCTTGAAAATCTTTTGAGTTTTTTTGAGTTTTCTTGGTTTTGTTGCTCCTTGATATGGGAAGGCACTTATGTTGGTTCTTTCCAAGTGATTTTGTTGTCTCTTGCAACAATAAGTGCCAAGAACCACTCCATGTTTGTTTCTCTAACCTAAGCCCCCATTGTCTCTAAAACTCTTCTGTCTAACACACAAGTCAACCTCTTGTTTTACCTTGGTTCTTGATGAGATGGCCAGACTTTCCGTGTGCAAGTGATAGAATTTTTTCCAATGGGTGGAAACCCTTATTTCCTTAGCAAATTTTCATGCCTCCATGTACTTCCACGAAGTGGTGCACTTTGCAGTACATGGGTCAGAAATTTGCCCCAAAAATTTGGGCGGAAACGTTAAATTTCCGCCCCCCGGAAATTCCATCACTTAACCCAGAAATTCCGCCCCAAGGGCCAGAATTTCAGCCCCTGCGGTTAGCCTATATAAAGGAGGGGGCCGGGGTGAAGATACCTCTTGGCATCTTCTTTCCCCTCGACCCTCTCTCTCCAAACCGCCGCCGCCGCCTCTTCAAGGACTTCTCTGGAAACTCCCTAGCCGTCGGAATCCCGGATCTTGCTGGTCCTCGCTCCTATCGGCATGGGGGTTCTTTTCCTCCACGCGATTTTCACCATGGATGATAGTATTGCCCCAAATCTCTCTTCCTAGGTGCTCATTCCCTAGATCTAGATTCGTTTGGGCCAATCTGTTTTCTATTGATAGGAGCATGTTCTTGAGGTAGTATCCTGTCTAGGGAACCTAGGATTGAACTTAGTTCGTGCCGATCTACTTTTTCAAGAGATTTTTGCATCTATTTTGTAGTTTTATCACCAGGGCGGAATTTTCGCCCCTGGTGCGCCCCCCACCAGAATTTCTGCCCCCGTGGCCAGAATTTCCGCCCCTCTACTGAGATTAATACAACTTGGATGCATCATATTTAGAATGTTTTTGCCCCTCTAGTTCCCTTCTATGTTCTTTCTAGCTATCCTTTCGACTTATGTGTTCTCAACCCCATGCTTTTCTCCCACCTTCTTTCACAGGTGGCTCTAGTTCTCGTCCTCATCGTGATCAGTGCGGCCGTTCTGCTGTTCATAAGCGGAACCTTCGGTTCACTGATGAGGGAACTCTTGAAGATGAGTATGTGACTTGCCAAGCTGAACATGAAGCAGCCCGGGAGGCAGCCAAGGAGAAGGCAGCTAGGGCGGCCAAGAGGGCTGCTCGCAACCCCTCAAGGGCTCCTCGGATCAACTATGATAATATGAACTCTATGGAGTACATCGCTTTGAGGCAGTTGGACTGGTTTTCTGAAGCAAGAGATGAAGAGCTTGAGGATACTCATTTCTGGTGTGTTGCTCATAAAGGCATTTATGAAGACATCTATCGCCCTATGTCCCAGCGGGTGTGTTATATGCATGTGTTGGATCGCACCCATCTTAGGAAGAAGTCTGAATATTTTGGTGATGCCGTGGGAATCATGAAGAGGCTTGGTTTGTTTCCGCTTATGGATATTCAGTGTCACTATAATGAGAAGATCATCCAGCAGTTCTATGCCACTCTCTCCTTTCAGGTGGATGAGCCTCTCACTTTCAGGTGGATGTGTGGGGATACCATGCGTCAGTCCAACTTCTATGAGTTTGTCTAGCTTTTGAACTATGATTTTCAGGGTTACAGTGTGCCAGTTAGTCATCATGTGCATCAGCATGGAGTTCAACCAGATAAGAATCGCTTGGCTCCCCTTTACTCTTCCAAGGGGAAGATTGGCACTATTAAGGGTTTGCTCCCTCTGTACAACATTCTGCTTTGCATGTTCAGGGAGAACATCTCACCCTCTGGAGGTAATTGGGATGCTATTCGTGCTGCCCTTGTTGAGCTCATGTACCTTTCTCATCGCTGCTTTGTGAGTACTGACCCGAATGAAGACTTCAAGCTAGATGTGATGCACTACATCTTCAATGAAATGCATGATGCCATGCTATCTAAGCGCACTCCACCTTATGCTCCCTACATCATGCTCCTTATTAATGAGAAGGTTAAAGACATGGATTTCTCCAAAGGCAACTCGAAACACAAGCTCAAACGCATGAATGTGATCAAGCCAACGGAGGAGAAGACCACAGCCAAAGGGTAAGGAAAGAAGCAGGCTCCTACAGATGTTGATGATGTTGAGATGGATGACCCTAGCTCTCCTGTGTGCAAGACCTCCTCTGCTCGCCCGTCTCGCAAAAAGAAGCTCTCTCTGTGGCAACACACTCTCTTGTGCATCAATGTTGCCATCCACAAGGAAAACTATGCTGCCTATGAAGAGAGGAGGGACATCATTCACAATCAGCAGTGTATGTCTCGTGAGATTCAGCTTCTCCAAGACCCCTCAGCTCAGCTCTCTCCTATTCCTGCACCCAAGTACATTCTGTATGATCGGTGGCAAGATGACAACAATGTCAATTGGGCTTAGGTGGAGAAACTCTCCAAGGTTGGTAGTGATGAGGAGTTTTCCAAGGGTGATGAGGAAGATGCGGATGCTACGGGTGATGAGGACGAGTTCGATGATGAGTGATCTTCTTGTGGGGAGTAGCATCGCTCTTCTCCCTTTTTGGTGTCTCAATGCCAAAGGGGAGAAGTAGTTCTATTAGGATTTGCTTGGGTTGGGAGTTAGTCTTATTTGCCTTTTGTTCTCGTGAACTATCTGTGAACTATTTGTGTGGAGCTTTGGTTGAACTACTCTTATTGTAATAGGCTAGTCGTACTTCGTGCTCTCTTATTGTGTGTGTGCAAACTGTTTCTTATTATCTTTTTTATACCTCGCACATGTCTAGGGGAGCACTTGTGCTTGCTCTCAAATCCTTGTATTGTCATCAAACACCAAAAAGGGGGAGATTGAAAGGACATGTTCCTAGCTTCCAGTTTTTGGGTGTTTGATTATAACACAAGGAAATTAATCTTGTGCTAAGCATTGCAGGAATTCTCCACGTATTGTACAAGACTAATGGTGAAGAGAAGTGGGAAATAGGACTACTATAGAAAGGCTTGAAATCACACATAGGAGAGAAAATTCCAGGGCCGGAAATTATGTTTCAGGGCCGGAAATTCCGCCCTAGGGCCGGAATTTCTGCCCCTGGACGAAATTTCCGGCGGCCGGAAATTCCATGAATTTTTTGCCCTTCAAAATTCAGCTAAGTCCCTTACGGAATGTTGTGGTGCAACGTGCAGTAAGGGGGCGAGAAATTCTGGTCTGGCAGAATTTCCATGGGCCGGGCCGGAAATTCTGTTAAGGCAGAATTTCTGGGGGCCAGAAATTCCAGAATTTCTGGCCCCCACGATTTTTCGCTAAGTCCCTTATCTCGAGCTGTGGTGCAACTCTCTAGAATGGGGACGGAATTTCTGGCCGGAAATTTCAGTTTGGAATTACGGGGGCTGGAATTTCCGCCCCGAGACCGGAATTTCCGCCCTAAGTTGACCCCGGAATTTCCGCCCCCAGGCCGGAATTTCCGGGGTAAGTTTTCTCCAACGGGCAGATTTTGAGCTGGCCTATAAATAGTCGCCCCTACCTCAGTGCTAAGCTACCTCGTCCACGCTCTCTCTCCTCCATTAAAGTAGAGCTTCAACTCCGTAGATCTCCTTCCCTAGCCAACCAAATCCCCCAAGATTTGGTAGATTGGGAGAGGAGCCCTAGATCTACAATCCTACCGAAGTGATTTGTGTTTGCTTCACTCCTCCTCCGTGGATCTTACCTTGAGCAAGAGAGGTCACCTCAAAGCTCCCTCCATGTAAAAGCTTTCTGGTTGTTCTTGTTGGGAGCCTCCAATTGAGTTGTGGAGTTGTGCCCCAACCTCTGTGTAAGGGTTTTGATCGGTGCCCCCAATACCACCGCTTAGTGGAAACGAGTTAGCCTCCGTGGCTTGCTCACCGGACAACAAGGTGAGCCTTTGTGGCGTTGGTGGACTCCGTGTCGCCACACCTCTCCAACAAAGACGTACTTCCCCTCAAAAGGAAGGAACTACGGGAATACATCCTTGTGTCTCCGGTCTCTGCTTTACGGTCCTTTCTTACCCTTACTTGTATCTTGTTTGTGTTTTCCATACTTGCTTTC
This sequence comes from Dactylis glomerata, assembly GCA_007115705.1. NCBI lineage: Eukaryota > Viridiplantae > Streptophyta > Magnoliopsida > Poales > Poaceae > Dactylis > Dactylis glomerata. The sequence continues at coordinate 1,563,101 of QXEO01000218.1, forward strand.
TCGCTTGCTTGTCACGTAGGAAATTCACCTAGTTGCACATCTAGTGAATTTTATTTTGTGTCAAGCCTTAAATTTGAAAAAGGTAAAATTTTGTGTAGCGCCTATTCACCCCCTCTAGTCGCCCTTAAGATCCATTTCAGGCATGAACCCAACTATCGAGCATAAATACCCCCTCTTGGAGTCACTAGTATCTACTCGGCCAAGATAGCTACTAACAACGGAGAGCATGCAAGATCATAAACAACATAGAGATAACATAAGATAATATTCAGCACATCAACTCAATCATAACACTAATATTCATCGGATCCCAACAAACACAACATGTAGAATTACATAACGGTGATCTCGATCATGAAGCACATGGTGGAGAAGACAACCATCTAGCTACTGCTAAGGACACATAGTCCAAGGTAGACTACTCACTCCTCGCACCAGAGACAAGTATGGCGATGAAGAAGACCTCTGGTGGCGATTCCCCTCTCCGGCAGGGTGCCGGGAAGAGCTTCTGGACCCTCCCGATCTCGGGTCGACGGCGGCGGCGGATCGCGATGTATTCTAGAAAAGTGATCGGGTATTAAGGTTTTTCCCATTGGGAGGTCTTTATAGGCGAAGGGGCATCGTCAAAAGTGGACCGAGGTGGCACACACATAGGGGGCGCGGCCTAGCCTTGGGCCGCGCCACCCTGTTGTGTGGGCCCCTCGTGGCCCCACTCCATCTCCTCTTTGTTTCTCTGGAAGCTTTGGTGAATTTCTAGATGTTTGGCTTTTGTTTCGTCCAATTCCGAGAATATTTCCTATGTAACTTTTCTGAAACACAAAAACAGTAGAAAATAGAGAACTGGCACTGTGGCATCTCGTTAATAGGTTAGTTCCGGAAAATTTATAAAAATGCCACGAAGTGTAACAAAACACTAAGCAAATGGTGTAAAAATAAGCATGGAGCATCAAAAATTATAGATACGTTAGAGACGTATCAGCATCCCCAAGCTTAACTCCTGCTTGTCCTCGAGTAGGTAAGTGATAACAAAAGAAATAATTTTTGAGGTGACATGCACCTACACAATCTTGATCATCTATGTAAGCGTTGTGCGCTGGGATCAAAAGAACTTAAAACATGGGCATAAAAGATATAATCTTGATAGAAGAAACTTAGCAACCATGTTGAAAGCTTGCCCCATGACGGCATGGCTGGGCTAATTTCCAACTTACAACTTGCAAGCATAACAACTCAATATAAGAGAGCCACAATGTCAAAATTTTAAAACGAGAAAAGTAAAGTGTGCCATCAGGTTCGTGAGAGCTTTACTGACCAATTTTTGCATAACACCAAAAATAGTTTAATTTAAAGGATAGATAAAAGCAAGTCAAATGTACTTTGGAATAGCAAATTGCTAATAGAAATGTATGGTGGACACAATAGAACAACTTGGTTTTTAGAAGTTGGATGCACAAGTAGAGCTCATACTCAGTACAAAATGAGGGCTAGTAAAAGACTAGGAGCGACCAACTAAGAGAGCAATAACGGCCATAATCATGCATAGCGACAAAGTGACATTAAAATAAGTATAAGATACCATCAAAAGTCAAAAACTAAATGATTATAGAGGCTAATGGCGACTTTGTATGAGTCAAACATGTGTAAGCATGCGCCAAGTCAACCCAAATAAAGCATCAAAGGAGAAAACTAAAATAATGCTTCCAAATAATTAAAACAACGCATGTATTTTTCAAAGGCTCATTAAGCAAACTCAGTCATTTGAGACAAGTCATGCTACAGCAAAACCACTAAACATACTATCAAAAAGATATCAAGCACGACATGCAAAAGCCTAGGCCGCAGTCTACACAAGCTCCTTTTTGTACCACTTTTTTGCATAAAACTTTTTCTCTTTTCCAAGACCATTCAAACTTTTTTGAAACAACTCTTTTGATGAAAACCAACATGGACCAGAGGTCAAAATACACCTTGATAAAAAGATATAACAAGATCTGAACACATATCAAGGCGAAAATCAAAAGCTAAACGCGGTTCTAGAAAAAGAAAAACACTCGTTGAACGATAAGAGTGAAAAACGGAGTGTTCTTGGCAAATGAAAAACAAGGCCACTTCTCCAAAAGGAATTTGTTGGGGTCCAACCATTTATTGCAGCAAACAGAACTAAACAAAACTAAAAACTAAAAACAACTGATGCTCCAAGAAAAACGCATAATGCATGAAGCAATAAAAATATAGTGTGTTGAAAGGTGACCTAATTTTTGCCGATGAAGAAGGGGTGCCTCGGGGGTATCCCCAAGCTTTGATGCTTGTACCTCTTGGATATTTCTTGGGGTGACATGGGCATCCCCAAGCTTGAGCTTTTGTCCATTCTTCAACTCATCTCATCATTCTCCAATCCCTACACTTGAAAACTTCCTTCATACAAAACTAAACACAATTCTATTAGCAACATTAGTGTAAGCATAACATTGAATCAACCCTTTTTTGCTTCAGGTTTCAACTCAAAACCACCACATATAAAGCATATACTACTGTAGCAACTTCCCCAAAAGTTCTGTGATCAAAATAACTCAAAAAGAAAGCGATAAAGCGGCAAACACAAATATTGGCAGAAATCTGTCAAAACAGAACAGCTGACAAAGGTCGAATTTTTAGAGGGTTTTTTGTTGCTCAAATCAAAAAGTGTATAACTAATGAAAGTTTGGATATAACCTAGGGCATATGCACAAGAAATCGCAGGTCCAAAAGATATTCTGAGAAGTTTCACGAATTTTTACGGTACATCACCAAAAACAGTTTCAGGACAGCAACATCCCCAAATTTTACCTCACTCAAATTAGAGGCTTCTCTTGGCACAAAAACGAAATAAAAAGGATAAGGAGCGGTTATTACAGTAGTAATAACTTCCAAGACTCAAATAAAAGAAAAAGTAATGAAAGTAAAAATATTGGGTTATCTCCCAAGAGTGCTTTTCTTTAACGCCTTTGAGCTAGGCGCAGATAGTGCGAATCAAGTAATATCGAAAGAATCATTAAGATCAATCGAAGGAATCTTTTCAACAAAGAAATGAATTCTGTCCAAATGAGTTTTTGAGTATCCCTTGTAATCACGCTTTGGTACACTACTTTCATCAAAAAAAAATTTAGGACAAATCCAACTAAAATTCTATTCCAAAGCATCATGAATTCCTACAAATTTACAAGATATTGGTACTCTAAATTCTTCATTGGTTGTACCAATAACCTCTATAGGCGAGCTAAGCTTATTAAATTTCTTAAAAACTTCCTAGCTTCAATGGCCACATCTCTAAATTCTATGCGCAAAGTTTCCAAGATAAAAGCTTTCTTTTCGGGGTCTTCAATATCATGAAGCTTAAGAAACATATGTTGGATAAAAGGATTAAGGCTAGCAAACCTAGCTTCTAACATGTGAACTAAATAAGCAGAGGCAACTTCATAACTAGGAGCAAGCTTAGCCAAAGATTTTTCCTCAACATCTTTATGCATACTAATATGATTAAAGAACTCCTCGATGTTACTTTTCCCAATAATAGAACCACTACCTACTGAGAGGTCCTCCAAAACGTACTTAGGGAACAACATAATGAACTAGAAGTAATAAAGTAAAAACTATAAAGGATACTAATTTTTTTGTGTTTTTGATAAAACGATGCAAGCAAAAATAAAGTAAAGCAAAACTTAAAACAAAGTAAAGGATGTGCATGCGAAACTCCTCTTGCAGAAGTCTTCTTTTTCCCCGGCAACGGCGCCAGAAAAAGTCTTGATTGCTATAGATGGCGCGGTGATGATGAAGTAAATGACCGGCCAGTTGGGAAACCCCAAGAGGAAGGTATGATGAATATAGCAGCAAGTTTTTCCCTCAGTAAGAAACCAAGGTTTAATCATCCAGTAGGAAAAAGGCAAACTCAAGAAGGTGATGCTTGCTATCCTTGTGACACTCCAACAAGGGTGCCGTTAATGATTTCTTGTTAGCGCGTCTTCAACTAGTAGCAACGTGGAACCTGCACATAACACAACCAAATACTTTGTTCCCAACTTACAATGAGGTTGTCAATCTCACCGGTTTGCTTGAAACAAAGGGTATGAGCGTATCGAGTGGAAAGTGATAGTAGTATGCGAGTAAAGTAAACAGTGGGAGTAAAGTAAACAAGTGATAGCAATATAATGGAAATAGGACCGGGGTCCACAGTTCACTAGTGGTGTCTCTCCATAAGATAAAACAACACATGCTGGGTAAACAAATTATAGTTGGGCAATTGATAGAATAAAGACAACGTGCATATGTCAAGAGGATCACTATGAGATTTACTCTGGGCATTACAACAAGATACATAGACCGTCATCCAACTGCATCTACGACTAATAATCCACTTGTGGCGAAACAATCTGAGAACTCCACAAGTATTAAGTTGCGAACAACAGATAACTGCATTAAGCAAGGTGTGTAATGTAAACAAAGCATATGCCCTTGAGCATATGAATGTTGTTTTCTCCCTAGTGGCAACAACACATCTACAACCATAGAGGTTTCAGTCACTCCCCCGGATTAAATAGAGTCATGAACCCAACTATCGAGCATAAATACCCCCTCTTGGAGTCACTAGTATCTACTCGGCCAAGATAGCTACTAACAACGGAGAGCATGCAAGATCATAAATAACATAGAGATAACATAAGATAATATTCAGCACATCAACTCAATCATAACACCAATATTCATCGGATCTCAACAAACACAACATGTAGAATTACATAAAGGTAGTCTCGATCATGTAAAGCAGCTCAAGAGATCTAAACATGAAGCACATGGTGGAGAAGACAACCAACTAGCTACTGCTACGGACCCATAGTCAAAGGTAGACTAATACCTAATGCGCCGGAGCCAAGCATGGCGATGAAGAAGACCTCCGGTGGGGATTCCCCTCTCTGGCAAGGTGCCGGGAAGAGCTTCTGGACCCTCCCAATCTCGAGTCAATGGTGGTGGTGGATCGCGATGTGTTTCTAGAAAATTGATCGGGTATTTAGGTTTTTCCCGTCGGGGGTCTTTATAGGCAAAGGGGCATCGTCAGAAGTGGACCGAGGTGGCCGCACACATAGGGGGCATGGCCTATCCCTGGGCCGCGCTGCCCTGTTGTGTGGGACCTCGTGGCCCCACTCCGTCTCCTCTTCGGTTCTTTGGAAGCTTCGGTGAATTTCTGGATGTTTGGCTTTTGTTTCGTCCAATTCTGAGAATATTTCCTATGTAACTTTTCTGAAACACAAAAACAGCAAAAAATAGGGAACTGGCACTATGGCATCTCGTTATTAGGTTAGTTTTGGAAAATGCATAAAAATGCCACGAAGTGTAATGAAACACTAAGCAAATGATGTAAAAACAAGCAGGGAGCATCAAAAATTATAGATATGTTAGAGACATATCACTAGCTTTGTGACACTCCAAGAAGGGCGCCTTTAACGATAATTGTTAGTGCGTCTTCAATGGGCAGCAACGTGGAACCTGCACACAACACAACCAAGAACTTTGCTCCCAACTTACAATGAGGTTGTCAATCTCACCGGTTTGCTGTAAACAAAGGAATTAGCGTATCGAGTGGAAAGCAATAGTAATATGCGAGAAAGTAAACAGTGCGAATAAAGTAAACATGTGATAGCAATGTAAAGGAAATTAGACTGGGGTCCACATTTCACTAGTGGTGTCTCTCCATAAGATAAATAGCGACATGCTGGGTAAACAAATTACAGTTGGGCAATTGATAGAATAAAGATAATGTGATATGTCAATAGGATCACTATGAGATTTACTCTGGGCATTACAACAAAATACATAGACCGCCATCCAACTGCATCTATGACTACTAATCCACTTGTGGGGAATTATCCGAGGACCCCTTGAGTATTAAGTTGTGAACAGCAGATAATTGCATTAAGCAAAGTGTGTAATGTAAACAAAGCATATGCCCTTGGACATAAGAATGTTGTTTTCTCCCGAGTGGCAACAGCACATCTACAACCTTAGAGGTTTCTGTCACTCCCCAGATTAAATAGAGGCATGAACCCAACTATCGAGCATAAATACCCCCTCTTGGAGTCACTAGTATCTACTCTGCCAAGATAGCTACTAACAACGGAGAGCATGCAAGATCATAAACAACATAGAGATAACATAAGATAATATTCAGCACATCAACTCAATCATAACACCAATATTCATCGGATCCCAACAAACACAACATGTAGAATTACATAAAGGTAGTCTTGATCATGTAAAGCAGCTCAAGAGATCTAAACATGAAGCACATGGTGAAGAAGACAACCAACTAGCTACTGCTATGGACCCATAGTCAAAGGTAGACTACTCACTCATCGCGCCGGAGGCAAGCATGGCGATGAAGAAGACCTCCGGTGGTGATTCCCCTCTCCGGCAGGGTGCCGGGAAGAGCTTCTGGACCCTCCTGATCTCGCGTCGACAACGACAGTGGATCATGATGTGTTTCTAGAAAATTGATTGGGTCCTTAGGTTTTTCCCGTCGGGGGGTCTTTATAGGCGAAGGGGCAGCATCAGAAGTGGACCAAGGCAGTCACACACATAGGGGGCGCGGCTAGGGCCTGGTCCACGCCACCCTACTGTGTGGCTGGCTCGTGGCCCCTCTCCATCTCCTCTTCGGATTTCTGGAAGCTTTGGTAAATTTCTGGATGTTTGGTTTTTGTTTTGTCCAATTCTGAGAATATTTCCTATGTAACTTTTCTGAAACACAAAAATAGCAGAAAACAGGAAACTGGCACTGTGGCATCTTGTTAATAGGTTAGTTCTGGAAAATGCATAAAAATGCCACGAAGTGTAATGAAACACTAAGCAAATGTTGTAAAAACAGGCATGGAGCATCAAAAATTATAGATACGTTTGAGACGTATCAGATATCCCCACGAGTGGATTATTAGTCATAGATGCAGTTGGATGGCGGTCTATGTATTTTGTTGTAATGCCCAGAGTAAATCTCATAGTGATCCTCTTGACATATGCACGTTATCTTTATTCTATCAATTGCCCAACTGTAATTTGATTACCCAGAATGTCGTTATTTATCTTATGGAGAGACACCAGTAGTGAACTATGGACCCCAGTCCAATTTCCTTTACATTGCTATCACCTGTTTACTTTACTCGCACTGTTTACTTTCTTGCATACTACTATTGCTTTTCACTCGATACGCTCATTCCTTTGTTTACAGCAAACCGGTGAGATTGACAACCTTATCGTAAGTTGGAAGCAAAGTTCTTGGTTGTGTTGTGTGCAGGTTCCGCATTGCTACTAGTTGAAGACGCGTTAACAATTATTGTTAACAGTGCCCTTGTTGGAGTGTCACTAAGCTAGCAAGCATCACCTTCTAGAGTTTGGCTTTCTCCTACTAGACTGACAAACCTTGGTTTCTTACTGAGGGAAAATTTGCTACTGTGCTCATCATACCTTCCTCTTGGTGTTCCCAACTGGACGATGATCTACATCAACACCATACCGCATCAAGCAATGAGCACAACAGCAAGTCTTCCCTCAGTTATGAAACCAAGGTTATCAATCCAGTAGGAGAAAGCCAAACTTAAGAAGCTGATGCTTGCTAGCTTAGTGACACTCCAACGGCGCCAGACAACTTGTTGGTGTGTCTTCACCTAGCAGCAACGCGAATCCTGCACACAACACAAACAAATACTTTGTCCCCAACTTACGATGAGGTTGTCAATCTCACCGGTTTGCTATAAACAAAGGTATGAGCATATCGAGTGGTAAAAGGATGATAGTTTGCAAGTAAAGTAAACAGTGCAAGTAAAGTAGAACGGTGTAACAATGTAAAGGAAATTGGACCGGGGTCCACAGTTCACTAGTGGTGTCTCTCCATAAGATAAATAAAGCATGCTGGGTAAACAAATTATAACTGGGCAATTGATAGATTAAAGATAACGTACATACATCACGAGGATCACTATGAGGCTTACTCTGGGCATTACGACAAAATACATAGACCATAATCCAACTGCATCTATGACTAAAAATCCACTCGCGGGGATATCATCCGAACACCCTTGAGTATTAAGTTGCGAACAACAGATAATCGCATTAAGCAAAGTGCGTAATGTAAACAAAGCAAATGTCCTTAGACACAAGAATGTTGTTTTCTCCCTAGTGGCAATAGCACATCTACAACCTTAGAGGCAACTATCACTCCCCCAGATTATATAGAGGCATGAACCCAACTATCGAGCATAAATACTCCCTCTTGGAGTTACTAGCATCTACTCGGCCAAGATAGCTACTAGCAATGGAAAGCATGCAGGATCATAAACAACATAGAGATAACGTAAGATAATATTCAGCACATCAACTTGACATAGTACCAATACTCATCGGATCCCAACAAACACAATATGTATGATTACATAAAGATGATCTTGATCATGTAGGACAGCTCACAAGATCTAAATATGAAGCACATGGTGAAGGAGACAACCATCTAGTTACTGCTATGGACCCGTGGTCCAAGGTAGACTACTCACACATCACTCCGGAGGCGACCATGGTGGTGGAGAAGGCCTCCGGTAGGAATTCCCCTCTTCGGCAGGGTGCCGGGAAGAGCTCCTGGATCCTCCCGATCTTGATTCGATGACGGCGGCGGCTTGTAGTATGTTTCTGGGAAAAGCGATCTGTCCCTTAGGTTTTTCCTGACGAGGGGTCTTTATAGGCGAAGGGGCGTCGTCAGGAGGTGGACCAGGTGGGCTCACCATGGGTGGGCATGGCCAGGGGCTAGGCCGCGCCCCCTGTGGTGTGTGAACAGATCGTATGGGCACCTAGAGGGGGGGTGAATAGGTGCTACTCAAATTTTAATTCTTTTTCAATTTAGGCTTGACACAAAAGGTAAATTCTCTAGATATGCAACTATGGTGAATTTACCTATATGTCAACAAGCAAGCTAAGCAAGATATAATATATAAAGGCAATAAAGGATAGAGGTAACCGAGAGTGGAGCACACGGAGACACGGATGTAATTCTCGTAGTTCCTTCCTTTTTAGGGGAAGTACGTCTACGTTGGAGAGGTGTGGTTGCCACAAAGGCCTAACCAAGGCCACAAAGGCTCACCCTATTCTCCAGTGCAAGCTTCCGCCACAAAGGCCTAGCTCACTTTCCACTAAGGGATTCCTCAAGGCGGAACCGGCCTTTACAATCTTGGGGCACGCATCCACAACCGAATTGGAGGCTCCCAAGCACAACACAGTACTGTCAAACAACAAGTAGCAAGATATCAAATACACAAAACAAGGTCTTGGAACACAAGGGAACCCAAGACACAAGGGCCCTCAAGCAAATGAGAGGGGAAATCAAATCGCTTCGGTGAGGATGTAGATCAAGGCCTTCTCCTTCGATTCTCCAAAGATCAAGAGCTTTGGTGGGTTGAGGGAGGAGATCTTGCTGATTTGGTGGCTCAAACAATGGTGTTCTTCAAGCTTGGGACGAGCAGCTCTTTGGGGAAGAAGGTGGGGGGTATTTATACCCCCCCCCCCAAATCTGACCGTTGCCAGCCAGGAAAGTCCAGCTAAAGCCAGAGTTAAGTCCGGCTAAAGCCGGTCACACCGGCTAAAGCCGGTCACACCGGCTAAAGCCGACCTCCACACCGGCTAAAGCCGGTCTGAAAAATCTGGCCCTGCCAGAAAAAGCCGGACAAATAGCCAGGTTACTCCAGAGGCGCAGAGCTTCTTCCGAAACAGGGTAGTCCGACTATAGCCGGTCTGGGGACCGGCTAAAGCCGGCCTTCCTGGCCAAACTTCATATAAAACATCTCCCAGAGCATATTTGAACCATTTCCTCAAGAATTTCCTTAGGGCAATAATAATTATCAAGTGTAACATAGGAAACCCAATATCTTGTGCAAGAATATAACAAACTCCTGCAAAGACTAATCACCACATTAATAGATAATGTATTGTTAACAAACTCCAAAATCAATTAGGCGGGAAATGCTCTTTCAATCTCCCCCTTTTTGGTGTTTGATGACAATACATAATTTTGCATGTTTCAAATGATATAAAATATAGACGGAGCTCCCCCTTGCTATGTGCCTTATTTTGAATTTTGTATTTGAATACAAAGACACATCAACAATAAGAACTCCCCCTAGATTTTATAATGTGATCCATATGTGCACAAGATATATAATAATTCAATAGCACATAATCAACAAGCATATAATATGACAATATATAGCAAGAAGGATCAATAAAGATAATCATAATAAAGTCTACTACACATGATAATAGCACATAGTTCAACACATAGTAGAAGGTGATAAACCAAGTTCAACCATAGGACACAAGCGAGCAAGCACACGATAAGAGCTTGTGACCCAACCAAATCCAAATGGAAAACCAACACAAATCCAAATGGAAATGACACATGCAAATAGGACTTTCTCCCCCTTTGGCATCAAGATGCCAAAAAGGGAGACAACAACACGAGATCACTCCTCATAATCATCGAAGTCCTCATCCTCCGCATCATCATCTCCTTGGTCATCATCTTCTTCATCTTCATCACCATCTTCTTCCTCAACTTCTTCCTCATCTTCTTCATCAACGGCTTCCTTGCCCTTGGAGGTGACTTCGGCTAACTCCTTCCAATCAAAAGATGATCCCTCATTCTACTTGCCAAAAGAGAAAGTTTCCGCAGATGGGTCTTGCTCTTGGGATTCTCCTTGAGTGCTAGCTCCTTTGCCCTTCTCCACAATCCTCAAACGAGCATCCAACTCTCTTTGCTTCTTGTGAATGTGCTTGCGGTCCACATAGTCCTTGTATTGAGTTTGACGCACATCATTGTTCATGCAAAACAAAGCCCTTTGCCACCACTTGAGCTTTTTCATCTCTTGACCCATTCCACCACTTGGTGGATCCGCGTTCTTCCTCCTACAACCACTAGCATAGCAGTTGCCACCCAACACATCGCTCGAAGAGGGAAAAGCACTTGAGGTGCTAGACACCAAATGAGCGGTCTTCTTGTAGAGCTTGTTGGGCTTGTGCACCTCTAACTCTTCATCTAGAAAATCTTGCTCAATCTCAAAGTCTCCTTCAATGCCTCTGTCAATGATAAGCCTCATGATAAATGGAGCATAAGGAGGGATTTTCCTGTCAAGCATAGCAATCTTCATCTCCATGAAGATAAAGTACATCACATCAAGCTCCATCCCTTCACACTCCCTTCCGGCCTCGAAAACAAGGCGGGCATGGTGGAGTAGATGCACAAGACTACCTCTGATAGAATCATTGTTGCCCCCACTTGGAGCAATGTTGGCACAAAACATCCGAAGCAAAATATCATAGAGGGGAAGGAGATTTGCAGTCTCTCCCGCTTTGCCCCCGGGACCATAAAGGCACTGGATCTTCCTCTTGTTGTACTATGTGGTGTTAAGATGCAAGCGGGCACCTCTAGGTCGATGAATGCCATCAAACCTATAGCCCAAGAGCTTCCCAAAGCAAGAAATGGTCGAGCTCTTCCTCACTTCACCTGTCATCCAAGTGAAACCAACCTCATCCCAAGTGTCAAACTCCAATGTGGCAAAGAACTGCTGAATCAGATGAGGATTGTAGTCTTGCTTGAAGACCATCAACTTGTGCAACCCTATCTTCGCGGTGACCCATAGAGCATCGGCAAAGTACTCATCCTTGGAAAGTGACACAATATTGGTGAACTTCATGGGGCAAACCTTTGTGCTCATGGTCTCATAAACCTGCTCATAGATCCGCTGATGCTCTGACTAGTAAAAAGAACCACTGTCGATATCTCTAGGCATGGCATAGAACTTCTGTGCATGGAACTCACGGTACTCTTGCTTGGACAGCTTCTTGAGATCATCAATGTTAGCAAACAGAGATTTCTTCTTTCTTTCTTCCAACCTCTTCTTCTTCATAGCAGCGGTGAAACGAGCATCTTGATGCTCTTGGCGGCGGGCAAGAGAAGGATCAACATAGCGAGACCGCTTGGGTCGAGAACCACCTGCAAACAGCATATATGAAGAAAGCATATAGGATGAGCATGCATGCCAGAGGATCAAAGAGCAATAGCACAAAAGGAAAAAATAGGACAGTCGTTGGTGATCTACACCGGCTATTTCCGGTCTCAGGCCGGCTTTAGCCGGTCAGGCCGGCAAAAGCCGGTCTGATACCGGCTTTAGTCGGATCAGATGAGCAAAAATGAAATCTCAGGAGTAGGCCACCAAAAACTACTCAAGTGTTTTCAATCTATGCAATGCAAGAGGAATCACGAATCCAAACTCTCCCAGATGAACAACAAGGTACCAAGAATCAACTAACCCTAACCCTAGGGAGACCTAGGGAGAGAGAGAGAGGAGAAGTTAGGGGAGAGTACCCTGATCCATGGGGGAGGGCACCGGAGAGGATGGCCGGCTGATGAGGGGGCACCAGCGGCCGGAGGAGAGGTGATTGACGGCGGCGGCGGTGGCTCCAAGGGAGAGGCTCGAGCGGAGGAAGATAGGCGTGGGGGGGGGGTAACTGAGGAAACCCTCACCCCCACAGCCTAAAGAGATGGGCTCGAAAACCCCAGGCCGGCAATAGCCGGGTGGGCCGGCTAAAGCCGCACCCCGGCTATTTCCGGTGAAAGACCGGCTATAGCCGGTCAAGATGACCCAAAACAGATGGATATGAATACAGGAAATTCTGGGCATGCAAGAGAGGATTCTAGGCTTTGGATAAGAGAGCTTAGGATAGAAAAACATGCATGGAGTGGTTCTCGGCACTTGACATTGCAAAAACATGAAATCTTCAAAAAATCCAATGCAAGTGCCTTCCCATTTCAAGGAAAGAGATAATGACGAAAAAGGCCCAATAAAGCTCCAATAGAATTTGCAAGGAATCAACTCTTCGAAAAGAAGAGGTCGGTGGCCGAGGCCACCATGTATGAGTGTTATGGCATTGGACCGCGAAGATGTATCTTGGGTCCATAACCAATACTTGTCATTGAAACTCATATATCACAAAAATGATAGAAAGAGATCAATTTTGTCACTATTGGCATCATGGGGGGGAGGGATAGCCCAATTAATTAGGACCGCACTCCCCCTATCTCCATGCCCACATCTAAACCAAACAAGTATTGAAAAATAGGTGTATTTGCAAGATGCTCAAGCCACACTCCTTGAATCAATGATATTTAGCTCATTCCTCAAATATCCAAATCTTGCTTCATCAAGGGGCTTCGTGAATATATCGGCAAGTTGATCCTTGGTGCTCACATATGCAAGCTCAATATCACCACGGGCAACATGATCTCTAATAAAATGATTCCTGATCTCAATATGCTTGGTCCTTGAATGTTGCACCGGATTATAGGCTATCTTGATAGCACTCTCATTATCACATAAAAGAGGCACTTTGTCACAATTGACACCATATTCCTTTAAAGTTTGCCTCATCCACAACAATTGAGTGCATCCACTTGCGGCGGCAATGTATTCGGCTTCAGCGGTGGAGAGAGATATACAATTTTGCTTCTTAGAAGACCAACACACCAAAGACCTACCAAGAAATTGGCAAGCTCCAGAGGTTGATTTCCTATCATCCTTGTCACCGGCCCAATCCGAATCCGTGAAGCCACAAAGAGAGAAATCCGAGCCTTTGGGATACCAAAGCCCATAAGTTGGGGTATGAACCAAATATCGAAAGATTCTCTTAACCGCCATAAGGTGGCTTTCTTTAGGAGCGGCTTGATACCTTGCACACACACCTACACTCAACACAATATCGGGTCTAGATGCGCAAAGGTAAAGCAAAGAACCGATCATAGAATGGTATACCTTTTGATCCACATCTTTACCATTGGGATCAAGTTCAAGATGACATTTTGTGGCCATTGGTGTGGCGGCCCCATTTAGCTCCTTCATCTTGAACCTCTTGAGCATGTCTTGGACATATTTGGCTTGATTAATGAAAGTCCCTTCTTTCAATTGCTTGATTTCAAAACCAAGAAAGAACTTCATTTCGCCCATCATAGACATCTCGAACCTATCGGTCATAAGCTTTGCAAATTCATCATTAAAAGCTTTGTTAGTAGAGCTAAAGATAATATCATCAACATATAGTTGGCATACGAAAAGCTCCCCATTTACCCTCTTAGTAAAAAGAGTGGGATCAATTTGCCCAACTTCAAACCCACGGTCTAACAACAACTCCCTAAGGTGCTCATACCATGCACGTGGGGCTTGTTTAAGGCCATAGAGTGCCTTATGGAGTTTGTAGACATGGTTAGGAAAGTTGAGATCCTCAAACCCCGGGGGTTGCTTAACATACACTTCCTCTTTCAATGGACCATTAAGAAATGCACTTTTAACATCCATTTGTTGCAACTTAAAATTATGATGAGTGGCATATGCAAGAAGGATACGGATGGACTCAAGATGAGCCACGGGTGCATAAGTCTCTCCAAAGTCAATGCCTTCAACTTGAGAGAAACCTTGAGCAACCAATCTTGCCTTGTTCCTTACAACAATTCCATGCTCATCTTGCTTGTTCTTGAATATCCACTTTGTGCCAATCACATTGCGGCACTCCTTTGGCTTCTCTACTAACACCCATACATTACTACGCTTGAAGTTGTTGAGTTCTTCATGCATAGCATCCAACCAATCCGGATCTTCAAGAGCTTCAAATACTTTCTTGGGTTCAACCATAGAGATATAAGCATGATGAGTGCTAAATTGTGCCAATTGACGCCGGGTTGACACTTTGCTTCTTAAATCTCCAATAACCCTCTCAAGGGTATGACCTTTAAGTTCCAAGTCTCTTTCAACTCTTCTCTTGCGACAGGCTTCGATCTCCTCATTTGACCTTGGAGGAATTGCTTGATCATCTTGATCATTTTGGTCCCCGTCTTGACCATTAAATTGACCTTGATCATCATTATCTTCATGAGTAGGTTGATCTTGGTCTTGTGAAGAATTGGGGGCGGTTGAGATAACCGGAGAGGATGGTGGTGCCCCTTCTTCTTCATGAAGGTCCTTGACTTGTTCTTCGGTTGGTGCATTAGTTGCTTCCATGGGAGAGGCTTGTTGAGCTTGTGAAGATGAAGGCTCCACTTGTGTAGAGCATAGTCCTTCTTGGTCCGCCACAAGGTGTCCCTCAATGGGGCGGAAAAATCCCACGCCCATTCTTCCTATGGCTTCTCGAGGTATTTCATCATCTACATCACAAGAAACAACATCTCGCCCCCCTTGGGAGCCATCATTCTCTTCGAATACCACACTACAAGATTCTTCAACACGCCCGGTGGACTTGTTGAAGACTCTATAAGTGTGGGATTCGGCACCATAACCAACAAAAATACCTTCTATTGCTTTCAGATCAAATTTACCTAAACGAACTCCTTTTCTTTGAAAGAAACACTTACACCTGAAAACTCGGAAGTAGGAGATGTTGGGCTTGCTTCCGGTGAGTATTTCATATGGAGTCTTGTTTAGGCCTTTGCGGAGGAAGAGCCGGTTTGAATAGTGACAAGCCGTAGAGATATCTTTGGCCCAAAAGTTGTATGGAGACTTAAACTCCACCAACATGGACCTAGCCATATCCATAACAGTCCGGTTCTTCCTCTCGGCTACACCATTTTGTTGAGGGGTGTATGCAGCGAAATATTGATGACCAATCCCCTCATCACTAAGAAATCCATTTAAGGTGTAGTTCTTGAACTCCGAGCCATTGTCACTTCTAATTGCCAAAATAGTTTGCCCATGTTGATGTTCAACTTCCTTGGCAAAGTCGATGACGGTTTGTTGAGTCTCACTCTTATGCTTGAAGAAGTAGACCCAAGTATATCTTGAATAGTCATCAACAATCACCAAACAATATTTTTTCCCACCAAGACTTGCATGAGATGGAGGACCAAAAAGATCCACATGAAGGAGCTCCAAGATCCTCTTGGAAGAAATGATAGTCTTGCTTGGGTGGGGAGAATCATGCATTTTTCCTAGAACGCAAGCCCTACAAACACGATCTTTGGCAAAAGAAACATTCTCTTTTAGTCCGAGAATGTGGCCACCCTTGTGAAGGCTTTGCAAAGTTCTCATATTGACATGGGCTAGTCGGCGATGCCAAAGCCAACCCACATCGGCCTTTCCAAATAAACACATTGCACTTGTAGTGGTTTTCCCCGAGAAGTCCACCACATACAAGTTGTTCTCAATGTGCCCAACGAAAGCGACCTTTAGAGACTTGCTCCACAAGAGTACCACAATTTCAATATCAATGAAGACGGCAAAGCCCATCTTACCAAGTGCATGAACTGAAAGTAAATTGTAACCTAGGGTCTCAACAAGCATGACGTCCACAAGGGAAATATCTGGTGCGACCACCACCTTGCCAAGACCCAATACCTCGGATTGTGACATGTCTCCATAAGTGACGGTTATGTTGTTATCATTAGGCCTCATCTCTGTCATAATCTCCTTGCTTCCGGTCATATGACTTGTGCATCCACTATCAAGCACCCATTTTGATCCACCGGAAGCATAGTCCTACAAGAGATTATTGCTTGGATTTAGGTCCCCATTTCTCAATGGGTCCTCTTTTGTTAGCAACAAGGGTCTTTGGAACCCAAATAGACCAAGAAACATAACCATCATTTGGACCAACATATTTTGCATAAACATCACCATAATAATCACGAAATAAGACATAGTGAGGGTTAGCAATTCCCGCATGATCATCATAAGTGGCTTTGCCACCCACAATAGGATCCTTCTTTGCTTGAGTAGGCTTGGCCTTCTTTTTCTTATTGTTCTTCTTCTTCTTCTTTGAGACATAGCCAATCCCCGTTTTATCACCAAATGCCTTTTGCTTACTCAAAAGGTCATTCAAGTTTTTCTCACCTATGGGAATGGAGGACTTGGCAAGCTCATCTTTCAACCTAGCATTTTCTTTAATAACATTTGCATGATCACAAGTAGAAGTAGAAGAACTAGGCCCATTATTCTTAGTCAATTGAATTTGAAGTTGTTCATGTGACTTGGTAAGAATAGAGTGTTCACTTTTCAAGGCCTTGTGAGCCTTGTCAAGATCTTCTAAATCCTTAACAAGTATATCATGACCAACACCAAATTCAACCTTTTCCTTTTTAAGCATTTTTACTTTAGCACGAGCATGATCTCGCTCTTTAATGAGTTTGGAAACAACTTCATTATTAGATTCCTCAATGGAATCGAGCTTCTCTTCGAGAGTTGCTCGTTCCTCTTGCTCTTCTTCAAGAGACTCGGTTAGTGAGGCAATATCTTGAGCATATTATTTTTCAAGCCTCATTTGTTCATCTAATTTTTCAAGAGTTTTACCATATTGGCTCAATAGGCGTTCAAAGTGAATCTTATGAACACCATCTACACTA
This sequence comes from Dactylis glomerata, assembly GCA_007115705.1. NCBI lineage: Eukaryota > Viridiplantae > Streptophyta > Magnoliopsida > Poales > Poaceae > Dactylis > Dactylis glomerata. The sequence continues at coordinate 1,580,541 of QXEO01000218.1, forward strand.
GACACATAGTCATCAAAAGCAATAATTTCTTCCTTTACTCTAAGACTAGCAAGATCATTCAAGGGAGCATCATTTGTCTTAGAGGAGGAGGAAGATGTGGGTGATACCTCGGAAGATTTGGCCATAAGGCACTTGACGTTCTTGACAAGAGAGTCCTCATTGGGGGATTCAAAGAGTGATGTTGAGGAAGTGGAGGTGGTTGCCATTGCGGCCATCTCACTAGTTGTAGTTTCTTCTTCTTCACTCTCACTTACGGAGTACTCTTCTTGAGTCAAGAACACAAACTTTGGTTGTTTCTTCTTTGGTCCACCCTTCTTCACAAATAGCTTCTTTGATGGTGACTTGGTCTTGCTTTTGAGGATGAGCTTTCCACCATGGTATTCTCTCTTCTCATAAGGGCACTCGGCAAAAAAGTGGAATCTATCATTGCAATTGTAGCATGTCCTCACCCTTTGACCATTGTTGTCATTCCTTTGATAGCCACTTGACTTGCTCCTTCTTTGATTGTCTTCTTTAGCCTTGTGTGGATCAACCCAAAAGGTTTTTCCATAGAAGGCCATGTGCTCATTGTACTCATGTCTTATGTCCTCGGGACACATCTCTAGTCTTGCTTCAATACTAGCTTGAAGAGGAACCTCTTTCTCAACCACACTTGCTTTCAATGCAAGATTAGAGCTTCTTTGCATTCCTATGGCACGGGCACGAGCATCTTCCGCATTTTGTGCGGAAACCTTGTAGGCTTGAATCTCTTGCATCACTTGATTGGAGGTCATCTCATTGAAGTTGTGCTTTCCTTGAACACTCTTCACATCCGCGGGCTCATATAGAGTGAGAGCAAGAATGTACTTCATCTTGATCCACTCATCATCAATATGGTGAGCACCGAGGTTCTTGAAGGTGGTAGCAATAGCCTTGAGTCTTCTATACATCTCTTGATGATCCTCACCATCCATCATGAAGAATCCCTCCGCTTGATTTGAGAAGGCAATATATCTCATTTTCTTCATGCTCTCATTGCCAACAAAGATGTCGGAGAGTCCTTGCCAAGCTTCTTTGGCGGTGGAGAAGTGTTGGATGTGAGGCAAGTCCTTGGATCCAACGGTGACTTGAATCATGTGAAGAGCGGTAGCATTGAGTTGGCTATCGACCGTCTCTCTTCTTGTCATGTTGTGGGGATCCACGGCCTTGAATCCTTCCTCAATGATCCTCCAAAGCTCGATGCAAGAACTACGCATATGAGAGATCATTTGATATTGCCATTGACCAAAGTTTAATGCATCAAGCTTAGGTGGGTCTCCTCTATGGTTAATATGAGGATGAGGAACCGGTGGGTCGGGTGAATACCAATGTGGGAATTCACCTTTCCCGTCGCCCTTGGTGGAAGACTTAGCATCGCCATTTTTATCGGCACCCTCCACATCAACCACCACATTCTCCACTTGTGGAGTAGCGGGTTTTTCCAGAGATGGAGAAGCATTAGCAGTTTTAGCTTGCATGAGTTACGCTATCATTTCACGCAACTCACTTATTTGAGATGTCATGGAAGTCATGGATGATTCCAAAGATTTGAACTCACCCATGGAAACTTGACCCGAGCCCTCACTAGGTGATGTTTTCATACTCTTAGGCGGTTAAGCCCGAAATAAGAGCCGAGGCTCTGATACCAATTGAACGGATCGTATGGGCACCTAGAGGGGGGGTGAATAGGTGCTACTCAAATTTTAATTCTTTTTCAATTTAGGCTTGACACAAAAGGTAAATTCTCTAGATATGCAACTATGGTGAATTTACCTATATGTCAACAAGCAAGCTAAGCAAGATATAATATATAAAGGCAATAAAGGATAGAGGTAACTGAGAGTGGAGCACACGGAGACACGGATGTAATTCCCATAGTTCCTTCCTTTTTAGGGGAAGTACGTCTACGTTGGAGAGGTGTGGTTGCCACAAAGGCCTAACCAACGCCACAAAGGCTCACCCTATTCTCCGGTGCAAGCTTCCGCCACAAAGGCCTAGCTCACTTTCCACTAAGGGATTCCTCAAGGCGGAACCGGCCTTTACAATCTTGGGGCACGCATCCACAACCGAATTGGAGGCTCCCAAGCACAACACAATGCTGTCAAACAACAAGTAGCAAGATATCAAATACACAAAACAAGGTCTTGGAACACAAGGGAACCCAAGACATAAGGGCCCTCAAGCAAATGAGAGGGGAAATCAAATCGCTTCGGTGAGGATGTAGATCAAGGCCTTCTCCTTCGATTCTCCAAAGATCAAGAGCTTTGGTGGGTTGATGGAGGAGATCTTGTTGATTTCGGGGCTCAAACAATGGTGTTCTTCAAGCTTGGGACGAGCAGCTCTTTGGGGAAGAAGGTGGGGGGTATGTACACCCCCCCCCCCCAAATCTGACCGTTGCCAGCCAGGAAAGTCCGGCTAAAGCCAGAGTTAAGTCCGGCTAAAGCCGGTCACACCGGCCAAAGCCGGCCTCCACACCGGCTAAAGCCGGTCTAAAAAATCCGGCCCTGCCGGAAAAAGCCAGACAAATAGCCGGGTTACTCCATAGGCGCAGAGCTTCTTCCAAAACAGGGCAGTCTGGCTATAGCCGGTCTGGGGACCGGCTAAAGCCGGCCTTCCTGGCCAAACTTCATATAAAACATCTCCCAGAGCATATTTGAACCATTTCCTCAAGAATTTCCTTAGGGCAATAATAATTATCAAGTGTAACATAGGAAACCCAATATCTTGTGTAAGAATATAACAAACTCCTGCAAAGACTAATCACCACATTAATAGATAATGTATTGTTAACAAACTCCAAAATCAATTAGGCGGGAAATGCTCTTTCAGTGTGGCCAGCCTCTGGCCCCCCTCCGTCTCATCTTCGGTCTTCGGGAAGCTTCGGTAAAAATAAGAGGTTCGGCTTTTGTTTTGTCCAATTCTGAGAACATTTCCTGTGTAACTTTTCTGAAACACAAAAACAGCAGAAAATAGGGAACTGGCACTGTGGCATCTTGTTAATAGGTTAGTTCCAGAAAATGCATAAAAACACCACAAAGTGTAACAAAACACAAAGCAAATGGTGTAAAAATAAGCATGGAGCATCAAAAATTATAGATACGTTTGAGACGTATCACCCCTCCGCCTATATATTCACTTTATCGGAAAAACCCTAAGGGCCCAAACACTTTTCCATGAAACAAACTGCAAGCCGCCACCGTCGTTGACCCGAGTTTGGGTGGGGGGTCCAGAAGCTCTACTCGGTACCCTATCAGAGAGGGGAATCATCACCGGAGGCCTTCTTCATCACCATGCCTGCCTCCGCAGTGATGCGTGAGTAGTCTACCTTAGACTATGGGTCCATAGCAATAGTTAGATGGTTGTCTTCTCCTCCATGAGCCTCATGTTTAGATCTTGTGAGCTGCCTATCATGATCATCATCGTTATGTGATTCTACATGTTATGTTTGTTGGGATCCGATGAATATTGAGTACTATGTCAAGTTGATTGTTGATTTATCATGTCTATGTTATTTATCATCTTGCATACTCTCCGTTGCTAGTAGATACTTTGACCAAGTAGATGCTTGTGACTCCAAGAGGGAGTATTTATGCTCGATAGTGGGCTCATGCCTCTAGTAATCTAGGAGAGTGACAGTCTCATTGGCTAGTCTCCCAATAAATGAAAACTTAAGACTAACAAAATTCTCACTCAACTCCTTGATTTCATGGCATATGCTTGCAGTTTCAAACTTGCCGCCACCAGGATCTTCCATCAACTTCAAAACCTCTTGGGCATTCGTCTCAATTTCTACCGATTGATAGTTTCATTAAGTGACAATTTTTTTGAGATCATCTAAATTTTGTACTCCCTTCATACCTGTTTAATAGGCTGACACACTGCTCAAGAAAAATATTTAACCATAAAATTAATAAACAAAAAATAGATTATATGTTGAAAAATTATATCAGTGCAAAGGTCTTTCATATGTGAATCCAATTATGTAATTTTTATAACAAATAATTTATATTTGATCAAATTTATGGTTAAAATTTATTCTTAAACTATGTGCCAGCCTCGTAAACCGGTACTCCCTCCGATCGGAAATAACTGTCAACAATTTTGTAATAGCTTAGTACAAAGTTTGTACTAAGTGCCTGACAGTTATTTCTGATCAGAGGGAGTACATAGGTAGTAACATTTTCTTGTTAATGTCCAAAAACTCTGACGAAGGCCCAGTCATAAAAATAAGATCTCACAAAGGCTCAAGAAGAAGAAGATATCAGAGCTAATTACACTGGAGGTCCCAAAAGTTGTCCAATATGTGCATTTTCATCCAAAATCTTTCAAATTGGGGTGAAGCAGTCCCAAAACTTGTATTTGGCGAGCAAATTTGGTCCCAGCCAATCAGACGATGACACATGGAGGACATGGTGGCGACGTGGGGACAAGTATAGTTTGCAGATTACCCCCTGTTGTTTTCTGGGCTGAGCCAATAAGTAACTCACGTGTGGTCGGTGTGGCATCGCCTTCCTCAATTACTTCCGCCACAGCCGCGCCGCACCGCTCCTCCCTCTGTTGCGCTCACCGTTGTCATGATGGACCTGCCGCCGGACACGCCGCGTTACCATTGCTGGGATGATGAGCCGCCGGTGTACGGTAATGCTTTGCTGCCTTCTTTCCTTCCCTTTTTCTGCCTCTGTCACCGCCCCACGGCTGTCGTCATCATTGGCATCGTCGGGAGCATTACCGGTGACAATTTCTTGTGGAATCGACCATGTACTTGATGGGGATTAGTATGTGCAGCACCAGCATCTACCTTGCCCTATCCATGACCTTGTTCCTTTTCTTTCTCTGTCTCTGTCGCCGCCCCACGGCCGCCATCGTTGTTGGCATGGTCGGCAACATTGCTGGCGAAGTTTCCTTGCGGAATCGACCATGTAGTGGATGGGAAGTAATATGTGCAACTCCACCATCAAGATAAATAGTGAATCACGTAGAACAAATTTTTCCTGTTTCTTTGTCTAAATATTGCAAGGTGTCATTTTTAACTGAACTTTGCTGTTTCCCTGGAATTTTCTCTGAATACTATGGAAGATGGTGCTTGACTGTTTTTCTAATTGCTGTAGGGGGTCAAAACCTTTTCACTGTTCAGTTTGAGCATAATGGTTACTTCTCTGGCCTGAGAGGAGAATTGACTTATGATTGTGGATCAATTGATCACTTTTACTACTGTGATCTTGGGACATTTTCATCAGCTGATATTGCAAGCATCAGGAGATTTTTCGATTACAAAGATGATGGAAAGATGCATTTATACTGGTGTATGCCTGGGAAAGGTTTTGAAGATGGTCTTCACCTTATTTATACTGAAGAAGATGTCAGGGCAATGGTGCAAGCTGCTGCAGAGCATAGAAGAATCTGTGTACTAGCTGATCACACTGATTTTGTTTGGAATCTAAGGCCTGATATGGTGAGAACAGTTGCACATGTTGAGAACAGGGCCTAATGGAACTGAACCAGTAACAGAAAATGCAAGGACAGGGAAGAGTGCATTGGGTCAGTTGGAAAATGAGGATGTATTGAAGGACTCTGAAGATGACAGTGAATGTGATTCAGATTTTCATGATAGTGACTATGATGTGGAAGATGTAGATGCTGATTTGTTTGCTGATAATGTGGACAAACGGGTTCATGATAACAATGCAACTGAAGACGATTTTCATTTGGAAAATGATGAAGGTTTGGATGATACTGACCTGAGATTGAGGAATGGAGATGAGAAGTTGCTTCAGAACAAGCTATGTGTGTTCAATCCATTAGTTGACTTGGATAATCTAGTGTTCAAGCCAGGAATGATTTTCAGTTCAGTTGAAGAGCTCAGAAAAGCACTGAATGCTTATAGTGTTAGAAACAAGATTAAAATAAAGAAAGTGAAGAATGATCAGAGGAGAGTGGATGTAGTGTGCAAGCCAGGTTGCCCATGGTTCCTAAAAGCTTCAAAGGACAACAAAACTGGTGGTTTTGTGATAAGGAGCTATTTTATAGGTCAACACACATGCCAGGCCAGTTGGGAGTTGAAAACCCTCACTGCTCCATTTCTCTGTCAGAGATTTCTTGATGAAATTAGAGACAATCAGAAGATGGATCTGAAGACATTTGCAGCTAAAGTTCAGAGAGAATTCAACATGTGCCCAAATAGGTGGAAGCTTGTGAGAGCAAGAAAAGAAGCTCTGAATATTATAAATGGAGATGAGGATGGATAGTTTGCTCTCCTACTTGATTTTGGGCAAGAGCTGAGAAGATCAAATCCTGGTAGCAGATTTCACTTGACCATAAATAGGGTTGCAGGTGTTGGGGATGAGCCTGCTAAAGAACACCTAGCTGCACTCTATTGGTCATTTGATGCTTGCAAAAGAGGTTTCTTAGAAGGATGTAGGCCTATCATCTTCCTAGATGGTTGGCACATAAAAACCAAATATAAAGGCCAGCTACTGACAACAGTTGGAATAGATGGAAATGACTATATTTATCCCATTGCCATGGCTCCGGTTGAGGTTGAGTGCACAAGCAGCTGGGAGTGGTTCTTGACAACTTTAAGAGATGACCTCAACATTACAAATACCAGCCCCTTCACAATTATGAGTGACAAACAAAAGGTAACCATCTGCATTTTATTCAACTGAACTAGGCTTGGTACATGGGGACATACATAGTACTACTCCTGATCTGCCCAAGATACATGGGGAAATACAGAGCTACAAGGGGAAATACATGACACACCTAACATTACATTACTAGTACTACTCCTGATCTGCCCAAGTTACATGCTTCTTATCCTTCTTCTTCTTCTTCAGCTTGTTCATCACATAGTCTATTCCCTTCTTAATCTTGCACAATGCACTGGCAGCTATAATTCCTGGTACTAGTCTTTCAGGCACCATTTGGGGGAAGACATGGTCATGATATGCAGCATTATCAATAGTGCACTGGATATATTCAAATGCAGCTAGCCTAGGATGCATTCCATTCACTCTTCTAGGTAGCTCATGCATGATAGGAATACTTGGCCTTGGTTCAGCTGTTGGTGCAGGCAGGCCCATGACTGATGAGTACACTAGTTCCTGCCCTAGGAGGTGCAAACCATCAGCTGCTGCCCTCTCCTGCCTCTCCTGCTCTGTTCTCCTATGATAGTACTGATGTGTGCTACCAGTGGACCTTCTCCTCCTAGTGTACACCTGATACTCCCTCTCCTGCTGATCCATGTCTTCTTACTGAGAAAGGATAGGCACTGACTCCTACTTATAGCAGAAATAGTGGCTCACATGTGAACAACGCATCTTGTTGTTATCTATTCGAGCATCTTGCTGAAATGTGAATTCTTCCTCACCATCATGTTGTCTTTGGCTTTGTCATGCAGGGTTTAATCAATGTTGTCACCAAAATTTGGCCAGATGCAGAACACAGATTCTGTGTTAGGCATCTGTATCAGAATGAATTTTCAGAAAGCAGGTAACATAGGAGAGGTGCTGCAGAATAACCTGTGGGCTATAGCAAGGTCTACCAATATCCCTAGGTGGCAGCACAATCTTGAGAAAATGAAACCTGATAGCAGAGAAGCATATGAGTGGGTTGATAAGCTAGCACCAAATACATGGATAAAGGCTTTTTTCTCTGACTTCCCCAAGTGTGATGTCCTACTGAATAATCACTCTGAGGTATTCAATAGTTACATCCTTGAGGCCAGAGAGATGCCCATCCTGTCCATGATGCACACAATTTTCTACAAAATAGAAGCCAGGATTGTTGCTAAGCAGAAGGAGGTAGAGAAATGGATAGGCACAATTTGTCCAAAAATTAAAAAGAAGATAGACAAGTTCACTGACTAGAGCAAGAAATGCTATGTAGACCCAGCTGCCAAAGGTCTATATCATGTCAATTCTCTGGAATTTGAAAAAGAATATGTCGTGGACATGCCAACAAAGACATGCACTTGCAACAGATGGCAACTGACAGGGATACCATGCCACCATGCAATTGCATGTTGCAGAGAAGATAGATTCGATGTTGATGCTTTGGTTCATAGCTGCTACAATATTGATACATATAAAAGAGCTTATGCTTACAATCTTGTTCCTCTCAGAGGTAGAGTTCACTCGGAGAAAATGAATGGAGTTGTAGTACTGCCTCCCTTGTACGCCAAAGTGACGGGGATACCAAAAAAGAATAGGAGGAAGGCTCCTGAGGAAAAATAGAAGAATGGAGCTACTCATGTTACCAGAGGTGGCATAACAATGCATTGCTCCATATGTGGACAGGCCAACCACAACAAGAAAGGGCATTATAAATATGTGCAAACTAACCCAGCTAATGAAGATGTTCAAGATCAAGACAGAGAAGGATATGATGACACTTCAATTCTGCAACACATTATTCCTATACAAACAAACCCATCTACTGATCCTACACATGCAAGAGATAGCATGGTATACAACATGGGACAAGAGGTACTGTAAATATCATGAATTTCTCTATGTTAATATCATGAATTTCTCTATGTAAAGAGGCAATGCACATTATTCATATACAAACAAACCCATATATTTATATCATGAATTTCTCTATGTTAATATCATGTCTTATATGTACACTAATATTTCTACAGGAAAGAGGCAATGTGGGTACTAACAGATCATATGGCCCTCTTCCTGGAGAAATTACTTTTGTTGGTGTTGCAAGAGACTCCATTCCAGCTGCAAAAGTTAGGCAAACAACAGTCACTGTGAGAGGAAGAGGCAGAGCTAAGTCAACAAGTGCAAGAGGAAGAGGAAGGTCTACTGGACAAACACAAGGGAGAGGAAGAAAAAGGAAACCAACTTCAGAAGATGCAAGAGCAAGTAGCCACACTGAACCAATTCCAGATCTTAATGCTCTCAGTCAGCCAGATGAAGTGGTTGTATCCCAAGGTGCACCTACAAGATGCTGTGAATTTGAATGCACAAGTTATAGTGAGAGGTGTATTTTCAATAACCAGTGCTGCGTTTGATGGCGCCCAGTAAAGAAGCTGCTGGTGCCAAGTGGACATGTAGCAGACGGTCCTTGTGCATGGTGAATGACCAGCCCGTTGGGAACCCCAAGAGGAAGGTGTGATGAGTATAGCAGCTAGTTTTCCCTCAGTTAAGAAACCAAGGTTTATCGTTCTTGGAGAGGAGAGACAAATGACTGAAGGTGATGCTTGCTAGTTTGCGACAGCTGCGGACAATTTATATATGGTGCCTCGTCCAAGCTTTGCTTGCTAGCTGCAACGTGGAACCTACACATACACAAACAAATACTTTGCTCCCAACTTACGATGAGGTTGTCAATCTCACCGGTTTGCTTGAAACAAAGGTTATGAGTGTATCGAGTGGAAAACAGTAAAAGTATGCGAGTAAAGTAAACAGTGCGAGAAAGTAAACAGGTGATAGCAATATGATGGAAATAGGACCAGGGTCCACAGTTCACTAGTGGTGTCTCTCCATAGATAAATAACACATGCTGGGTAAACAAATTACAGTTGGGCAATTGATAGAATAAAGATAAACATGATATGTCAAGAAGATCACTATGAGATTTACTCTGGGCATTACAACAAAATATATAGACCGCCATCCAACTGCATCTATGACTAATAATCCACTCCCGGGGATATCAATCCGAACACCCCAAAAGTATTAAGTTGCGAACAACAGATAATTGCATTAAGCAAAGTGTGTAATGTAAACAAAGCATATGCCCTTGAGCATATGAATGTTGTTTTCTCCCTAGTAGCAACAGCACATCTACCACCTTAGAGGTTTCTGTCACTCCCCTAGGTGAAATAGAGGTATGAACCCACTATCGAGCATAAATACCCCCTCTTGGAGTCACTAGCAACTACTCGGCCAAGATAGCTACTAACAACGGAGAGCATGCAAGATCATAAACAACATAGAGATAACAAAAGATAATATTCAGTATAGTAACTCAATCATAAACACCAATATTCATCGGATCCCAACAAACCAAACATGTAGAATTACATAACGGTGATCTCAATCATGTAGGGCAGCTCATGAGATCTAAACATGAAGCACATGGTGGAGAAGACAACCATCTAGCTACTGCTATGGACCCATAGTCCAAGGTAGACTACTCACTCATCGCTCCAGAGGCAAGCATGGCGATGAAGAAGACCTCCGGTGGCGATTCCCCTCTCCGGCAGGGTGCCGGAAAGAGCTTCTGGACCCTCCCGATCTTCGGGTCGATGGCGGCAGCGGATCGCGATGTGTTCTAGAAATCTAATCGGGTACTTAGGTTTTTTTCGTCGGGGGGTCTTTATAGGCGAAGGGGCGATGTCAGAGGTGGAGCCAGGCTCCCTCACGTGGGGCCTGCGCGGCCAGGGGGCTAGCCGCGCCACCCCTGCGTGTGGGGCCCTGGTGGCCCCTCTCCTTCTCTCCTTCGGATCTCTGGAAGCTTCCAGGTAAAATAAGACTTCAGGAACTTGTTTCGTCCAATTTCGAGAATATTTCCTGTGTATCACTTCTGAAACACAAAAACAGCAGAAAACAGGAAACTGGCACCGTGGCAACTCGTTAATAGGTTAGTTCCGGAAAATGCATAAAAGTGCCACGAAGTGTAACGAAACAATAGGCAAATGGTGTAAAAACAAGCATGGAGCATCAAAAATTATAGATACGTTGGAGACGTATTAAGCATCCCCAAGCTTAACTCCTGCTCGTCCTCAAGTAGGTAAGTGATAACAAAAGAATAATTTTTGAGGTGACATGCACCTGCACAATCTTGATCATATATGTAAGCATTTGTGAGCTGGGATTATAAGAACTTAAAACATGGGCATGAAGATATAATCATGACAATAAGAACTTATCAACCATGTTGTAAACATGCAAATGAACACAAACAAAAGATCATGGAAATGAAACAATGAAAGTCAAACATGTGTTCAAATCATAAAGAAAAACATACAAATGGTTTTCAGCTTGTCCTTCAAAGAGAGCAAAACATAAATGCATAGGATACTTTCAAGTTTAAGAGGGCGACTAGATACAAATAATTTAAGAACAAGTGAAACCAACAATATGAATCAATCAATGAACTTTGGGACAATGCATATCACACTAAGAATGACAACTATGCTCTCTTAATGGTGCATAAAGAAAGAAGGTGGTGACTCAACATAAAAGTAGAAGAAAGGCCCTTCGCAGAGGGAAGCAGTGATTGCAAGTTTTATAACCTTAAAAAATTATGGTACTTACCAGCTTTGAGCTCTCATTGCCCCCATCATAAGCATCTTGAATGGTTAAAGTTAATGCGAGAACAATTATGATGCATATGCTTGACAAATCATAAGTTGAAAACCTCGTGCCTCGTGAATACGAGTACCCAAACCTCATGCTACTTTACTTAGAGTCCCAAGCAAGGCTCTTGTCATTGTAAGTATATGCATATCATTGAGAACCGCCAATGGGGTACCTCCGTGCCCGATGACATGGAACAAGCCCACACCAAAATGACAGGACAAGCAGACAATGAACACCTCGACATCTCTTTTATTTGCCTTTTGTTTAGCTTTTTATTATGAGATGCGTCGTCGTATGTTCACCATGGGTATGCTGCAAATTTCCACCATGAATTATGCATGGCTTAGATTGGCAGCCCGGTGTTTCCCTAACACATATACAAACTCCATGTTCCCCACAAGATTCCCAATTTATTTCACACCGCGGGCATCCATAAATAAAATATCACGATATCAACTCAAATAAGAAGTGCAATGTTGAAAGCTTGCCCCATGACAGCATGGATGGGCTAGAATCCAACTTACAACTTGCAAGCATAACAACTCAACATAAAAGACCACAATGTCAAATTTTTAAGAATAGGAAAAAGTAAAATGTGCCTTCCGGTTCGTGAGAGCTTTACTGAACGAGTTTCGCATAACACTGGTAAGAGTTTAATTTGAAGAGATAATAAAAGCAAGTCAAATTTACTTGGAATAGCAAATTGCTAGTAGGTATGTATGGTGGAAACTTTGGAAAACTTTGGCTTTTAGGAGTTGGATGCACGAGTAGAGCTCATACTCAGTACAAGGCGAGGGCTAGCAAAAGACTGGGAGCAACCAACTAAGAGAGCAATAATGGCCATAATCATGCAAAGCGACAAAGCGACATTAAAAGAAGCATAAGATGGCATCAAAAGTCAGAAACTAAATGATCATGAGGGCTATTGGCGACTTTGTAAGAGTCTAACATGTGTGAGCATGCGCCAAGTCAACCCAAATAAAGCATCAAGGAGAAAACCAAAATAATGCTTCCATACAATAAAAACAACGCATGATTTTTTTCAAAGGCTCATTAAGCAATCTTAGTTATTTGAGACAAGTCATGCTACAGCAAAACCACTAAGCATACTATCAAAAAGACATCAAGCATGACATGAAAAAGCCTAAGCCGCAGTCTACACAAGCTCCTTCTTGTACCACTATTTTGCACAAAGCTTTTTCTCTTTTCCAACACCATTTGAAATTTTTATAAACACCTCTTTTGATGAAAACCAATAAAGCTCAGAGGTAAAAATACACCTTGATGAAAAGATATGACAAGGTCTGAACGCAAATCAAGGCGAAAATGAAAACCAAAAGCAGTAGCAGAAAAAGAAGAACGCTCAATTTTTAATAAGAGTGAAAACTAGAGCGTTCTTTGCAAATGAAAAGCAAGGCAACTTCTCCAAAGGAAATTTGTTGGGGTCCAACCATTTATTGCAGCAAACAAACAAACTAAACAAACTAAGAAAACTAAAACAACTGACGCTTCAAGAAAAACACATAGTGCATGAAGCAATAAAAATATGGGATTTCTATTTTCATGCCCTCGGGTCGTTAGTTGTACTCAGTTTTCCCCAGCTTGTTAGTTTTTCCTCAGTTTTCCCCTCGCTCTAGTTTGAAACCCATCGCGGACGCTCGGACGGGAGGGTTGCGGTCTGGTCAGAGGCCTTGACCGTTACCGATGACGGCTAGGGAGCCGCGGTGGTTGTGGATTGACCGATGCTTTTGAATGGTGCTGACGGGTAGGGTCAGGAGACACGTCGGAGCAGCCATCCATCTATCGCTGACGTGTGGACTCTTTTATTTCCTGATTGTATACGCGGTGCTGCCAATGACAAATGGGGCCGCTCTATAGGGCTGCCGCAGCCAATGACCAGTGGGGTCGTGTATTTTTCAGGAAAAGACATATATTGCCGCTCTGTGGGGCTGCCGCAGCCAATGACCAGTGGGGTCGTCTATTTATTTAGAGAAAATCATATATTGCCGCTCTGTGGGGCTTTTGCAGCCAATGACCGCTGGGGTCGTCTATTTATTTAGAGAAAATCATATAGAGCCGCTCTGTGGGGCCTCCGCAGCCAATGACCGTTGGGGTCGTCTATTTATTTAGAGAAAATCATATAGAGCCGCTCTGTGGGGCCGCCTCATCCAATGACCAGTGGGGTTGTGTATTTTTTAGGAAAAGACATATATTGCCGCTCTGTGGGGCTGCCGCAGCCAATGACCAGTGGGGTTGTCTATTTATTTAGAGAAAATCATATATTGCCGCTCTGTGGGGCCTCCGCAGCCAATGACCGCTGGGGTCATCTATTTATTTAGAGAAAATCATATAGAGCCGCTCTGTGGGGCCGCCTCAGCCAATGACCGCTGGGGTCGCCCTTAGTGAAAAGGCATATATCCGTGCTTTTAGTTAGAGAGAAGCAACAAGTTCGCTAATTAATTTTTCTAAAGCTAGACCTAGCAGGTGACTATTTTCGCAGCTTAATCTAAAGTGAATCTTGTGCTAAATAAGTTCGCTAATTAAAGTGCATCTCATTAGTCATCGGAGAACCGCTGGCAGCTCGTTCCCCACCCTCGGACAGAGCAGCCATCGCCGGCGCCTCGTCGCGCCGCCGACTCTGTTCCCCGGCGGCGTCGGACGGACTGTGGCGCTGCACGTCAACCACGGCTCCAGCACTTGTTTCGTCCGCACGCATTGTACCCACCGCAGGAAAGTCCACTGCAAGCAGATCCGCCGCCCACGATGACCGGGATTTGCTCCGCCGCAAGCAGATCCGCCGCCCACGACGACCTCCGCTTCCGCCTCCCCCGCCCCCTAATCGATTTGGTTCCCGTAATTTATTTGGAGTTTGCAGGTGCGAAATAGTCCTCAATGTCTGATCGTAGCGGGTACACCGGCGAGGGTGGGGATTCGATCATGTCGTGGCCACGTTCTACTTCTCCTACCTCGTCGGAAGTGCAGGTATCTAGCTTGTGCTCTCTGTACTACCGTTGAATTTGAAGTGCCGCCATGGCCTGTTGGAGTGATTTCAGTTGTTCTTTTTTCCATTATTGTTACAGTTCGCCAGGCAAGCCGATGATCCATGGTACATTGCATACCAAGATGAATCAACCCAGTGGTGTAGCCAGAGGATGGATTTGGAGGAGAAGGTGGCCAATTTAGGTGATGAATTGGCCCATAAAAACCTGATGATATTCGAGCTGAAGCGTACTGTGGAGGAAGAAAAGAAGAATTCAAAGCTTATTCGCAAGGAGAAGTTGATACTTGAGACAGATCTTGCCTTATTTGATCAAGTGGTAGAAAATCTAGAACATGAACTTCAAGTGATGGGAGAGGCGAAAAGTAGATTCATCTGGGCAGTTTTATTAGGTGTCATCCCTGTTCTAGCAGTTATGTGGTTGTGGTAGATGATTTAGATAGTATAGAATTGTTATTCAGTAGATGGCTCTAACCACTGTATTTTGGTATGGCTCTAACAACTATATTTTGTCGTACAATTTCCTAGTTGTGCTAAGTAATGCGCGCGATAATTTTCATGCATGAACATCTTATAAAAGTGAAGGGATCCCAAAAGTGAAAGCATGTACCAGCCTCTCGGATCAAATACATATCAATCTTCCCAATCAAGTTGGGATAGAATTCAAATCATACATTCGGATGTACAGGGACACATCGAGAAAGTGGAGAAGCTTTTTTTGACACAGAGGTAGTAGTTCGAACAATTTTATCCCAAATTGAAATTGAAAAATACAAATTTATCATAATTTATCCCAATTTGCGGCATCGAACACGGCCACGCACCGATGGGCTAGAAGGGCCAGGACGACGGGCGGCTGAGGAGCTGGATCTGCGCCATCCGCAAACTCGGACATGGAGGAGGTCTAGATCTGCGCCGTCGCAGCGATGTTGTGGATGATGGCTTCAATCGTCTTGTCATCTATGACCACTGTCGATACGGCCGCCGTCTTGGTGTCCATCAGCAACAGATCTGAGGAGGGCAACGGAAGTGAGACATCGGCAGGCTCCGACATTGAAGGCTGGATCTGCGCCGTCGCAGCAATGTTGTAGGTCGCAGAGATGTTGTTGGCGATGGCTTCAAGATGATCGCTGAGCACTGTGGACACGGCCGCTGTCTTGGTGTCCATCAGCAACAGATCTGACGAGGGTAACGGAAGTGAGACATCGGCAGGCTCCGACATTGAAGGCTGGATCTGCGCCATCGCAGCGATGTTGTAGGTCGCAGCGATGTTGTTGGCGATGGCTTCAAGACGATCGCTGAGCACTGTCGACATGGCCACCATCTTGGTGTTCTTCATCATCAACAGATCTGAGAAGATAAATGAAAGTGAGACAGAGAGAGACATTTCAACTATTTATGAGGGTTAGATCCTCACCGGCACTCTTAGATCCACGCCGCCGCACGGTTAGATCCACGCCGCCGCACGCATGGTTAGATCCGCGCCGCCGCACGCACGCACGCACGCTGCAGATCCGCGCCGCCGCGACCGCCAGAGTAAGAGAGGAAGATGCGACTGGAATATGCGATTGCCAGGGTTGGTAGGTATGTGCTCTGCAGATCCGCGCTGCCGCGACCGCCAGGGTTGACAGGCCGTCCGATCATAAATGATCCAACAGTGCAAGCATGCGTTGAGCTATCAACCAACCAAGATTCGTGTGAAATACATCTCGACCAATCAGAGATCAGCCAGTGAGTACAAGGGAGGAAAACTGAGTAGAACTAAGAGGGGGAAAAGTGAGGAAATGTTTATCGGAAGGGCAAAACTGAGTAGGACTGAATAAAACAAGTGGACCCGGAGGGGGAAAACTGAGTAAAACTAAGTAAAACAGGGGCACCCAAATAATAAAGGGAGTAAGGGAAATTGAAGCTTTTGGCATAAAAATTGTTAGATTGTGTTATTTGAACAATATAGTACATTTTGGCCAACGTGATATTGTTTGCAATTCAAAGATACACAAGTGTGATGAATTTGGACTCATTTGGATAAAGTTTGTAAGCATTGTGGGCATTTGGGAGGTGTGTTGAGTAGAAAGCCCTGCATCTTCATAGCTAGTAGCTCATGGACTAGGAAGTGGTTTTGGGAAAGGGAAACTTCATATCTCTATATATCCTTTTCCATTATTATTTCTCTAGGTTGTAGGTAACATAACAAGACTCCATGTGAAGGTTCCACCATGTTTTGAATTATTATGAATTAAAATAAACCCAAAACTATATTTTTTGAGTTTAGTCACTAAGAGGGGGAAAAGTGAGGAAACCTCAAGCGATGAACTATAGCTAGTAGCTCATGGACTAGAAACTTATTCAAGCAAATAACACATATATTCCCTACATTATTGTGATTATTCAACATACAAACTTGGGAACATCACACTAGTTCGAATTCAATACAAAGGGATCCCCAATACAAATTGTTCATACAAATTCAAATTAATTATTCAAAATAAAATCTTTCTCTTGCTCCTGGTGTGACTCGCTGGGTCCACCACCTTACTCTAGGTAACCCTACCAGGGATATTACCGGTGTTTACCTTCCTTTTGCCATCTTTCTTGTTCTTCTTCTTCTTCTCTTCGGGTTGTGCCAAGACCGAGACAACCATATCATACGAAGCTTGTGCTCTTTCTTCTAATGCATTTTTTTCAAATGCTTCAAGCAGCTGTCGATCCATTGCTTCAAAGGCCTCTCGATCCATCTGTTCCCTCTGCTCTCGATCCATCGGTTCAAGCAGCTCTCGATCCATCTGTTCCCTCTGCTCTCGATCCATCGGTTCAATCTGCTCTGGATCCATCGGTTCAAGCAGCTCATGATCCATTGCTTCAATCTCCTCATGATCCATTGCTTCAATCTCCTCATGTTGAATTGCTTCTTCATTCTCCTCTGCATTTGCTGCTCCCGCCTGATCTTCCATTCCAAAAGCTGGGTCAACTGGATTTTTACAAAGCCTAGCAATGTGTCCAGGGATTCCACAACATTTGCACTTATATCGTCGAATCGGTGGACCACCCTCTGCACTAGCTCTGATCCTATTCTTCCTCGGCCTACCTGCCGGTCTAGTCAAAACTGGAGAGTACAGTTTGAAGCCTGGATCGACTTTCATCCATTGGTCTTTTCCCAACAAGGTAGGAACATTCATAGCATATGCAGCCCTAAATTTGGCAACAGAGAAATACTCTGACACATACTGATCAACTTCACCTTCTGCACCCGCTATAACACTCATGAAAAACAATGCGTGTATGCAGGGTATCCCACGGATCTGCCATCGCCTACAATGGCATGTCCTATCAACCAAACTCACTGGATACCTCCACTGCCTGTTTTTACTGTCAGTGTAGGTTACCTCAGCCTCCATTCCTTTTCTGATGCATTTCATCTTCAATTGTTTTGCCCTGGCATGCAAAGACTTAATCAAAGATGGGAGCATGAGATGGCCAACATATTTTGTGGCTGCAATTCTTTGACGCAGATCGATTTTTATCATGATCATCTACCTAATCTTATCAAATATTTGACACAGCATAAGCCCTTTCAATGACTTGACCTTTGCATTAAAACTCTCCGCAAGGTTACTTGTTACATAGTCTACCTTGCAAATTTCATTGAATTGGTTTCTTGACCACAACCTACCAAGATGTTCATCCAAGTACTCCTTCACCCCAGTTTTTTGTTTATACAACACTTCCAAATGAAACAGATGCTTCCTAATGCTGCATGTGTATGCAGCTGGCCATAGGTTGTCAGTATAAACTTTACCCTTGAATTTCTTTGTAAAATTCTGTACCAAGTGTCGCATACATTCCCTATGCTCCACTCCAGGGAATACTGCTTCTACTGCACTCTCCAAACCTTTGTAAGCGTCTGTGTGGATAGTAAGTCCTGGTGGATGACCTATAAGGTCGCGCAAATTCTGCAGAAACCAAGTCCAACTTTCCTCTGACTCAACCTCCAAAACTCCATAAGCAACAGGGAACATCCAACTGTGTCCATCAATTGCAGTAGCAGCAACTAGCTGTCCTTTAAACCTGCCATGAAGAGCTGTTGCATCCACGGCCAAATAAGGCCTGCAACCGTCCAGAAAGCCTTTCCAGCAAGCTTTGAAACAAACAAAAGCCCTTCTAAAACATTCCTTCTGCATCATCCTCCCGCTTTTCAATTTATAGGGAACTGTATGCTTGTCTATCGCTACAACACTGCCTGGACTAGCCATCTCCACTTCAGCTTTGAAAGTGTAAAGCAACTGAAAGCTTTCATTCCATGGACCATTTATCCTGTCAAGAGCCATTTCCTTTGCATAGAACATCCTCATGTAAGGTATGTTTATAGTAAACTTATCAGATATCAATTTTATGAGTGCTGTTGGACCAAGTGTTGGAGTTTCTCTCAGCCAATCTATGATTGCATCTGCCAACCACCTAGTCTTCGCTAGCTTTGATTTCTCCTCTGGCGCTCCTGCTCGAGGTGGACAAGTATGGCCGATCGAGTTCTTCTTTATCTGAAACATAATTATAAGGGATGTCAGTAACAGTTAACAAATTTTACACCGTGATCTAAAATACACAACTGGTTGGCGTAGTACCTGAACCACGGTGCTTCTGAGCATTGTGGATGCATGCAGCCTCCACCTACACCTCTTGTATGGGCACTTAACTGTGAACCTACCTGGCTCACTTTTAATAACCTCATAATCATTCTTGGTGAGAATGCAATATGTAGTAATTGCATTACGGCAGTCCATCATTGTTTGAAATATGGTGCCTTCTGCAAGCTGAGGATCCTCCCTGTTCCACTCAATTGTTGGCAAGTCATCGTCTTCGTAATCGGCTAAAACAAGGCTGTCATTGTTCTCATCCTTCTCTTCATCATCAGTGTCATCAAATCTGGCACCTTGTGCAATATCTTCCATGTATTGATCCTCCATTGCCTGCTTACTGCATCGATCTACCAATTCAGGAAACATCAACTCATCCTCATCATCTTGAGGAGACGGATCCTCAATCTCTGCATCGTCCTCCACATCGACCGCAGGAACAATCTGGCTACCACTAGCACTGGGGACAGATGGTGCTGCTGTGGACCTACAAGGAGCGAGGCGGCGCACACGATTAGCAGAGGCAGCAACACTAGAGAGACATGATGCCTGACCACCTGATGATGCCCCAACAACAGATGATGCCTGGAACCTGTCCACATGGATTCGAATTTTACCGACACGGCAAGAATCATTTAAAGCAAAAAGAATTCCCAGATCGTCGTCGGAAATTAGTGGAACAAATCTTCCCTCCGTGCTGTTGAAATATTGGAAATCAACTGAATCGCCAGTGCCCCAGGGGTACAGAGCGCAGATGTTATCTTTTAAATCCCTCAACGAGATGGTAGTTGCAACCACCGCTGGGATGTAAAATCCGGTCACATTGCGTTCAAAATCACGCAAAAAGCTAGTATCCAGCCTAACCACCAGCCGAAAAGCCAGCGCTGGATCAATCCTATTCGAAAAGCAACGCAGTTAGTTGAGCAACAACGATTCACGCTCAAAAACTGCGTACTCTTAATTCACATAGGCAGACGATGCTTACCCAGATGGAATCTATGCGTTAGATCCCTTCGATTCCCAATCTTCTCCGCTGTTGAGGGGCATAATCGGCACATTAGACGGATGTACAAACTCTACCTCCATAGGGGTAGATCTAGATCTAGTGGAGGCAGAGCCCTCTCCGCCTCCCGGGGGAGGTGGTGGGGGCGGGGCCGGCTTGGTGGCGGACGACGCCATAAGGTAGGAGGGCAGGACGGCGTGGCGGCGGAGGGGCGGTGTGTGAGCTCTTCCAGTCTCGGGCGGAGGGGAAAGCTTTGGGTGAGTGACAGACCGCCAGTCCGACGTGTCTCATTGGGTCAACAGTCAACATAATTCAAAAGCAACGGTCCACTCACAACCACCGCGGCTCCCTAGCCGTCACCGGTAACGGTCTAAGGCCTCTGACCAGACCGCAACCCTCCCGTCCGAGCGTCTGCGACGGGTTTCAAACTAGAGCGTGGGGAAAACTGAGGAAAAGTTAAGCGGCTGGGGAAAACTGAGTACAACTAACGAACCAGGGGCACGAAAATAGAAATCCCTAAAAATATAGTGTCTTGAAAGGTGACCTGATATTTGCCGATGAAGAAGGGGTGCCTCGGGGGCATCCCCAAGCTTTGACGCTTGTACTTCTTGGATATTTCTTGGGGTGATGCATGGGCATCCCCAAGCTTGAGCTTTTGTCCATTCTTCAACTCATCTCATCATTCTCCAATCCCTACACTTGAAAACTTCCTTCATACAAAACTAAACACAATTCTATTAGCAACATTAGTGTAAGCATAACATATAATCAACCTCTTTTTGCTTCAGGTTTCAACTCAAAACCACCACAATATAGCAAATACTGCTGTAGCAACCTTTCCAAAAGTTTCGTGATCAAAAGAACTCAAAAGAAAGCGATAAAGTGGCAAACACAAATATTGGCAGAATCTGTCAAAACTGAACAGCTGATAAAGGTCGAATTTTTGAGGGGTTTTCTATTGCTCAAATCAAAAAGTGTTCAACTAACAAAAGTTTGGATATAACCTGGGACATATGCACAAGAAATCGCAGGTCCAAAAGATAAACAGAGAATTTATACAAATTTTTACGGTGCAGCACCGAAAACAGTTTCAGGACAGCAACATCCCCAAATCTTTACCTCGCTCGAATGAGAGGCTTCTCTTGGCACAAAAACGAAATAAAAAGGATAAGGAGCGGTCATTACAGTAGTAATGACTTCCAAGACTCAAATAAAATAAAAATTACTGAAAAGAAAACATTGGGTTATCTCCCAAGAGTGCTTTTCTTTAACGCCTTTGAGCTAGGCGCAGAAAATTGCGAATCAAGTAATATCGAGCGATGAAGTACTAGGATCAGCGCGTGCCTTACGTCTTCCTTTCTTACCTTTGTTCTTGACTCTAGGAAAGACATGGCTATTGCAAGGTGGAGAGAGAAATCTTATATTGCCTTTTCCCACATCAATGACGGCGCCCAGGAGCTTCAAGAGGGATCTTCCAAGTGTGATTTGTCCTTTCCCTACACATTCAATAACAAGATAATCAGTAGATATCATTCTTCCTAGGACTTTTGTAAAGACTCCTTCAGCAATTCCAAGGGGAAATATAGTGGCATTGTTAGTAAGAGAAATTCCTTCTCCCCCCTCAGAAAGCTTCCAAAGGCTCAATGATTCATAAACATCCTTTGGCATGAGACAAAATTCAGACATAATATCACAACGAGCATGAAAAGTTTCACCACTAATGGTGACTTTTACCGTAGGATACCAACTCGAGGGTTCAGAATTTATTGGCACATAATCAAAATGCTGGCGCAAAGTATTGTAACAAGAATTCAAACTAGCAGTGCGAGTCTCAAGAGTATCAAGTCTATTAAAAATGCAAACAAGAGAGGAATCAAAATAGGTTGGCATGCTATAAATTGTAATCAACTTTTTTATAATATTGAAGGCTTGATCTCCATCACAATGAAGAAAATCTCCTTCAGCAGTAGCATCCAAAGCATATCTATAACGAAGAGAAAGTCCAAAGTAAAAGCTACTAAGAAGCAAACTCAAAGCCATTTTAGGCTAAGTTTTTCCATGCCAATCATAAATTCTAGACCAAGCTTCTTTAAAACTTTCCTCATCCTTTTGCTTAAAAGTGAAAATCATATCCTCGGGCGACATAGTAGTAGCAACTGAACTAAACATAATAAACTAAAGTAAAGCAATAACAACTACCAAGGATTCTAATTTTTTTGGGTTTTTTATATAAAGCAATGCAGGTAAAATAAATAAAGTAAAGCAAAACAATAAAACAAAGTAAAGGATGTGCATGTGAAAACTCCCCTCGCAGAAGTCTTCTACTTCCTCCCTGGCAACGGCGCCAGAAAATTAGCTGCTGCGTTTGATGGCGCCCAGTAAAGAAGCTGTTGGTGCCAAGTGGACGTGTAGCAGACGATCCTTGTGCGTGGTGAATGACCAGCCCGTTGGGAACCCCAAGAGGAAGGTGTGATGAGTATAGCAGCTAGTTTTTGCTCAGTTAAGAAACCAAGGTTTATCGTTCTTGGAGAGGAGAGACAAACGACTGAAGGTGATGCTTGCTAATTTGCGACGGCTGCGGACAATTTATATATGGCGCCTCGTCCAAGCTTTGCTTGCTAGCTGCAACGTGGAACCTGCACACACACAAATAAATACTTTGCTCCCAACTTACGATGAGGTTGTCAATCTCACCGGTTTGCTTGAAACAAAGGTTATGAGTGTATCGAGTGGAAAACAGTAAAAGTATGCGAGTAAAGTAAACAGTGCAAGAAAGTAAGCAGGTGATAGCAATATGATGGAAATAGGACCGGGGTCCACAGTTCACTAGTGGTGTCTCTCCATAGATAAATAACACATGTTGGGTAAACAAATTACAGTTGGGCAATTGATAGAATAAAGATAAACATGATATGTCAAGAAGATCACTATGAGATTTACTCTGGGCATTACAACAAAATACATAGACCGCCATCCAACTGCATCTATGACTAATAATCCACTCCCGGGGATATCAATCCGAACACCCCAAAAGTATTAAGTTGCGAACAACAGATAATTGCATTAAGCAAAGTGTGTAATGTAAACAAAGCATATGCCCTTGAGCATATGAATGTTGTTTTCTCCCTAGTAGCAACAGCACATCTACCACCTTAGAGGTTTCTGTCACTCCCCCAGGTGAAATAGAGGCATGAACCCACTATCGAGCATAAATACCCCCTCTTGGAGTCACTAGCAACTACTCGGCCAAGATAGCTACTAACAACGGAGAGCATGCAAGATCATAAACAACATAGAGATAACAAAAGATAATATTCAGTACAGCAACTCAATCATAAACACCAATATTCATCGGATCCCAACAAACCAAACATGTAGAATTACATAACGGTGATCTCAATCATGTAGGGCAGCTCATGAGATCTAAACATGACGCACATGGTGGAGAAGACAACCATCTAGCTACTGCTATCGACCCATAGTCTAAGGTAGACTACTCACTCATCGCTCTGAAGGCAAGCATGGCGATGAAGAAGACCTCCGATGGCGATTCTCCTCTCCGACAGGGTGCCGGAAAGAGCTTCTGGACCCTCCCAATCTTCGGGTCGACGGCGGCGGTGGATCGCGATGTGTTCTGGAAATATGATCGGGTACTTAGGTTTTTTCTGTCGGGGGGTCTTTATAGGCGAAGGGGCGATGTCAGAGGTGGAGCCAGGCTCCCTCACGCGAGGCCCACGCGGCCAGGGGGCTGCCCACGCCACCCCTACGTGTGGGGCCCTGGTGGCCCCTATCCTTCTCTCCTTCGGATCTCTGGAAGCTTCCGGGTAAAATAAGACTTCAGGAACTTGTTTCGTCCAATTCCGAGAATATTTCCTGTGTATCACTTCTGAAACACAAAAACAGCAGAAAATAGGAAACTGGCATTGTGGCAACTCGTTAATAGGTTAGTTCCGGAAAATACATAAAAGTGCCACGAAGTGTAACGAAACAATAGGCAAATGGTGTAAAAACAAGCATGGAGCATCAAAAATTATAGATACGTTGGAGACGTATCAACCAGCCAGTGTAATAAAGTAGCAGAGAGCCTCTCAAGCCATAAACTAGATGGCAATAAAAATTTTTGGGCCTGTCAATGTAGCAGAGAGCCTATTAATGTAATAAACTACTGGCAATCATGTACTCAAATTTTTGAATATCAAAGAGTAGCACAGAGCCTGTCAATGTAATAAACTACTGGCAATCATGTACTCAAATTTTTGAACATCAAAGAGTGCATTTTATTACTTAATATTTTCCATACATTGCATATGTTCCATACATTGCAGATTGCATTCTTCTCACACAAAACACCATTGAAGAAACTACAACATTGCCTGCCTTGCAGCTCAAGTTCAAAGTACATCATGCCAAAGCTACAACATAATTAAACAAGGCAGTAGAGCAAATACTTATATCACTCATCCATAATTTGCTTCATCCTTCTCAGCTTGTCCTTGTTAACATCATTTGCATTGAAAAGTTCTAGGAACTGGTACTCTAGCTTTCTCTTCTGCTCCTTTAGATCCTCCCTTTTCTTGTCCCACTGCTCCATCCTTAGCTTTGTCTTCTCCTCTTCATGCTTCTGAAAATCTTTGAGCTGAGCCACCTCTTCCAGGAGCACATTTCTATGCCTTTTTATCTGAAGCAATTCTGCCTTCTCCTCTTCTTCCTTCATCTTGGCCAAATTCACCTCAACTGCTCATTTCTCAGCTCTATCCATCATCCTATTGACATCATCTACCAGAGTGTTGTATTCCTTCTCCAACTTCTTTTTCTCTGCAGCAACCTCCTGGAGTTTTCTATAGTGCTCTAAACCTTGCTGATTTTTCTCCCTGTTGATCTCATCATGCATAGCCTAGAGCCTCCCTGGAGCATTCTGCAGTGGCAAGGGCCAGTCTGGATCTATCCAACTCACAAATCCACAATTCATTATCTCCTGCATACAATGAATACCATCTCAATCACTGCAACAACACTGAATGAACACTGAACTTAACAGCACCACTAAACACTGAACTTATCAGAAAAATAAAGCCTAAAGCAAGGACTCGCATTTCTACTCACATTTTCAATCAGACACATGTAGAACCTTCTGCCTGTATCAACCCCTTGAAATGCAACACATTTCCTAGGCTTCAACCCGTGGTCGTCGCAGACATGATCACCAACAGACGCTATGCCAAAGAATGTGGGGTCCTCGATCATATTGGGAGCATAGTCGAGGGGGGTGAGATCCTAGTCGATCAACAATTTCAGAAGAAACATCTTAATTCGATAGAAATCGACCTCAAATCCAAAAATCCCAAAAATTGCAGGAACCCTAATTGCAGAACAGAGACGAGCTAGGGCGAGCAGAGGACACGATCGGACAGTTAGAGCTTACCCCTAAGCGCTCCTCGCTTGACTCTCCGTCATTCCAGCTCGGCATGTCGA
The DNA here is from genome assembly GCA_007115705.1 of Dactylis glomerata. Classification (NCBI taxonomy): domain Eukaryota; kingdom Viridiplantae; phylum Streptophyta; class Magnoliopsida; order Poales; family Poaceae; genus Dactylis; species Dactylis glomerata. The sequence continues at coordinate 1,605,984 of QXEO01000218.1, forward strand.
CGGCGGGCGGCGGCGGTCTGGCGGCGGCGGCGAAGCAGCGGCAGAAGCTGCGCGGGAGTTGCACTTGCAGACAAGCGTCGGGCGCGAGCTGAGAAGAATAGAGAAGACATCGGGGATCTTTTTGCAAGATAAACATGACCATGGGCGTGTGTCTTCTGCCACCGTGTCCTCCACGTGTCGTCGTCTGATTGGCCGGGATCAAATTTGCTCGCCAAATACAAGTTTTGGGACTGGTTCACCCCAATTTGAAAGATTTGGGATGAAAATGCACATATTGAACAACTTTTGGGACCTCTGGTGTAATTAGCTCAAGATATCGCTTGTTTGTTTTGTCCACTCACCTCACGAAAAAAATCTCTGGAACCGTGCCTCTCGCTTTCTCTTCTGAGGCCCCTTCTCAGATGTTTTTTTTTTGACCCTGTAATCCGCTCTTTATTCATAAGATAAAAACAAGTTACAAGTTACGAACGAACAGACCTTACAGAACTGAAAAGATAGGATAGACCTATGTAAAAAACCAACGTCTATCCTCCTCCTTAGACACCACCAAAGCGAACACCAAAGGGACGGAAGACAGATCACCACAACACCCGAGCTCGACGCGGCTCCATCGCTGATCAGCAGCTTTTCGGATCTCCAAAGTAGTTTGCCGAAGGCAAAACCATTGTCGTTGAAAGAATCAGACCGAGGCAACATGTCCTCGGACACGCGATCGAACTCCAGAACTGATACCCCCCACGACTACAGCGTCGGGGAAGGAAATCAGAACTGCCGGCCTCCATCCACAAACCCAACATAGGATACACCATCTTCCGTCTGTCACATACACAGACAAACGTCTACACGTACTCCTGGACAATACATCCTCCCTGCTCCACCATGACGTCGGAGCCAACGCCATAGTAATGGGGACAGAGCAGGAGGATGAACACCCCTGATGGGATCACCGCCTCCGCCTCGACGACACCATCCAAGAAACTGAAAGCCGTCGATCCGAGGAATCGGCAAACACACGATGCCATCAACTCCGAGATGCCGCCATGAAGGACACCGCCGGTGTGGGAGTGGAGCTGAGGCAGATTTATTCGTCCGGGCGCCGCTCCCACCACCCCAACGGCGCTCCACGACCTGCAAAACCAAACCCTAACTACAGATCGGAGAGACCGGATCCCCCCTCCCCACCGCCGCCGGAGCAGGAGGAGGGAGAGGGGACCAGCACGGCCGGTGAAGATTGGGTGGAAAGAGGGGCGCCTCCCTGATCGCCTCTGGCCGTTAGGTTAGGTCAGGGAGCGAAGAAGAGGATACACCATCGCCCCTTCTCAGATGTTGACACCTTAGTTTGCTGCACAGATCTTGAAACTGCTCGGTATCCCCTAACGCTGTACGCTTCTGTACACATATCGTAGAAGAAAAGATAAATTATACGCTGATACAGCCGTACCCATCTCGCGGAAGCGCCGCCGTCGCCGAGCGTTCGACTCCTCGTAGCCGATTTCTGCTCGCGATCCACCCCAGCACACCCCTCGTGGAACCTACGTCGCCGGCGAGTCACCTGATTCCCACCGCCGTCTTCTGCTCGTGAGCCGCCCCCGCGAGGCTCTGCTGATTACCGCAGAAGTGAGGACGGCGTCCCCGATTACCTCAGCATCGTTTTCTGCTCGCGAGCCGCCCCATGCCGCCCCGCTACTTACCGCGGAAGTGACGGCGCCGGCGAGCGCCCGGTTCCCATCGACGGCAGAAACGAAGCCGCAGACCATGCTGTTCTAGAGTTTTCTTCCCCTCTTGTACTTCCTTCTAGTCCGTAGAAGTTTTGATTTGTGTTATGTTATGCAGGCAGTTTTGATCACGTTCAAATATTACAGGCTTCGTACATTCAGCCATAAGTGCTTCGATTTATCTCTAGAAACCTTGACAGTAGAATGCTAGATTGGCAGGCAGTTTGCATCGGTTGTAAATGTGCTGACCACAGTGATAGTGCCTATCCTGTGCTAACCAAACTGTCAGCATGTGGGAAACTCCATACCGTGCTACTGCTGAACAAGCTGAAGCTATAGCCTGTTTGCAGGGCATCAAAGTTCAGAACGACCTGTCACTCCTTGCTGGTCCTATGCATTTGTAGAGCAATGTGTAGTTGCTGGTTTCACAGCTGAATGAGAGGTCAGCACATTGATGATTGCTGGAATTGTTGAAGACATGAAAACTCTGCTTCATTGTGGACCAGAGTTCAAAATTTCCTAGAGTAGGTGTGATTGACACAACGATTGTAAAACTGTATGTAACTATATGAAATACCAATGTGTACATATTCTGATTGATGAATGAATGAACCTGTGGTCTGTTGCTCTCAAATTGGAGGTTGTTTGAATTATTTCACTGATAAGGAAACAACTGTACTACTTCTATGCACTCATATGAGGTCCAATGCACATGGAGAAAGCATAGAAGAATTAAAGAGAAGCACTGTCACAGGGTAAATGAAAATTTACAAGAAATTTGTGTCAATGGCCAGATGATGATGAGTCACAAACATTGGTAAAATGTACTCACTGTAATTATGAAGTGCAGCATTACAAATATTGTAATTCTAAAATTAATAGTGGTCAATTCCCACAAGAACAAAAATAATTATTCCTGTTCCTACTTCTTCCGTCCTCTAGGATTCACTACATCAAAATACAATCTTCTTGAAGCGTGCAGCAGCTCTGAAGCTTGATCATTTTGAAGTAGAAAGTCTGTATATCCGTCCTCTAGTATTTGAAGTAGTTAATATGGAAACGTTGGAAGTCGATCCATGGATTACCATCGTGGACTTGGAAGTTAGGCCAGCCGCTTGCTTCATCTTGTCCAGTGCCATGTGCAGAGTTGTGGCCATGGCTACTTGATCGCCGGACAAGTCAAGCGAACAGGAAGGAACCAATTGTGCGTTGGAGATCGTCTCTTCACCGCCGTGCACTGCGCCGCCAATGACCGCACTAGCAGCCTGCTGAACGTCGCTCTTCGCACCATGGATCCCCTCGCTATCAGTCGACATGTGCGCTACAGCTGCCGCGGCGGCGTCGGCGGTAGAGACTCTGGACGCAGGTCGGGCCAGGTCCGGGCCGCAGAGTCCATGACTTTCTCGTCTAAGAACCAGCACCTAGCGTTCGTTACAATTTGTGGCAGATCGTGTGCCTGATTTTTCGGCTGGACGGGCAAACAGATTTCTCTCCGTGTACGGTGTTACGGATACATGAGCTTACAAAACTACATGATACGTTTTGGAGGGGATACCGAGCAGCTTCAAGATCGGTGCAGCAAGCTGAGGTGTCAACATCTGAGAAGGAGAGAAGGTGTGAGGCACGGTCCCAGAGCCGAACGCTACGGTGCCGGTTGATGATACGTACGCCCGCACGCCTGTGCATCCGGCCTCCAGTCGCTCACCCGGTCGATCGAAAAGAATAAAAAAAGAAGGGAGTGACTATTCGACAGCTAGCTGTTTTACAATTCGGTAACAGACACACTTTTGTAACCAATAAGAAGCGGACAGTTGTACTACTGAAAACTAAGAAAAGAATGAGAAAATCCGTCTGTTTTTAGTAGCCCAAACAGACACAGTTCGGCCTTCTTCCTTCGGTCCCTCATTTTGTTTCAGTTCTAGGCTGTTGAGTTTTCATTGTCCCAATTGATTTTCACAGCCTGTAGCTAATTAAGAAAAGCCCAACAGACCCTCAAGTCATCTTTTCCCACCCAACAGATCCTCGAGTCATCTTTTCCCAAGCAAAACATCCCTACGACAGAAGAATCGAAGGATCCCAAACAGATCCCTAGCGGCCGGCTCCGACGGAAATAGAAGAATCGAAGGATCCCTAGAGAAAGTAGGAAAAAGAGAGAGAGAGAGAGGAATCAGATTATAAATTGAAGCACTAGACAAACAGAAGGGAAACCTACTTGAGACTGGAGCAACCCTGCAGTCTGCAGTCACATGTATCCTCCTCATCTTTCTGTAATTTGAAATAGTGAGAAAATACTGTCAAGTGAAAGAGTAGGGAGATAAGCTGATGAAAACAATGTGAGTTCATGCAATTCACGCACGATCCTTCCCAAGAAATGGAAACTACTCACACCCCAAGCACAAACAAAAAAGAACTTGCAGGATTGGAATCTTGGAATGAAAAATAGACGGGTCCCTACATTGATATTTGAGCTGCATAAGTATGATTAGCTCAAACAGGTATATCAAAAGGAAAATATTCAAAAATACTGAATTGTAAAACAGTTTTATTATCATTTGTGTATTTATGTTTTCACCTCAGAACTTATAAAATAATGCAAAAAGACAATGCAGACAGAGAACCAAAGTTCGTCATCATAAACATTGGCAACTTAATACTCCCTCTGTTCCAAAATATAAGATGTTTTAGCCTTTTTCTCACACACATGTATCTAGATGCCTTTTAATGTGTAGGTTCACTCATTTTGCTTCCAACCTACACACTAAAAGATGTCTAGATACATAGTGTCAGAAAAAGGCTAAAACATCTTATATTTTGAAATGGAGGGAGTATTACTTAAGCAAAAATGTGCTAGGCAGTAGCAGCCAAGCTCTAACAAAAACATCTCAGAATCAAACATTTGAAATCCTTTCTATTTTAAGGAATATGAAAGTAAAAAAGTGAAGTGATATCTTTATAAGAAAGTGTGTTACTAACCTGCAAGAAATGATTTGACAGGTTGATCCATTCAGGTATGTTGAAGAACAACCTACATGTTCGACATATACTCGGGAGATAGAAGACAGATTGACCTAAAAACCCTGTCCCTCCATATTTTCCCGGCCTTGGAACCGGCTAACCAACTAAAGAAAAAGCATAATAATGGCATAGGCAGAATTCCCTATGTTGACCTCATCTGTGCAAAAATAAAGATAAATAAGAGAATAAGATAGAATACGAAATGACTGGAGAATACTAGAGAAAAGATAGCAACATTTGCACTGAACACTTAAGCCAAAGAAAGAAGAAAGCAAAAGCCCCAAAAATGCAACAATTTCACAGAAAAAAAGCCCATCATTCTTTCTTCATTACTTATACACACAGCCAACCAATAAAAGTTTCTTTAGTTTCTACCTGAATGACGAAATGAGTGAGTGAAAGAAGAAATCCATAAAGTAACATAGGGTGAAGAATGAAGAAAAAAGGAAAACAAATGAAAATACTGAAAGAAAGAGTGACATAAGTAGATATTGAAGGAAATGAAATATGAAATCATAAAGAAGACTAAATGACTGAAGTAAGAGAGAATGAAGAGCAAAAAGATTGAGAGGCTGATAAATAATGAATGACACCACATTGCATCCATCTTGTTGGAAAGAATGAAAAAAAAGGAATGAAGAATGAAGAAAAAAAGGAATAAACAATGATGCAAATGAATAAATAAAAAACAACAACGAATGCTCCCTCCTCCTGTAACAACCTCAGTACTGATAAAATGAAGAAAGAAGTAAAACAAGAAGATCATAAATGAAGAAAGAGGAACTGATAAAATGATTGACTAAAGAAAAGAAATAAAAATAAGAAGACATAGGTAGATAATGAAAGAAATGAAATATAAATTCATAAAGAATACTAAATGACTGAAGTAAGAGAGAATGAAGAGCAAAAAGATTGAGAGGCTGATAAATAATGAATGACACTACATTGCATCCATCTTATTGGGAAGAATAAAAAAAGGAATGAAGAATGAAGAAAAAAAGAATGAAAAATGATACAAATGAATCAATTAAGAAAACAATGAATGCTCCCTCCTCCTGTAACAACCTCAGTACTGACAAAATGAAGAAAGAAGTAAAAAATGAAGATCATAAATGAAGAAAGAGGAACTGATAAAATGTTTTAATTAAGAAAAGAAATAAAAACAAGAAGACATAAGTAGATACTGAAAGAAATGGAATATAAATTCATAAAGAAGACTAAATGATTGAAGTAAGAGAGAATGAAGAGCAAAAAGATTGAGAGGCTGACAAATAATGAATGACACTACAACAATGAATGCTCCCTCCTCCTGTAACAGCCTCAGTAGTGATAAAATGAAGAAAGAAGTAAAAAATGAAGATCATAAAGAAGAAAGAGGAACTGATAAAAATGATTGACTTAAGAAAAGAAATAAAAATAAAAATAAACAAACTGAAGAACAAAAGAGAAAAATCAACACTATAATCTGAATAACAATACTGAGAGGTCTGAGAAAGAATGAAAGAATTGAATTGAACAGCTGCAGATTGAATGATTAAAGATTGAGAATGAAGAATAAATAATAAGGAGAGGACTGAGATGGAATGATAGAACTTAACTTGACGAAGTGTGGGACTGAACTGCAATCTGAAAGACTTAAGGACCGATAAAAAGAGAGACTACTGAAACTACAGATCCTGCATACAAATCACCTGGAATACACAGAACCTATCTCACTCAACGTCCACACAAATCAGACAACAAACCAAACTACTCTATAAAATTAGCATCATCACCTTAACTGCAAACACCACTAGCTGGTTGCAGTTTTAGAACTTTAGCACTCCAGTAATCAGAAGGTAATAAGTATCACAACGAATAGGGAATCACAGAAAGATGTATAGTACTTTTACCGATATTGCAAGGTGCTTAGCAAACACAAAGCATGCCATTCCCACATTGAGAAAGCAGAATAGAAGAATCCATCAGCAGGAGAATACTAGAAAACACCTACAACATAGTCCCCCATGTTCTGTTAATACAGAGCACATATGCTTCTAGCAACCAGTGAGCCTAAAGAGGCTACACCAAAAACATTATTTGAGATCTGAAAACAGTGTCATGGCGTCAGTGTGCTCACTACTGACTCTTTTAGAACTCATAATCTAATTCGATCCGCCGTATCTTGGACTAAAAAAGGGACGAATACACGCTGCGCTCATGGCCGCGTTGCCGCTTCAAAGCGACGCGACAACACAGACAACACAGACAAGCCGGTCTGCACGGATCTCTGCACCACTGAACCCAACGAATGAAGATGTATTACACTAATTCTCAGGTGGCTTACCCTGAAACTACACATCCTTAACTGAAAACATCACCTGAAAAACGCAGAAAACCAAAAAATAATCATCAAAAATGAGAAATAACTGTACACATGTACATAGAACCTATCTCACCAACCTGCACACAAATCAGACAACAAACTAAAATACTCTATTAAATTAGCATCATCACCTTAACTTGAAATTAAGCATTGTCGCAGAGGCTTCTTCAGCATGATAGCACAAGCATAATGTAAAACTTATAAACCACCTGATTAACTCAAAAAAAAACCCTACCACGAGTCATCAATGGCTACACCCTACATTTGGCTCGCTACTTCCAAATACAAAAATAGCATGAATCTCATATCAAAAGCTGAACTACCGAACGCCCAACATCGAGCACTCCAGCAAAACATCCGCGCATGCTACCTCCAACTAGCAAGTATCAACAACATCTGACTCAACTACAACCAGTATCAAAACGTGAGGGGATACAGTAGGAGAATACGAATTTGCCTCATGCTCATGGGCTGCATACGGCATACCATCCACGCCAGCATCAACACTCAGCAAAAAAATACAACAGAAATCGGAGGAGGACAGAAGCAGCAGAAGAAGAAGAACAGATTACCCATCTCGCATGTGGCGCACATGCCTTCCGCGCTCGCGAATGCCCGATCTCTTGTAGGTTGGACGGAGAAGGACTCGAGCCGCGACTTTCACCATCGCCGCTAGCGACGGCTGCGGGGATACAGAACTCTCCTTCGATGCTCTCCCCGTCTCGAGAAGAACCGCCCGCTCCAACGCCGGACGGGGGAGATGCGGCGGCGCCACCTCCTTCTCCGCCATACTTCCACCTCCTCAAACAGAGCAACACAGGGGCAGAGCAGTCGGTGTCTTCAGACAGATAATGAAAATAAAAAAAGGACTTAAAAAGGAAAAGTCCACTTTGCCCCACGAGCCCGGTAATGAGAGAAGGAGGAAACCGAGATAGACTCTACTCCAAGATTCGCGATGATCGCACGGTCGAAAAAGTGACTGTTCGCCAATTGCAAAACAGACATCTGTTTAATAGGAAAAGTGAAAAAGAAACAAGATGCGATGGATGAATGGATCACGCGCGTGTTCGTTCGACTCCCCTTCCCTTTTCCGTCGCCGCGAGATCCACTCTATACGAAAAGACGCACATGAATTGGAGGAAGAAAGGAAGGAAGGAAGGAAAATCAACCAATACAACTCAGCTGGACACTGGATTGATGGATCCGTACCTTGTATCTGCCCAGCTCAATCAGTCCCTCTTCTTCTATTCCCTTCCGACGCCTGCTCGCCCGTGCCGACGGTCGACGCAAGGCCAGGCCGCGACTTGACCGGCTGCATCCACGCCGCCGGCGCTCGTCCACCCCCCATGGATATAAGTTACAAGTGGATCATGATTCAGATTCAAAAAATATGACTGGCTGAACCAGAGCAGCATCAAGCCGGTCAGCCAAACCGAACAACGTTCGAGGAATGGAAGCATTTTTAACCGACAGAGGAAGGTAGGGACTAGGGAAGGAAGGAACCTGTTGATGGTAGTGGTGTGGCGACCTTGGCCGCGGCCCATCTTTTAATTTTCGGCGAGGATGAACTTGATGACGGCCATCCAGCGAATCGACGATGTGACACTGCTCGCCTAGAACTCCCAAACTCTCCTCTCTGCTCACAAGTCACGCACGCGCTACCCGCACGCGGATCTCTCACAATGGTCTTATATATATAGATGGAACAAGTTTAGATTTTTCCATTTGATATTGCGTCTAACAATTACTCATGCTTGCTTCCCAAAAGGACGTTGCTTTCCAGAAGATGTTTAGTATCTCAAGAAGACTGACTACTAGAAAACGTTTGGTATCTCAAAAAGACTGACTACAATAATGTGGCTTGTTCCCTGAGTATCTCAGGGTGCGGCTTTCAACGATTGAATGAATGGTATTCCATTAAAAATTATGACACGTAAAAATAGACTTGAATAATCTCTTTTAAATATGAATACAATAGTGTATCTTTTATGGTTATATCTCTATATGATCTCTAATCTCTCTATATGATCTCTAATCTTTGTTTACAAAATTGGTAGTCAAAGTTTTTCTTCAACTACATGCAAACTTTATAAATAAGATTGGAGTACAAACGTTTTTCCATCCAGCTTTGTTTTCTTCAACCATGAACATCTTTGCTCCCTTCGTAAGTCACATGATGCTTCTTAAAATAGAGATGTTTTGTCTTAACGCTTCAATCCATGTAATATTGTTCGCATCATGTAGAATATCATTTGTTACCCAAAAGTTCCAGCTTGTTTCATGTGGCTACGTAAAAATTCAGCCCTCGGGCCTTGCTACTTCCACAGACATGAGGAAAACATGTCGATAGCATCTTTTCCATTTAGAGTCAAGCTATCAAAAGTTGGATCATAAATAACAGCATTCACAACATGTGTAATTGAATTAAAAAAAGAATTACATATCCATAAGGACCCGGAACTGTTTGTTTCAAGGTTACAAGAACCAACACCACACAGCTACCTAGCTACCATCTTTAGCTCAGATACCATCAGATAAACTACATCAGCTAGGCTTAAAAAATATGAGTCTTGGAGAGCTAACCATACACAGCAGGCTACACTGAAACAACCTGGGCACATCCATCAGCCACATCATGACAGCTCGTAACACCCAATAGCCCCTCGAGGCCACCACCTCCCCATACACTAATTGGACGCCATTTCTACGTCAGCTTGCTATCATCAGCTGTACATATCCAGACAAGCATCATCAACAACCCTGGCTATATCAGGGTCGCATCCACTTCTCCCCTACACAAGAGCCACGGCAAACCTCCGTGCATTGCTCCAGCGTCGCGTCCGGCTACAACTTGTCGAACGGCATGAGAGGAATCTACTATTAGATACACAAGCCAGATAATACTGAACTATGGAAGGCAGAGCAAGGAATTGAAAAGGGCACCGACAAAAAGCCTGTACAGGACCAAAGCAGTAAAATTGTGTTTGCAAAATACAAGGTGTATGATAAAATAGCATACTCATGCATTCTACAGAAAAAAATTCCTCTTCATTCACAACATTCTACAGAAAAAACTTGAACTAGCTAGACATGTTATTGCATCATTATCAGAAGACATCTCTTTCCCAAAACCGAGGAAGGAGAAAAACATACAGTTCGCCTATTTGTCATTTCTTGGATAAGATTGTCGATTTTTTCATTCATTTCATAGCATGTCATCGTTTCTTATTATGTAACAATCAATTTGAACGCTACCAAGGAGGTAACTTTGAATGAGTATGTCGATGAGATCCTGAGCAGCAGCGGCAAAGTTGCCGGGATAGGCCTTGGCGGCAAGCAGCTTGACTTCATGTGCAACATGGACGTGCCCCACCCGTCCTTTGGGGACGTGTAACATGTTGCTTCCTCGCTACCCAATGCCAAGCCCCACGCCTTCTACTTCCTCAGGCAGAGCCTGCCGGGACAGCTTCTCCTCCGCGTATACTTGCTCCATAATAAGGGCCTGAGCCCTGCTTCTGCTAGCTGAATCAAGGCCTCCCCTTCACCAATGTCACGACAATCTGCTTCTTAGTACACTGCTCTAGCGTCACGCTTGGCGGCCACTGGTTGGTTTAACAAGCTCACCTCGTCCATCACCTACATAGCAACACCGATGGGTAAGCAGAGAATCTTGGATGCAGTGATAATACAACAACAACAAAGCATTTAGTCTAAAATAGAGAATTTTGGATGCAGTGATAATACAAGAACAATAAAATATTTATAGATCAACTGTACGGAAATTATTTGAAAATCAAGAAACCGATGGAACAGACAACACAAATAGAGCACTTCACATGACTTGTCAGGACCAAAGGTGCAGTCACATGAAAGAATCTATTTTTCAGACTGGAGAGAAGAGTATCTAGATTGGGGATTTGGCACAACTCGTACCTTGAGCATGTGACGCCTCTGAATATCGGTGACGGGCAGAGCATGCAGTTGAAGGCGGCGGTGGTCGACAGTATCGCCAATTGGTAAGGAATGCCAGAGAGGGGATGCTTCTTGATGCACGTGTGCCTCGGCAGCGGCGATGGTGGTGGAGTTCTCCGAGCGTCTGCATCCAGCAATATCATTTCAGTAAGTACAAAGTCAAGAAGGAATTGAATATCATAGGGAGTATTGCAAATCGATTTGCTGACTAAGAAAACAAAAAGTGCAAGAAGAGGGTGTAATAATTCATCTAACAAAATGATCGACTGAAAACAGATAAGCCTAACAAGATATTGTGCCAACATAGTGTCCTATGAGTGATCAAGATCGTACTAACAAGATATTAGGCCAATATAGAAATCAGAAATGAAACAATTACTCAAGTATTTGTATCTAGTTACAAGCTAGTACTTGCCTTAGGTAGAAGTCAGCTGACCATACTCGGTTCTTTCACGAATGATAGTCAAACATATCATATAACCATTTATATCCAGTATGAGATTCTCGCTCACAACTTTCGTACTTGCCAGTCATTCTTATATAAGTAAATCATCTAAAAGTAGGGCCAACGTCAGAAATTCCTAGAAACTATGCAACCTAAAATACTTTGACTTAGAGTCGGCCTGCTTTTGTCTAGTATTCTGCATAGGCACACAAAAACCCTACCAGCAAATCAATTTTCTGGCAAAAGATGCGACAAGACCGAAATGTCGTCCAAGTCCAGAGAAACTACTGGGCATCACCAGTTGGAATCAGAGCTAGCACATAGACATATGCAAGCGAGGCAACAAGGAGAACATATTTTCCACATTAATCCCAATAGGTTTGAGCGCGACAAAGGAGATACCTTTGGATGCCGATGTCGATGGCGACGAGCTCCAGAACAGCAGCGGCGGCATCAACTTGGAGCGAGCAGCTTGACGTGGACGCCCCATCAGACCTTTAGATCCAGCGCATAGAGGTTTGGCACGGCCGCGTCCACGACGTCAGGCACCCCCACGAAAACAGAGGTAGAACAGCCTGGCGGCGGCGAGAAGGCTGGTGAGCAGCTGCGGGTAACATAATCAGCTAAGGCAGAAGAAAGTTTGTTTCTAACTCAAAGCCACGAGAAGTCAAAAAATAAATCAACCAGCTGAGACAAGATAACTAACATAATACAGAATAAGTCTGCTTGTTGATTCCGGGACCAAGGAGAGGCTAAGAAAGCATGATACTTCTTTACAAGCTTCTTGTTCTCGTTCATCTTTTTAATAGCTTCAACATCCATGGAATCAAGACAGATCTTCTCAGCCTGCAATCAGGAGAATAAGCAGATTTAACATCAAAAGGTCCCACGAAGAAAGCATACAAAATATCCATTGGAACAATATAATCCACAACAAAACTCTTCCATAAACTTCACAATAAACATATTGTACTAGAAACAATAGCAGGATTAACAATTTAGCATATTGGCTTCAGTTATAAGCTAAATGATGTCCCTGCCTATGCATAAAGTATTTGAGTTAACTATACAAGATGTCCAAAGTTCTAACTACTAAGAGGGCACACAACTGTCAGCATATGCCATGACCAAATCATAATCATATACAACTACACCACTGAGTCCTAGATCATGGGCACGTAGCCATGTTATCACAGTCCATGTAGATTAGACAGGGATAGAACAAGAAACTCGCCTAAACCATGGTCGAGGAAGAGGTCACTGCTGCCACGGCCACAAGATTGCTCAGGGGCCCTACCAGGCCTACAGCCGAACATGAGGCTCAGGATGCCACGGCCAGCACATCAGCAGCACCGCTGGAGCCGGAATGGGCGAGGCAGTGAGCCAGGCAGAGCCATGCGAGGCTTCTCACTAAACTACAAAAGTCAGTCAAGCCTTCAATGACCTGCATTAATTCAAGAACCAGAATGCAAATCAACAAAGATTATAAATATACATATTTAATAGCAAGACTTGAATAAAACTGGTTCAAAATGAACATGCAACAATTCCCAAAATTCAAAATATAAGAACTTTATCACATAATTCTTAGCATTGTTTTTCTTTGTCAAAAGAAGATTCTTTAGTGATGAAGGAACATGGCTCTTATCTCAATCTTTGTTTCTTTATTCTAACAAATTATCTACTTGACACGATTAAGCTCGATAGAAGTAGAATTTGAAATTTAAGCTCCATAACAAGTTAGTGAGACATCACGGAACAAGAAATAGCAAACAAGTGTGACAATATGTGGTAGCAACTCAAAAAAAAAAGACTACTGGAACACTTTGAAACTCAAGAATTTATAATACTCACACTCATAACATAACACCTTTCTGGTGTTGATTAACAATGTATTCCTAGAATAGCACACCACAAAAGCTAAACTTCTTTCATGAATTTGAGTAATTCCAAACGGCAGTACATAAAGCATTTCAGCTATAAATAATATCTATAGAGAGATCAACCTGACATAACTATGTTCAAATAGCATTAATGTACACTAAATACACATGCGAACACCAGGGAGCTGCGAGTATCCAAATGGGCAAGATCGTAAATGTGACAACATAAAATTCTCTATAATTCAAGCATCTAATAGTAGAAGTGGCTTTGATTTTTTGATGAGCTTAACAACTATACAAGTAGTGTACATTTTGCTACAAAACTGCAGAAAATCACAGCACAAGATTGTGCAACATGGCTTGATTAAAAATCACTGGTGATGTAAGTTCATTGTCTTGTTCCTTAATTACGAGAACATGCACCAGAAACAACAAGCATGATGAATGAACTAAATAAAAATATGGCTTAATGTTGTTACTAAATAAGTCAACCAAAAGCAAGCCCACAAGCACATGTCCCGTCTTCCCATTTAAGGGAGGAACCTGAATCTCACCTATACTTTGCTCGCTAGATTCGCCACATTCCTTGGCACACAGGTGGATCTTCTAGTTCCATCTAGTTGCAGGTGCTGATCTCCATCATCCACAAACAGCACGTCAACCTGTTCACGTCCAAGGAAACCATATAAGAGAAGTGTGTGTAAACCAAATGGTACACACCTACCACACATACATGCTAGGCACCATATTGTATATGTCAAATCAGGGACCGGCATCAAGCAAACATAAACAAATATCAGTCTCATATCTCAAATTCTCAACTAACTGAAGCAGCATACTTAACACATGAGTTCGACAACATCATCTATCACATGAACACCAACAGAGTAATCCATACTAGTAGCACGACTAATGTCAGTAATATCCCAACCAAACTACCAAGATCAAGAATAAGAACTGACAGTTAGAAGGAAAAAACTTTCTGTGCTTCAAGTAGTAGGACTAAGACTCTTAGGTACAGAAGCTCGACATCCATTATTGATATATGAGTACAAATGAAAAAACCATAGGACAAAATAATTTCCTACTGATCAGTCACTCTAATTTACTCAAACCCAAGTAACGCATAGTATTGTCACCAAATTTACATGAGCAGTGATGGCTGCACGTCCCAGATATTATACAAACACACAAAACTCACATGAATTTCACAGCCTTGCTAAGTGAAAGAACCGCAAATCCAAAAAAAACTATAAGCCAAACATAGTAGTGCCAGACTAAACTAGTCCACAACCAGTATATAGCTAAAACAGCAAACTAGTCAAGAGCTGGTAGTACCTTACCTATGTGCAGCTTGTTTAACGCATCCTGGAGAACTTTGTAGTTCTGGAATGGCTAGGTCACAACGGACTACACCGCAACGAGCTGGAGCAGCCAGAATATGACCGCTGGAGCAGCGAGCCTCACCCCCTCTCACATAAAATAGCTAGAATCAAGGCAAAATCACAAAAAATCATCATGCATACATATACAGTCATGCAGCTACTAAAATATGACCGTAAATAAGTTTTAAGCCATCATGGTAAATAGACCAAGCACTAAGATTAAGCTAATGAGTTGGATATATCAAGCACCATGCATAGCACATACACGTTAGAAATCAGAAAAAACAGAAAAATATGCCATCCAGGAAATCATATACAAGCAACAGGCATTCTCGGTATCTTTTCAGTGGTGGGTGCAGAAAGGAAAGAACAAGCATCGAAATAAATAACACCAAGACGAAGCACCACGCTTCCACAATAAAATACAAAAGGGGATACAAACATCAATTGTTCTCCCAAACTAGATGCATTGGAACTAAAAGAGCACAACATTCATTTCAACATACTACCTCAAAGCAGACGAATGATAATGGTTTTCTATCGCTTGTGTTTCCATTTAATCAAAACATGGATATGCTTTTACTTTGTAGCATTATAAGACAACACCAATTGCAAATCAACATACATGCAAAACTAGCTAAATTTGCTTCACTGATCCAAGTTCAAACCTGGACACATAACCAAATCACTTCTAGTGGCACGGTACAAGTAATTTACTAGTTGTTGTCATTAGTTTGGCAAAAAATAAAGGAGAGCTTCTACTGTAAGCATGGCATCACCTGGATATATACAAGTTACCAAGCTTTCACACCATGACATATATATGGAACTACTGTAAAGTGTAAACATCATGGTTTCTTTTCTGGAAACAATAATATTCCACACAGACTGACATTACTAACATTCAGAAACAATGCACTAGTTAAGATCAACCATTCCAGAGTTAGCATGGTACGTAGATGCACCAAATAAACATGTTCGTGCAGATATAAGATGTCTCGGGGGTTGAAAGTTGCTTCTAGAAACAATGCACTAGTTAAGATCACCCATTCCAGAGTTAGCATGGTAGGTAGATGCACCAAATAAACATGTTCGTGCAGATATAAGATGTCTCAGGGGTTTAACGTGGCAGGAAGCTTACCATTGCAGAACTGACAATTATCAGCAAAAAAGCGAGAAGCAGCTAGCTAGATGGTGAGACCAAGGCATGTCTCTGTTGTCCCTGGGTACTCCAGCTTCCAAGTAGTGGCTACTGGTTCCAGCTTGCCCCTCAATTAGTCCTTGTATTTTTCCCTTGAAGAAGAGCAACACATGGTCAGTACAGAAAAATTGGCAAAATAAAATGAAAACATTCAACTTAACCCACAAAACAACTGCAACACTATCACATCAACATATTTGCTAGATTTTTGACATGTCAATTGAGTGGAATTATTGTAAACATAATGGTTATATAGAGCAAGAGAGAGCAGTCAGGATTAATTGTTGAATCCATCATAGTAGAAGAATTCACAAAGCACACAACCTACAACTAAATTGATACAAAAATTCCATCATTGGGAAAAATGGGATAAACACAAAAATAAAGGCACAGCCAGCAAAAAGCATGTATAATTGCTTGTTGATCAATTAGACATGATCAAAAAGGAAAAAACGAACCAGTCCTAATCTCAAATATCACAAAGAAGAAACCAAAGCAGTACTCATCTATTTTATAGCAAAGCCTAGCAATTATAACATAACTACAAAATTAGCATGTCATCAGAGATTGACTGCCAGAGCATGGAATAACCAAGGCTCGCTGGCCATGATATCACAGAGCATGTAGAGGGCACAAGGGGAGAAGCAGACACTCACCTAAACCATCGCACGGCAGTGCTAGCGGGTGTGAAGGAAGTAGTCGAAACGCAAGTATGAGAACATGGGAAGAAGCTCTCAACGGTGTATGAGCATGCTCTTGGGCTTGGAAACTCTATTCACCTACAAGATAAAATGGTAATATGAAGTACTTGCAAATAGTTAAGCACATTTCAGTCAAGATGTATTTACTAAGACAAAGAGCATGCACTTCAGGATATATAGCAGCGTTGAGAAGACAAAGTACGAGCAAGAGGATGTATAGCACAATTTACATCGCTTGTGTTAGAAACATGAGCATTCAGCTACGACTGCATGCAAAAGCCTTTTTTTCTATATCTGAGTTCCCATGACATGTAATTTAAATTCACATAGTAATCAATCGACAGCTTTATGCGTAGCAAGTTTATTTTCAGAACATGTTAGGATTATACTATTCAGAATAGTCTCCTTACAACAGCCATAACCAAGCATGCATACAGATACAGTGGCCGGTCAGGCATACAATATTAACTCTGTGCATACAACTAACTATAGCAACAACATAAACTACATATATACAACCGATGGCAGCGAGGGCAGACATATGAAACAATCAGCGAGAGGTAAGATTTTACACAAGAGCAATGACATATATTACAGAACTGGAAAAATAAAGGAAAACATGTGGTATCAAATATTCAGGAGCAGGAGACAAGGAATCTATAAGGACAATACTCAGGTTTTCCAAAGATAAGTACCCACTCTCGAACATCTTATACCACATGACATATCCAGATTTGCAAAGTGTGCAAGTTAAGCTGACAAGGCTGATAGCCAACAGAGTATTGAATCCGCTCAATTTATGGCACATCTAATCTACTCACACGAATACATGCTAACCTTAGTCCTTGCTGTTGAAAGCCATGTATTGATAATACAGATAAGTTTTGATCTATAAAAGAAGAATAAAACACTACACAAATAATCTAGACTTGAGCACAATACGACTACTGACTTCCCGTTCCCCATGGTGGCCATTGCAGAAACAACAAGCATTTCAAAAAGGAGCATCATTTCTGTGAAAAAAATGCAATCAGCATCAGTGGTTCCTTCAACTGGCGATGCAATGTAACCCATACCCTCAGCAGCAGCAACCTGATGCTTACAAGGCTGCCATTTTTGGCGCAGTCCAAATACATGATTTTGATCTTGTTTGGAGCTCAAAGCTGGGTGCTTTGGACTACTGGAAACAAATTCTCGATTGAGACAATTTTTCCTCGACAACCAGCTGACTGTGTTTTCAAAACTGGATTGTCCATGCACATGCAGCAGCAGTGTCCTCTACTCAAGAAAAATGATGGCCTCCTGGCAGATACGATCATCGCGGCGCTTCGACATCTCTATGGTGCCACTCACCAACCTTCAACAGCATGATCTGTAGTCTTCGTCTAGGCCTTGTTCTTGTTCTAAGTGTTTCGTGTTGGTCACTTAAACTAGTCCTATCGTTGCTTTGTAACACCGTACTTGTTGAGCTTTATCAATTTAAAGCTGGGTATTCTAATGCCTTTTATCTAACAAAAGGACCGAGCAGTGGGGCAATGCTGTTAGATTATGTCTTAGCTTGATCTATCCATCAGGTAATAGACTACGTTATTAGCAGCTATCCATGAGGAGACATGGTCTCACATGTAGCACTACACCCATTACCTCACGGTGGATTAGGATCTGCAGTTAGTCAATTAGAGTGTGTGTGCATACTCCTATTTCTTTTTACACCACTGTGAATGATTACAATTCCTAGATTCTCTTCAATCTTACAAAAGCAGACAGGGAGCTGCAAGAATTCGCGTTATTAGCAGCTAGCAAACCACATAAACCAGATGGGAAAGGCGGCCCCTTTTTCTCGGTAAGACGGAAGAAAATAACTGAAGACCTAAAGGCGAACGAGTTAGCACATACCGGCTTTTTGCCAAGCTCGACGGGGGCGTCCTGGTAGCTGGCGTTCTGCCCCCTTGGCACTCCAGTAGTAGACGAAGGCTCCTGGGAGAATATTGAACCTTTCTCCTCGAACCTGACCAAATCCTTCCAACAAGTAGGGTTCAGATTTGAAAAATAAACCATAATAACACTTATTGTTGCCATGACCAATTTTTAGAAATTTTTGAGAAAAAGCCATACAAAATGGAGTACACAAGCATGCATATATTACTGTATAAGTAACTATCAACAGGGAAAAGATTTAGCAAACGCATCAAATCCAAAAAAAGAAAAGACGCAAAGAGAGGTCATGCTTCCATGTCCTCCATGGAAGCAGAGATGAAAAGTAGACCTAGCAACACTCAAGTGCTCGCTTACTCAGGTATGGTACCAAATAATATTGATAAACAAATGAAATAAATCATTTTTCTGTTTACTGGACGTAAATGTGAAAACTCACAAACAAGGAACGCATGACGTCAAAAACTCACAAAAAGAAGCTTAATTTCCAGGCGACAAGAGTTATCCCCAATTTTCTATCGCTTGTGTTTACATTTAATCAAAAGATGGATATGCTTTTACTTTGAAGCATTGAAAGACAACTCCAATTGCAAATCAACATACATGCAAAACTAGCTAAATTTGCTTCACTGATCCAAGTTCAAACCTGGACACATAACCAAATCACTTCTAGTGGCACGGTACAAGTAAATTACTAGTTGTTGTCATTAGTTTGGCAAAAAATAAAGGAGAGCTTCTACTGTAAGCATGGCATCACCTGGATATATACAAGTTACCAAGCTTTCACACCATGACATATATATGGAACTACTGTAAAATGTAAACATCATGGTTTCTTTTCTGGAAACAATAATATTCCACACAGACTGACATTACTAACATTCAGAAACAATGCACTAGTTAAGATCACCCTTCCAGAGTTAGCATGGTAGGTAGATGCACCAAATAAACATGTTCGTGCAGATATAAGATGTCTCAGGGGTTTAAAGTGGCTTCCATAAGTTACAGGAAGCTTACCATTACAGAACTGACGATTATCAGAAAAAAAAGCGAGCTAGATGGTGAGACCAAGGCATGTCTGTTGTCCCTGGGTACTCCAGCTTCCAAGTAGCTGCTACTGGTTCCAGCTTGCCCCTCAATTAGTCCTCGTATTTTTCCCTTGAAGAAGAGCAACACATGGTCAGTACAGAAAAATTGGCAAAATGAAAGGAAAGCATTCAACTTAAGCCACAGAACACCTGCAGCACTATCACATCAACATATTTGCTAGATTTTTGACATGTCACTTAAGTGGAATTATTGTAAACATACTGGTTATAAAGAGCAAGAGAGGGCAGTCAGGATTAATTGTTGACTCCATCATAGTAGAAGAATTCACAAAGCACACAACCTACAACTAAATTGATACAAAAATCCATCATTGGGAAAAATGGGATAAACACAAAAATAAAGGCGCAGCCAGCAAAAGCATGTATAATTGCTTGTTGACCAATTAGACATGATCAAAAAAGGAAAAAACCGTATAATTGCTTGTTGATCAATTAGACATGATCAAAAAGGAAAAAAACGAACCAGTCCTAATCTCAAATATCACAAAGAAACCAAATATGACCGTGCAAATTTTCAATATGAACTAACTTGTTACGTGGGCTCGGGAAAAAAGACAAACTGAACAAATTTTGGAAGAAAAAAATGGCACTGTTCACGCTCCTAGATCTGGTATTTTGTTATTTTTGTCGAGGACAAAATACAAGGTATTTAGAATTATAAACTTGCATGATCGTAGTGTATATAGTCGACTACATCTAGCTATTTTTAAAAAAATATTAAAGCTTTAAAATTTGAATTTTTTGGATGTTCAAATAAAGAGCTCCAGTGAGCTCATGTGCCAAAACGACGCACTCTGTGTATACTCCTATTTTTTTTCCCCACTGTGAATGATTACAATTCCTAGATTCTCTGCAATCTTACAAATGCAGATAGGGAGCTGCAAGAATTCGCGTTATTAGCAGCTAGCAAACCACCTAAACCTCCATGACAGCTGAGTGTGGACGAGTTTGTGCGCCTGCACCACCTGGGAACGCGGACGTAGTCGACCGAATCGATGGGAAAAGCGGCCCCTTTTTCTCGGTAAGACGGAAGAAAATAACTGAAGACCTAAAGGCGATCGAGTTAGCACATACCAGCTCTTTGCCGAGCTTGACGGCGGCGTCCTGGTAGCTGGCGTTCTGCCCCCTTGGCGCTCCAGCAGTAGACAAAGGCTCCTGGAAGAATATTGAACCTTTCTCCTCAAACCTGACCAAATCCTTCCAACAAGTAAGGTTCTGAAAAAAACATAATAACACTTAATGGTGCCATGACCAATTTTTAGAAATTGTTGAGAAAAAGCCATACAAAATGGAGTACACAAGACTGCATATATTACTGTATAAGTAACTATCAACAGGGAAAAGATTTAACGAAAGCACAAACCCAAAAAAGAAAAGATGCAAAGAGAGGTCATGCTTCCATGTCCTCCATGGAAACAGAGATGAAAAGTAGACCTAGCAACACTCAAGATAAAGAACAACAATGCTCGCTTACTCGGGTATGGTACCAAATAAAATTGATGAACAAATGAAATAAATCATTTTTCTGTTTACTGGACGTAAATGTGAAAACTCACAAAAGAGGAAAGCACGACGTCAAAAACTCACAAAAAGAAGTTGAGTTTCCTAAAAAAACAGACCGCCAAATCAAAAAGTGCAGATAAAATAAAATATATTATTAAGACGGTCACTATCAATACTATCAACCGCATAGAAATTAGCAATCAGATCACCTTACCCTCACACATATATTGTAAAACAATACAAGTAGAACGTCTGACACTATGCATGAACATTGAGCAAGAACTTTATTCACACAGATAACTGTATTCAGCAACCATACATACCAAATTACCAAGGCTGGAGAGAGTTGAGATTGCCTCAATGCCATACTTGACGGTGATGCCAACCTCCTGGACACCTCGTGCTCGAGGAATGGCATCCACCGTCGAGCAGCAGTACACCAACGGCCGCGGCAAGGATGGCGGCGTCCTCCTTGACAACACCAACAACAAAAACAGCATGACGCGTACATCGCCTGCGGAACTCATGGACAGATGGTGCAACCAGCGACAGAAGCCTTTCCTGCCAAATCAAGTCAGAAATCGCTTAGATATCATTTCAGTAACTACAAAGACAAGGAAAATTGGATAGCAGGCATGGCAAAGAATATCCAAGAGAACCATGCTTACATAAAATATACTAAGGGAAATATAAAAGGTATCACATATGCATTCAGTGGCAACCAACTGCACAGAAAACAGTGGTTCAAATATGTTGCCATTTGCAGGAAAATCATTCAAAGGAAGCCTAAACAAGTGCATTCTTGCTCTATCATCAGGTCCAATCATGTACTGGTAAGCGAGAAAAACTATTGCACATGTTGTGCCGGACTAAGGCTAAAGGGTAGCACTCTGACATGCTCAAAGGAGGAAGAACAAATGCAACGAAATTTTAAATCAGCCAGAGGAACGAAGGAAATCAGCAGGCATGCAGTTGTTGCAGGCAAGCGGATCAACAGAAGACAGTGATGTCCCAAATCTCATCAAGGCACATACATTTGCAAGCTCATCGTATAGAACTAGTACTACCTAGAACAAATAAAGCACGACAGCGCCATGCTTTTCATCTCTCAGGTTGAGAGAAAAGTGTTGGGGAGCTCTTTTTCTAGAACTGCACAAATACAGCAGTAGTGGCCACTCCACAGTTTATAAGACCACGGTATAAGTCTGAGCCAAACACCTCCAAGTTTTCAAAACCATGGTATCTTAGTGGCTGCAGTAAGGTCTCGTTTCACGAGGAGGAAATTGCAGGGAGAACATTGCTTTATAACATTTACTAAAAACATGCAGTAAGAAGGAACCCCTATTTCCTCCTCGTCCAGAGAAGCAACCGAGGTCCTCCCTGTTGTGGTCTTCAGAATAGTAATACATAGACCACAACAAGATGCACTATTAGGTACTACTCCCACTAGTACTATTGCATCAGGAGATCAACGATTGCTTAGGCTACTGATCTGATCATAGAACTAGATTCTCTTCTTATTGGTCTACTTCATAAGCCTAAGCCAACTATACAGTGAACTAGATCATAAAAAGATCAAGACCAGGCAATACCAACCAAAGGTATTCACAACCAAATGACAGCAACTTCAGGCCTATAACACAAAATCATCAATTACCAGAAATACTAGCACAAGTATCTCTAATAATCAAGCCCACATGTCATATTATTAGCTTAGAAACTAAGTGACAAGATGATCATCATCACAATAATTCAAATAGGGATCCTCTGTTAGCATAAGTACAGCCACAACACCATGGTCATGGGCATCGCAAAGCACATGTGAGCCAGAGGTCGAAGGGTTAGATTGTAGCTCACCGGATAGGTTGTATCCGAGCCCGAGCGACACCGCCGCCAGGGTCGTGGCATGGTGAGCTCATGACTTTAGTGGGACCCAGGGTTGACCTTCGTCATCATCGTGGCTATGATGGCACCCACCTTCAGGTTGGGTTGGTGCTTGGCGAAGTTGGCTAGGTTGCTCATCACTACAGACAAGATCAACATAGGGTCAGGTCACCATATCCACACTCAGAGCAGAGGCGAAGAGCTGGAGCTGCAGCTCACCTGAGACAGATTACTGCCGATATCATTGCGCGAAGGGGCACCATCCCATCAGCAAGCCACCGGTCTACGACTGCACCAACCAGTGGCAGGCTCCAGGGGCGCATCCGAGGCCAGGGAAGCTAAATGGATTACTGGAATTAGTGATCCAGATGATAGATTGCATTATACATGATAATTGTACTCAGAACATTCAAGATTTATAGCCGAGTGCAAAAGAATCACCATCACTGCGAACAAGAGAACAAAAAGCAATATAGGTCATGGCTTCTTGATGTCCAGGTGGTTTACCTTGGTAGATATAGAAACCTTGGTGTTCAAGGGAAGCACCGTGAGCTAATCATCACCATGCTGCTCCACCGGCATGATCCCTGCCTGGTGAGAGGTGTGGCACCAAATTTGAATCAATACACAACCAGCTCAATACAGTGAACAGGGTATACGATTAACTCGCAGCAGTAGAAAAAAAAAGTCCACCGCTAGGTCGAATCGAAACAGCTAACCACAAGGTCATAATCTACATCTACCCATTGACCTACATTAATATGAGCAGTTGCCAGAATAATAAGATAGATATCATGGATCAAAATGTGGACAATTCCGACATATGTTCGTATGTCACCTAGCCAATTTTATATAGATATGATTTATTAACCAAAACTCAGTTTTGTCATGCATATACAAGAATAAAGCATGGACAGGGATAGCTAATTTGCCACTGGATCAATCATAGAAGCCAGTCGTAAGCACATCAATATGGGCTATGGGGGGAAATGGACCTTTTGCAGGCACTGTTTGAGCATGTCCAAGCCCCCCCTCTCCTCTGGATGGCGGCGCGGACTCCGAGCGAGCAGAGGAGTAGACCTCCGCGCGGGCGCCAAGCGGGGAGCAGCCTGTGTGGCAGGCGAGCCCCGGGTGACAGGGCGACCTGTCAGACGGCAGCGCCATCCCCTCCTGCAGCTGCTGCAACTCTGCAGACGGAGCCGCATCCTCCTGGACGCCCGGTCAGCAGTCAGCCTCTAGGGTTTCACAGGATCGCGGATGTAGGCGCGGGGAAGCAAAGTTGGGAGGGCATCGGTAGATGGTGGTCTGCGCCGGTGAGTGGCGGCGAGGGTGTGGTTGCGCAAGGGGGCGAGCGGCGGCGAAGGTGTTGGAGGCGAGCGGATGGACACAAGACAGTAATGTCCCAAATCTCATCAAGGCACATACATTTGCTAGTTCATCGTATACTAGTTGTACCTAAAAAATATACAACATGATAGCGCCATGCTTTTCATCTCTCAGGATTATAAAATGTGTTGGGGAGCTCTTCTACAGTTTTACTAGAACAGCTCAAATACGACACTACTGGCAACTCCGCAATTTATAAGACCACGGTATAAGTCTGAGCGAAACACCTCAAAGTTTTCAAAACCGTGGTATCGTACAGACTACGATATTTTCTAAATACGTTGAGAAATGCTAAGCAGCCACACACACCCTAAAATCAGCAGATTTCTCTGCTCTGGAGGACATAATAGGTAGAAAGAAAGGGTCAATTTTTTACCAGTGGAACTCAGTGTCAGAGCAAAGCCTCGACGTATGGGATCATCTAGGCTAAACAAAAACTAGTAATCAGATCATTTTACCCTCAGAAATACATTGTCAAAGCAAACAAGTAGAAGGTCTGATACTATGCATGAGCACATTGAGCAAGAACATCATGCAACCATATTCAGCAACCATACATACCAAACTACCATGGCTGGAGAGAGTTGAGATTACCTCAACGCTATACTTGACAGTTGATGCCATACCTCCTGGACATCTCATGCTCGAGGATTGTCCTTGGCGTCCACCATCGAGCAGCAGGACACCAGTGGCGGCGTCCTCCCCGGTGACACAAAGGCCTTCCTGCCAAATCTAGTCAGAAATCACTTAGATATCATTTCATAAGTATGAAGACAGTGGAAATTGGATAGCAGGAACAACATTCAATACAAATGAAAGTATGACATACAGAGAACATCCAATTTAACCATTCTTAAATAGTTACAAAAAATATACTATGGGAAATATAAAAAGTATCAAATATGCATTCAGTGGTAAGTACTGCACAAAAAACATTGGTTCGAATCTTCCGCCATTTGCAGGAAAATCATTCAAAGAAAGCCAAAACAAGTGTAGTCTTGCTCTATCATCAGGTCTTAATCAGAAATCAGTTAGGTCTAGGATTATAATAATTGTGACGCCATATTCAGTCCAATCATGCTGTGTTGGACGAAGGCTGAAGGGTAGTACTCTGACGCGCTCAAAGGAGGAAGAACAAACGCAACAAAATTGTAAATCAGCCAAAGAAACAAAAGGAAATAAGCAGGCATGCACTGTTATTGCAGGGCAGATCAGGATCGACAGAAGACACAGTCATGTCCCAAATCTCATCAAGGCACATACATTTGCAAGTTCATCGTATGGAACTAGTACTGCCTAAAACAAATAAAGCACAACAGCGCCATGCTTTTTATCTCTCAGGTTGAGAGAAAAGTGTTGGGGAGCTCTTTTTCTAGAACTGCACAAATACGACAGTACAGTTCCATAGTTTATAAGACCACGGTACAAAGTCTGAGCCAAGCACCTCAAAGTTTCTAAAACCGTGGTATGTACAGACTACGATATTTATTCTCTAAATACTCAAAAATACTGAGCAGCCAAACACACCCTAAAATCATCAGATTTCTCTGCTCTGGGCAAATAACATGGAGAAAGAAGGTGTAAATTTTTTACCAGTGGAAATCAGTGTCAGAACAAATCCTCGACGTAGGGGATGAAATCCGGCGATGGGTCATCACATCACCACCTCCTGCAGCGCCTTGGGATCACGTTCCCCATGGCACCCAGCCTTCCCGACGTTGAACTGGCCGGCGCAGGCCCAACCCATCTCGACGCCGCCTCAAGGCACCATGAAAAGCATGGCCACCTCCGTGACGTCCTGGTCCGCTCGGGCGAAGCTGAAGCTGCCCTCTATATCCACGGAGGCCGCCCAACTCATTCGTGCAGCGCTTTGACCTGGCTCCCGTGGGTGCCGCGCGTGGAGGCCGGCCTGGAGATGTGATGGACGAGGATGTCTGGCTGAAGCTGTGGAAGGAGGAGGAGGAGGAGGAGCGGCCGGAGCTAGAGGGAGCCACGCGACGACGACGACTAGCCGGAATCTTGAGCGTCTAGGGTTTGTCCTGCGGCAGCAATTTGTTGTCTCCTCGCCATTGATTCAGAAGAGGAGGAGCAGGAGGAAGGGGCGGTGGTCTGCGGCGCGAGTAGTCGCCGGAGCTGGCCGGAATCGACCGGCAATGGAAGCGGCGACAAAGGGGATCGGAAGGAGAGTGAGGTTTGGTGAGTTCACTGGGTTGGTGTGACGGGATGGGAAAGGGTGCGGGCTGGGACTTGGGCCAAATTATGGTCTTGTAGGTTTGGGTCTAAAATTGCTGCAACAAAAATTATGGCACATCGAAATTATTGAAGGTACTCCGTACGTACAGTTCGTACCCTGATGCATGCGATTATGTGTAGAGATACTCGTTTACCACAAGGTCCACAACACGTGATGCTTGCAAACATAGCCATGTATATATTACGTGTGCCACATATATGCGAGTATATGCATGCCATTGCACTTGTCATATTGGAAAATATCTTCCATTCATTTT
This sequence comes from Dactylis glomerata, assembly GCA_007115705.1. Taxonomy (NCBI): domain Eukaryota; kingdom Viridiplantae; phylum Streptophyta; class Magnoliopsida; order Poales; family Poaceae; genus Dactylis; species Dactylis glomerata. The sequence continues at coordinate 1,632,993 of QXEO01000218.1, forward strand.
ATGGTGCAAACAGTGGAATGATTCTTCGACCTGAATCCATGTGGCCGCTATGTGCGCTTTCTATGGGCGAGGGTGGTGGATCCGCGCGGATACAACATCAGCGATGGAATTGAGTGGTTGGGGTGTCGGGCGAATGATACGCCGATGAGCGGCAAGGTAGGGTGGTTGGCGACGACCGGCGCCTCTAGAGGAAAGGGGGTCGAGGGTGCCTCTGGATGATCGATACGAGTCAAACGAGGGCAGGTATAACACGTACATAGTTTGGCATGTTTGTCGTGTCTAGGATAACTTAACTCGTCTAACTCGGTTTTGTCTTCCGAGAGTTGCAGCTTTGACTAGATATTTGAGATTAGAGCATCGTATTTCTATTTTGAAGTGGCTCAACTTCAGATGTTGTTGTTATCTATCTTGTTTGAGACTTTCTTAGTGAACTTGGCATTGGCAAGATGATTCTTGTGTGTATCTAGAGTTTGCTAGGTTAAGTCTGCATTAGCGATAGGTTTGCCTTTTGTATTGGAATTACTTGTCAATTGTTGTTACCCTAGTTTTAGGAGCATATCGCTTGCATAAGAGAGAGCTTCTATCGATGGAATTTGAAACAGGTTGTCGTGAAACGTCATGCCACCCTCAAAAAAGGGGAATCCTTCCACCTAGTGGCCTATGAGGACGTCGACCAGAAGAGCTAGACATGTGAAGTATTTGTGGGGCGAAGGGAAGTGAAGACCAAGGCACATGTGGAGCACCACTGGTTTGAGTTCAAGCTTCATCACGCCAAGCTGTCGCCATTCAAGTTCACCCTTCATCAAGCAAAGTCGCTGCACGATGGGGCATTATCGTCCATGGGCACTGTCATCCCCCAAAAATGGGCATATCTCCTAGACTTTTCGCCACCGTAGGCACCACCATCATTGCAGTCAGGCCCGAGCCTACAATGTATCCTCTCCGGTGCCGGATTCCCCCACTCCACGCCTGTGTTTCTTCCTATTTCCCGACGATGTCGTCGCTTCCATGTCGAATTGTCGAGTCTATGATAGACGTTGTCGCCAATGACGCAACATGTCTCAACACTGTATATATATTATTTTTTTCTTCGGTCATATGTGAGTCGCGACTTCTTCGGTCGGTCATACGATGTATCCTCTCCGGTGCCGGATTCCCCCACTCCACCCCTATGTTTCTTCCTAGTTTCCGACGGTGTCGTCGCTTCCATGTTGAGTCTACGGTAGACGCTGTCGCCAATGACGCAACATGTCTCACCATCTTGGACATACTCTATATAGGTTGTTATCTTGAGAACACATCCGAATGGGCAACATAATTGATAGTTTGATTCTATTACAATAATTAGCGTGTTGAAGTAAACCCGTTATGCGAAGCTATGTATGGATGCTAGCGGTGACCTTGGGCACATGTGGCAAAAGCGGAAAGTGTGGGAGTCGGAAGAGGAGCTCGCTCCGAAGAGCCACAAATGCTTGGCGATGGGAGGGTTAGACGAAAGCGACGGCGGCATGTGGCGGGGAAGACGACGCCGAGTGTCCGCGCTTCATCGGGATGCTTGGTGTTGGGTGATGTTTTTGCACATAATAATAGTATGTTTTTTGCAGACGCTCACACGCACAGCACGTGTGATAATGTACGCATATGATGGGTATTTGAAAATTAACCGGCAGCCAAACTAGTTTAATACACTGGGGTCTTTTAGAATACTACTAGTAGTACCAGAAATTATACTCCCTCGATTGATTCGCAAAATCGCAACAACAAAAAAAGGAAAAGAAATTATACTACGTACTTGGATGATGTGCAGGACGTGTACGTGTGTGTAAGGCTGGATTGATCGGAAGTCGATGGATCCTGCCGTGAGTAGCATGCGATCTAGTACTCGGCGTCCGATCGAGTGCATGGTATCGGCAGTGGATCTGGATCGTCGGCTAATTAAAGAGAACCGCGCGCATGGTATCGAGTAGGAGGAGTTGTTTAATTCGCACAAGGAAAAACGAGATTTATTTATTGTGACAAGCGGAACGAGGCGTCGCTTATAATTGTTTTGAGTGGGAATTGAGAGACAATCACAAGAGAATGAAATCTATATCTTTATTGATGATTGTTACAGGGTATTTATACAATCTGGAGAAGTAGCGGTTTCTGGATCGATGGCAGAGATCGTGGCGGTTCCACGATCGAAGGCGTGCAGATGCCCAGGAGGGAACCGTCGGGAGCGGGGTTCGGTTCCCAGGAGTGGGAACGTAACTCCTGAGATTAAGTGGAGATTATCCTTAATTATCTGAGGATAATTATTCTTAACACTCCCCCTAATCACCGCTTAATTGTATAAGTACTCATCATCTTGATTAAATCTCCTCAAAAACCCTGTGGGAAAAATGTGAGGAGTATGATAGGATATGCTGTTAAAACTCCTTCAAACCCAGTGGGAAAATAAGGAGAAAATGATACAGCATATTATGATTATTGCCTCTGTTAACTCAATATGAAATAGATCCATAGAATATAGAGGTCAATAAATATGTCGTGTATACTTTCCTAAAAACCCCGATGGGGAAAAGGGATAGTATGACATATGATCTTATGTTGATATTACCTCATTAAAAACCTTAATGAGAACCTGTAAAGTAAACTCATCAAGGGAAAAGAGTATAATATGATGCTTTGAACAGGAACAGTTCAGGAAGATACTCCCCCTGATTCTTGCAAATCTCGAAGCCGTCGCATACCAATTCCATGAATGTATTTCTGGAATGTTGAAGTTGGTAGAGACTTCGTGAATAGGTCAGCGAGGTTATCGCATGATTTGACTTGCAAGATGTTTATTTCCCCACTCTTTTGGAGCTCATGAGGATAAAACAATTTAGGGGCAATATGCTTAGTGATATTGCTCTTGATGTACCCTGTTTGCATCTGTGCAACACAAGCTGCATTATCTTCATAGATAATGGTAGGTGATTCGATAGAACCAATGCCACATGACTGTTGTATGTGGTTTATCATTCTGCGAAGCCACACGCTTTCGCGTGATGCGTCATATAATGCGATGATTTCAGAATGATTGGTAGAAGTCGCAATCAGAGTCTGTTTCGAAGACTTCCATGATATGGCAGTTCCACCATGAAGGAACACAAAGCCGGTTTGTGATCTGGCATTATGGGGATCAGATAAATAGCCAGTATCGGTGTATCCAATCATATCAGAGTCCAGATTTCTCTGAAACTGAAAGAATAGGCCAAGATCCTTTGTGCCTTGGAGATATCGGAAGATATTCTTGACCCCCGACCAATGGCGTTTGGTGGGAGCTGCGCTGTATCTAGCAAGTAGATTCACTGCAAATGCGAGGTCAGGTCTCGTACAGTTTGCAAGATACATGAGCGCTCCAATGGCACTGAGATATGGAACCTCGGGTCCCAACAACTCTTCTCCATCATCCCTTGGCCTGAACGGATCTTTCTCTACGTCTAGAGAACGAACCACCATGGGAGTCTTAGATGGATAGGATTTGTCCATATTGAATTTCTCCAATATTTTCTGGATATAGGCAGCTTGGTGTACCATTATTCCTGAGGGAAGGTGCTCGAGTTGAAGACCCAAGCAAAATTTGGTTTGACCCAAATCCTTCATCTCAAATTCTGTCTTTAGATGATTGCGTGCTTCATCAATATCTTGTGTGTTACCAATGATGTTCAGATCATCGACGTACACTGAAATGATGCAAAATCCAGATGAGGACTTCTTGATGAAGACACATGGGCAGTCATCACTATTGGAGTAACCCTTCTGAAGAAGGAACTCACTAAGTCGGTTGTACCACATCCGTCCCGACTGTTTCAAGCCGTACAGAGACTTGTTCAGTTTTACACAATACATGTTGCGTTTTGTGCTTGCATCCGGTACAGAGATTCCGTCAGGAACCTTCATGTATATGTCCGAATCTAGTGACCCATAAAGATATGCGGTCACGACGTCCATTAACTGCATGGATAGACGATTTTGCACTGCCAAAGATATTAGATATCGGAAAGTGATACCACTCATTACTGGAGAATATGTCTCATTGAAATCAATGCCGGGTCTCTGCGTGAAACCCTGTGCTACGAGCCTCGCTTTGTATCTCACCACCTCATTGTTCTCATTCCGTTTCCGGAGGAAAACCCATTTGAATCCCACAGGGAAAACTTTGGGAGGTGTTGGTATTGCTTCTGTGAATACCTTCCTTTTATTAAGCGAAGCAAGTTCTGCTTGTATTGCTTCCTTCCATTTAGGCCAGTCGGAGCGTTTTTCACACTCAACGATAGTCCTTGGATCATGATCATTGAGAAGGGTATCAGCAATTGCAGCAGAAAAATAAGTGTCGACAATCGTAGACTTACGGTTGAATGATTCTCCAGAATCGATATAGTTGGTGGATATCTCATGCACCCTTGATGACTCTTCGTGATTTCCCAATACGCGTGAGTCCAGGTGTTCCGATGTCCCAGCCAGTGTGTGCATGCTGGAGCTGGGTTGTGGAGGTTGCCCTTCCACTGGGTGTATACTACCCATAAGGTGTTTGTCAACGTTGAGCTGACTTGCATTTACTGATTTAGAGGATTTTCTCCTCTCTCTCCTTTGTTGCTTGCGAGAAGCAGGATCCGGGTCAGAGGCCGTACTACTCCCCCTCTTTTTAGGATCAGGGAGCTGAGTGGTTTTTATTGGTACCTCCACTCTTTCGGGCGCGTTTCTGGCCGGTTTCCAGGATTTTGTTACACCTTTTAAATCAGTAAATGAATCTGGCAGATTATTTGCAAGATGTTGCAAATTTATGATTTTCCGAACTTGAAGTTCGGTCTCTTGGGTACGTGGATCCGAGGCTGAAATGGCGATAGCATTCCAATCAATTTCCGGGCATTCTTTCTGGTACTTGAAATCTCCCCCTAATGCCAGAAAATGTTTCTCGTCAAAGATACAATCAGCGTGACGGGCTATGAATAGATCCCCTGTAAGGGGTTCCAGGTACTTGATAATCGACGGCGATTTGTACCCCACATAGATCCCCAGTTTTCTATGTGGACCCATAGATGTCCGCTGGGGTGGTGAGATCGAGACGTACGTAGCACATCCGAACTTACGCATATGGGAAATACTGGGAGGATTTCCACGTACCAATTGCAGAGGGGAAGTACTGTGATATGCAGTAGGTCGCAATTGGATTAGGTCAGCAGCGTGTAAGACCGCATGACCCCAACACGAGCTTGGCAAGCTGCAATTCATTAACAAGGGTCTTGCAATGAGTTTGATTCTCTTGATTAGAGATTCAGCCAAACCATTTTGAGTATGGACGTATGGAACAGAGTGCTGAACTTCAATCCCCAGGGCCATGCAATAGTCATTGAAGGCACGTGAAGAGAATTCTGCAGCATTGTCCATGCGAATTGATTTAATTCGACTTTCTGGAAAATGGGCCTGTAACTTAATTACTTCCCTCATTATCTTGGCAAATGCATGGTTTCGTGTGGAAAGAAGACACACATGTGACCATCGTGTAGATGCGTCAATCAAAACCATGAAATACCGAAACGGTCCAGATAATGGTTGGATGGGACCACAAATATCACCTTGAATGCGTTCAAGGAACTGAAGTGGTTCAGCTTGAATTTTGAGGTGCGAAGGCCTCAAAATTAGCTTCCCTGTGGCGCACGATGTGCACACAAAGTCTGATGACTGAGGAAATTTTGACTCATGCAAATTGTGACCAATGGAATTGCTAGTAATTTTCCTCATCATCCCGATGCCGGGATGCCCTAGGCGATCATGCCAGGTTTGGAATGCATCAACATTCTGGAAAATTACCTTGTAAGCAACATGATCTACGGGCTTGATGTACGTATAGTACAATGCAGACGACAGAGAAGGAATTTTTTCAAGTACTTGCTTGCCATATCCGTAATCCTTTGTGAAGAGTAGATACTCCTCTTTGTTGTCCTCATGGGTTTCAATGTGAAAGCCATTTTTACGGATATCTCGATAACTGATCAAGGTACGTGAAGAATCGGGATACAGCAAGGCATCCTCAATTGTCACTTGTGTACCATTTGGGAGGGTAAATATGGCACGTCCAGTACCAACAATTACCGTATCGCGTCCAGCGATAGTCAAAATATCTCCATTCATCTTTTTCAGAGTTTGGAAATACTTGAGCTCCCTCAGTATCGAGTTTGTGGTCGCACTGTCCACAAGGCATAATTCCTCTTCCATCGGATTGTTCCCGTAGAAAGCTATATATAAAAATGAAGAATTTTCAGTAAGAAAATCTTATTTAAATATATAGAATACAATCTTATTATATCAAAGTGCTGATACAATATACATGACAACAATACTTATGTTCTATTACAATATCACACATGGACATAAATACATAAAACGATCACTAAGGAGATTGTGGGACTATCTAGTCGAAGTCTCCAAACATGTCCGTTGAGGCGTACTCAACCATCATGTTCTCCGTGCCCATAGGGTCCTGTGCTTCTGGAGGGTCGTAGTGCTGCTAGGTTCCGAAGGAACATCTTGCGAGCAACCAGCTCCATCGGTGTCATCCGGATGAAGATTGAAGTTGGCTTCAAACCTTTTCCCTTGAGGTCCTTTGCGTCCTTGGGATTGCTGGTAGAGAATGGCCAGATGCTTAGGGGTTTTGCACTTGTTGGTAGGATGCGTGTAGCACCCACACCTATCACAAAGCTTGGTTTTTTCAAACTTGGGCTTTGCGGTGCTTTTCCCACGGTCCGAGTTTCTAGGCTTTTTGTTCCGCTTGCGCTTTCGCTTACCATTGAACTTTGATGATTTGCCTTTGGAAGCACCATCAAAATTACGTCCATTTGCGACATTCATATGAACTTCGGGGAGAGGTTGGGAACCAACCGGGCGCTGAGAGCCGTTCTTAGCAAGCAGCTCATCATGCTTTTCAGCCTGAAGTAAGATATGAATGAGGTCGGAATAGACTTGGTAGTCGCGAGCACGGTATTGCTGCTGGAGGAGCCTTTCAGATGGGAGCATAGTAGACAAAGTCTTTTCTATCTTTTCCGCATCAGTAGGTTCCTTCCCGCAAAAGCGCAATTTAGAACTTATCTTATGAACCTCATGATTGTACTCTCCAATGGACCTGAAGTCTTGGAGTCGAAGATGTGTCCAATCATGAAGTGCTTCGGGCAGGACAACTGCCTTCTGTTGTTCATACCTCGTCTTGAGGGCCTGAAACAGAGTAAGTGGGGATTCCTCCTCCAAATACTCAGACTTAAGATCTGGATGAATATGGTGCCTTATGATGTATAAGGCAGAATATTTCTGCTCATCTCTTAGTGGCGTGACTCCATCCGGGAGGGGATCCTCCGGATTCTGGATTGCATGCACTAATCCACGGGATGCAAGAGCGATCTTGATGTCCATGGCCCAAGTAGGGTAGTTGCGGCCATCGAGCTCGAGTGAATCAAACTCTTTAGCCATCGGTTACCTACATGGGCAAACCAGAGATTATTAATTTACTCATGGTAAATCAAAAACCATCATGGTTTTGTTGTAATGAATATTGCAAAATTAATGAAATTCAAGAAGTGGGCTTGAAAATCACTAGTGTAGTCTTCAAACTGTTAAGTGTGACACATTGAAGATAATCTCCAATTCGGAGTAGATCTTGCAGAACTAGAGAGTATAATCTGATGAAATCAGTAGATACTCATGTTTCTAGTACCTTATGTCATCACTTAATAAAATGTATGGGAGAGCACTTCAATAGTGATAGATAGTCTGCAATGCAGTAGATCTTTTCACTATCTATTGTTCCCAAAACATCAATTTGAAGAAGTCACTTTAAACTTTGCATATCATTTCGTGCTCGTATTAAGCCGAAGGCTCAATTAAGACGATGAATTGATTTATTTGCGCGAAATTGAAAATTCCATGCAAATGGTAGATGCAATTAATCTCAACATGTCGATAACACGGAAATATATACATCACATCAAATAGTGCTGGAATACATATTGTACTCTACAGATCTACAGTACTGAAGATTAAATACTACAATGAAAACAGGTCTAAAACAGATTATGCTGCTAGAACTACTGTTAATCAGGCTAAAAAAACGAAATAGAAAATAAAAGCTATTTTTATTTCAGCTAATGATTTAGCCCACCGGCCCAGCAAAAGAAGCAGGCAGAGCCGGCCCGATCCAGCCGCTGGCGAGCGGATAAGGCGAAGTGGGGGGCGGCTGGGCGTCGTTGACCCCGACCCCAACGCCCACGCCCACCTCGATCTCCAGCCATGGCGCTGCCACCAGCGCCCAGAGGCTGCTGCCTCCACCCGCCACCTGCCGCCGACGGCGCTTCAACGGCGAGAAGCCGAAGTCCCCGGCGCCCCTTCATCCTCCTCAGAAGAAGACCCACCGGGAAGGCGAGTCCCTGGCGCCACGCCGTTGGAGTGGCCGTTGGCCAGGAACCTCGCCGGGCTCAACTCCTCCGGCCGATAGCCGGCGCGGCTGGCTTCCAGGACGGCCGGCGGCTCAAAGAACCGGAAGCGGCGGGAAGGGGGCGGAGCAGCCGCTGCGGAGTTACCCGCTCCGTTGCCGAGGATGTCGCCGGCCATGGTCACCGGCGCGTGCAGGCGCGGCTCCGATCCGGCCCTCGACGGCTCATGCGCCGGAGTCGGAGAAGGGAGGACCAGGGACCACGCTGGCGAGGTCGCTGCAGGCGCCATAGGCACGGCCTCCTCGATGTGGATGCCGTGCAGGAGTCTTGGGCATGCCCAGCCGTGCACAGGGCATGGCAGAGGCGGAGGTGGGGCGGCGAGGTCGGCATCGTCGATGCTCATGCCGTCGCCCGCGGGCTCCATCTCCTCATCAGCGTGCAGGAGCGGCGCCGCTGGACCAGCGAGGATCCACGCCGGCAGAGGCGGCGCCTCCGGCATCACTGGCGGAGTTGGGAGGGCGGCCTGGGTGCCTGATGGCCCAGCGCCATCACCACCACTACCGCGACGAGGTCGCGGACCTTGGCGGCGGCCGCGGCGGACAGCGAAGCTCCGCATATAGCGGCCGTAGCGGTGGCTATCGTGGCGGTGAAGAACATGATGATGGCGGCCACGACCATTGCTGCGGAAGAGGCGGCGCTGCCCATCACGGTGGTAGCGGCGGTGGCCACCAGCACCATGCCGGCGACGCGCGTTGAAGCGGAGGCGACGGTCTTCCTGGCGAAGAAGGTGAAGAAGAAAGCCTCGGTAAGTCCTTGCCATCGTTCTTACCTTTCTTCTTCTTTGATTCTTCTTGCTCCGGCGATCGCCGGAATTGCTCTCGGGAGCGTGCTGATAACGTGTTTTGAGTGGGAATTGAGAGACAATCACAAGAGAATGAAATCTATATCTTTATTGATGATTGTTACAGGGTATTTATACAATCTGGAGAAGTAGCGGTTTCTGGATCGATGGCAGAGATCGTGGCGGTTCCACGATCGAAGGCGTGCAGATGCCCAGGAGGGAACCGTCGGGAGCGGGGTTCGGTTCCCAGGAGTGGGAATGTAACTCCTGAGATTAAGTGGAGATTATCCTTAATTATCTGAGGATAATTATTCTTAACAATAATAATTGTAACGCGTGAGAAGTCGCGAGAGGAAGAAATTATTAAAGGCCCCGTGCTTAATTACTACTGTATTCGATTCCTTCCAGCTGGAGCGGGAGAGGAGGCGATCGATGGAGGGAAACGTGAACGATGCGTCGCTTGTCACGTGCACGCGGGTCGGTCATATGTGAACGCGTCGCAAATGCCGGTAAAAAGCGGGCGTGCTGGTCGGTCGGTCGCGGCCTGATGACGGCCTGACCGGAGCCAAGTCACGCGATCGAGGGCCACAGTGCGCCTCTGCGTCGGGAAGCTCGCCAGATTAATGAGTCTCGTCGCTTCGGGCGGCCGTGCCCACGTTGGCTGCCCTCACAGCTTCCCCATGGCAGACCCTAATCGCCGCCGTGCCCACGGAGACTGCTTCCACGATCCTGGCCTCTACACGCACCACCCAATGGTGCACTTTGATGTCCCCACCGACGCCGGGCGGCAGATTTTTTCCATCCAATGTTGTGGCAAAAATATGCGCGGAAGCAGCCGGGACGAACTCGCCGCAGCCCGTTCCGAATCCGGGCCATTGATCGTTGTCTTCTTAGATAGGAATGGGAAGTACTTCACGGACTATGATTCTCCACGCATCAAGATACTGATGGCCAAAGTATTGTCTCTCCTGTCAAGGTATGCCCCTCTGGATCGCTTCATCGTTAGTTTTCTGTTTCTGATCTAGCAGAAGTCGAATTGTTCTGCTTATCGGTATGTGGGGATCGACTGCTTGAAGGACTGGGAAGGGAGCCCTCGTATAGATTTCCATGTATTTCAGTCGGATCCATATCTTAAGTTACTGGTAGATGATTTAGGATCTTTCCCTCTTTTATAAAGAGGGCCATACCTCAAGTGGAGATTTCCATGTATTTTCAGTCTGCTCATCAAACTTGGTTGCCCTGCTTCAGGCGTGAGGAGAAGCATGTGGGAGACACTGCATCTGCACAAACGCTGGAACAACTAGATGTCTCGTCCTTGAAGAACTTATTCCACACTACATCATTGGAGGAATTGTCCACTTCCATCTCCTCGTCCTCCATGTGGTTCCGGATATTCCATAATTGGGGAATCAGATTTTACATCAGGATTGATCACAGGGGATGTTTCCATACATATCCTCACGTGGGTGGGCCGTTTCATAGCTTACTAGAGGCTTACGGCGCCATCGATTGCTATCTTCGTGATTGTGAGGATCCAGCATTGTAAAGTTTCTCAACTTCGTTCTATGTTTCTGTTGGTTCATTTATCCTGTTTTACGTATGTTTGGCCTTTGTCATGCACACCCACATGACCCCCTCTTTATGTACTAAACAATGGTGATAGCAGAACCACGCTCCAATAACTGGTAAAATAGCGCCGTAAGTTACTTATAGGCATGCAAACAGTTTGGATTTGTTCTGTTTTGTTTTGACTGGTTGATTACCACCATGGGTTATGTTAGATGTAACTTGAGTGCTGTCTTGTCTTATTCATCAACCATCCAGGCAAACTAATTCGCCCTGCCTATGTTGGGCTGATAACATAAACAAAGTACATGAGTATCTCTTTCTGTTCTCTACGTTTGTGAAAGTATGGCATGCTAACCATATATTGTGCTTTGATCTAAAATAGGCGCATCGATCCAGATGATCCAGATTTGATATATCATGTGCTAGAATCCACACGTGAGAGAGCTATACGCCGAACTCTTTGCTGGCCTGATGGCACGAGAAAGTTGAGGCTGCAATCAGTTCCAATTGATGAAAGACGTTGTTGGATGCTCCAGATGGTTCGAGCTTTGGTGGACAAATATAATGATGATCACAATCTTTTAGGGGTTTGCTCTCATTCTCTTTGCTCCCACCTTACTGTGTCCTCCTACATAGGTTGCATTGTTCATTCATGTATCTAGCAACAGTTTGTTGACCACATCCATGCTTCTTTCTTTCTTTCTTTCTTTTTAGGATCTTGCATATGATCTGCAAGCTGTTGTGTGCTACCACGTGTTCAATGAGGGTAATAGTCGTAGGATGTATTATCATGTCAATTACACTGCAAAGACAAAAGGCAGCGATGACCTATTATTCTTTGCTGAAGCTATGTGTGAAGTACGCGATGAGTTGGTGGTCAATTGTATTTGCAGGGTTAATCCTTTTGACAAAGGTATTTCATACTCTTGTGCCAAACTTGCGTATTCTTCAAATTTGTTGTTTGTGGTAACTTAAGCTTATCTATGATATAGCTTTTTATTGTCTCTCTGTCTCTAGTTAGATCTCTGTTCATTCTAATCCATAATGCTTGATGATGTGGCCTGAAATATCCGATCTTTTACTAGGCAAATAAGAGAATGAGAGGGAAATAAGGATATGTTTTGTTGCTGCCCTTTTGTTCCGCCAAAACTTTGGTAGCCTGTGCTATTTTAGCTCTTGCTTGGTTGGTTGCCAAAATGTTAGTCAAAAGTCAACGCCCACTAAGTTTGACAAATTATAAAGAAAAATGTAAACATCCAGGATACAAAATTAATATCAATAGATTCACAATAATATATATTGTGATGTATTTACTCAGTATTGTTTGTGTTGGTATTTTTTACTGTATGTTTGGTCAAACTTAAGCACATTGACTTTTGACTAAATTTATGTCTTGTTTTATGAAATGGAGATAGTAGTTGGCAAATTTTGGTAGGGCATGCAATGGCTTGAACGAAACATGTGACAAATTGTTTGATTGGCACCATCTTGGCCAAACTTATTCATGGTGAAGGTCACCCCTTACATTGTGACCAATCAAATAGCCCCTCCCATTGAAAAGGTTGTCGGTGAGTATGACAACCTTTTCTTATCAGAGGGAGTAACAAACTTAGGATGCCTTAACTATGCATCTAGCTATAGAAGACTTCCATGCCTGCAGCCCTTGTGGGTTTAGTATATGCCAGGCCCTACATGGCGCTTGAGCTTTATATTCGTTATATCTCACTGGTTTGAGCAGTCGTGTGTAATGGCTGTATGCACATTTCTTACAATCATGTTATTATTTTTATACCTGTGTTTCTAGACATGGGTTGCTGCTATGGTTGTTCATATGATGTGAAGCACCCCAAAGCTGATTCCTACACTGGTGGTCACTCTTCTGCCGGTTGCTGGTCGAGCACGTATCATTCGTACGGACCAAGGGAGGATTTGGGAGTAACAGCTGCCCAAGTACGTATGAAGATTTATTTCCTGGCAAGCTATTGTTAACTTTTCTTGGGGTTGCTTATTCATCGTTAAATTGTGTGTTTACAGTTGGAAGACGAGGAGGCCCGTGTAAGGCATTTGTATAAGGTAATTATAGTGTCATAGCTTGTGTGGCTCCTTCGTCTAGTACTAACATTTTTTGTACTATGATGTTCGGTACTTGATTGATTAGACCTTTCTATATTTTTTTATAGGCTCCTAGGGATCCACACTTCCTGGAGAAACTCAGGGCACCAATCAAAGTGAACTTTCCCACCTCCGCAGCCAGTTGAAGAAACTCGTGCCTTTATTTCCACGTAATGTTATAAGATGTCTGATGTTTCGTGTCTCTAACTAAGATATAAGAGAAGGACATGTGGTTAGGATGGACCTATTTATGATAAGCTGCACTTTATGTATTAATAAATCGACTCGAATATCTCAACCTATCGTCTATCTCTGATGTGATCCAGTCAACCTATCGTCTATCTAGCCGCCAATATCTCAACTTCCCCGATTGAATTCTACGAGGCTCTGAGCGCCCTCTTCCTATTTCTCTCCTCACGCGTACAGCATCTTCTGCCTCAAATAGCAGTGATCCACCACCAACCCTTGCCTGCGCCAAAATCTTCGGCCTCCTGGACGATACTGTTTGTCGTTCACGATCTATCTCACGAAGGAGGTCGGCATCCCACCTTCTGCTCGACCAGAATGTGTAGCTTCTTTCCGTGCCCAGTCTCATGGAAGTGGAACTCGCCAGATTCGCCGGTTGATATTGGAGACCTTCCAAGTTTTTACGGCGGCCATGTTGAGAACACTTACACCACATGCTACAGATACTCCCGAGTTCACTCAGGGCTGCAAGGCAAGTCCCGTTCGATCGTGGGATGGCACGATCCATTGCTGCTGTGACGGATACAATGGTACTTTGCATGTCTGTTGCGAATAAAAGGAAAATAAAAAAGTGTCATTCTAAACCCACAGATTCGCGCCTAGAGCCTGTCCAAACAGCGCCTGGCAATGGCTGCCCGCAGCCTGGTCGTCTCGCACCGCACGCACGTCGGTCGACCGACGGTCTCTCAGGTGCTCCCTCCTTTCTCCCCTCTAGAAAATAAAGTACTCCCTCCTTTGATATATTTTTGATATATTAGTTTTGGTTAAAGTCTTATAAACTTTGAGCAAATATAAAACAAATAATATTAAAATACAACATTAACTTAATGTTGTTAGAACTATCATGAAATATATTTTTATATTTATGCATTTTATATCATAAAATTTCTTATTTTTTGTATATATAGCTGATCAAACTTTATAAAGTTTAGGGCATCCACAATGCATAGCTCCAGGGGTGCTGCCTTGCAGCTTTAGCTAGGTTTGGGTGGTCCAATTTAAGCTTGGATGATGTACTTTTAGAGAAGCAGTCTGTTCTGCAGGAGGCTGACTCTTCAACACTAAAAGTGAAAAGGCAAGAAAAAGGTGAGAGGGAAAGAAAGAAACTAAAGCAGCTTTTGAGGGAGAGAGAAAGTGTCATGGGTTGGACCAATATTCTTCACACCTATTGCTCCATTTACTTTTTAGGTTCGTGCTTACGTGGGGCAGTAACATACCACTGCCCCCATTGCTCATGCCCTTAACTATGACCAAATCATAATATCCATATACTGATGAGGAAATTGAGACTACACTTTTTCAGATGGGTCCCACAAAGGCGCCGGGGCTCGATGGATTTCTGGCTTTATTTTATCAAACTCATTGGGACTTTTTTAAAGCGGAAATTTGTAATGCTGTCAGAAGCTTCTTATGTGGAGGGGAGATACCTGATGGTCTGTGTGACTCGATCATTGTGCTGATTCCTAAAGTTGCTAAACCGAAGAATCTGATGAACTTCAGGCCTATAAGTTTATGCAACGTTCTCTACAAAATTGCCTCAAAGGTATTGGCAAACATACTCAAGGTTATTCTTCTGATAATTATTTTAGAACATCAGAGTGCCTTTGTTCCGGGTAGACTCATTACAGATAATGCCTTGATTGCCTTCGAGTGTTTACATACAATTCGCAACCAACATTCCAAGAGACCCTTCTTTGCTCTCAAAATTGATATGATGAAGGCCTATGATAGGGTGGAGTGGAACTACCTCCATGGTTGTCTGTGTATACTCGGTTTTGATCATATCTGGATACAATCGATGATGAGATGTGTAACTTGTGTACGCTACGCCGTTCGTGTTAATGGTGAGCTCACTGAACCGGTGGTGCCATCCAAGGGGATTCATCAGGGAGATCCAATAAGTCTGTATTTATTTCTTCTCTCCATAGAGGGTTTGTCGAGTATGCTGCAACAACAGGAAGTCCAAGGTGAGATCTATGGTATTCGCAATGGTAGACTTGGTTCTCCTATATCCCATTTACTGTTTGCGGACGATAGTATCTTTTTTGCAAGAAGTGATAATTGGAGTGTTGATGCTCTAAAAAATACTCTCAAGGTCTATTGTGATGGTTCTGGTCGGAAGATAAATCTTTATAAGTCATCTATTTTCTTTGGTCGGCACTGCCTGATCAAGTGAAAGTAAGAGTGAAAGGAAAATTGGAAGTTCAGAGTGAAGAGTTAAATGATTTTCATCTTCGCATGCCTACTTCTGTAGGCTGATCACCTACTGCTACTTTCAAGTTTCTTTATGACAAGATTTGGAGATATATTTGTAGCCTTGCTGATAGACCATTGTCAAGGGCGGGAAATGAAGCTTTAATTAAAGCGGTGATACAGGCTATTTCAACTTTTGTCATGAGTTGTTTTGAGCTCCCACTGGCTACGTGTGAAAAGTTAAAAATGTTGATTGCCAATAGATGGTGGGGAGTTGAAAACGGGAAGAAGAAGATGCACCGGAGATCTTGGGCGTGGTTGTCTACACCGAAGTGTTTAGGAGGCATGGGTTTTCGCGACTTTGCCCTCTTTAACCAAGCTATGTTGGCAAAGCAAGGGTGGAGGCTGCTTACTGTTCCTGATTCGTTGTGCGCACATGTGCTGAAGGGATGTTACCATCCTGATACTGATTTTTTACATGCTACCAGACCTCGATCTGCATCGTATACTTGAGCTTGTTACATGGTAGAGACCTCCTAGTACAGGGGATCAGGTGGAGCATTGGAGATGACAATACTGTCAAAATTTTGACAGATAATTGGGTTCCAAAATACCCAACTGGAGTTGATCCATCCTACATCACTGATACCGGCATCAGCAACAGTTCACTGTTTGATGAATGTGGAGGAGGCGACTTGGAATGAGGAAAATGTGCATGCCTTTTTTTTATCCATCTACAACATCAAAGATTCTTCAGATTCCAATTGCTCGGTGTATTGGAGTGCATTTTGTTACTTGGCCTTTTACTAGACATGGTTCT
Source organism: Dactylis glomerata (assembly GCA_007115705.1). Lineage (NCBI taxonomy): Eukaryota > Viridiplantae > Streptophyta > Magnoliopsida > Poales > Poaceae > Dactylis > Dactylis glomerata. The sequence continues at coordinate 1,649,221 of QXEO01000218.1, forward strand.
TACTTCATGCATTTGGGCTATAATCTTGCATGATCGGCAAAGTTCATTCATTCTCGAAGCAAGTCTGGTGTTGGAATTTCCTCCACTTGGATGGACAGAGAGAAAGAGTGGAAAGCAGTTTGGAAGGTCAAAGCCCCATGTAAATTTTTTATACATCCGTGGCGCTTTGCTCATGATTGCTTGCCGAGTGGTGTTCAATTGTGTAAACACAAGATTCCTGTATCCGAGCTGTGTACTTTCTGTGATCGACCGGAGGGGATCGAGCATGCAATGCTCACTTGTCAGTTTGCACGTATGGTGTGGCAGGAAGTAAAACAACATTGCCCAATCAAGCTAGAGCGGGAAGGTTTCCGTTCGCACATGCAGTGGCTATTCGACTTCCTGGCGCGATCAAGTGAGTTGCAAGCATCTGTTCTGGCTTATCTGGGAAGCAAGAAATGATAAACGCAATGAGGGCACCAAGCCATACCCGAAGCGAACAAGTGGTAAGATTTTAGAGCTTACGTTGAGTTGATTAGAGCGAATCTTTACAAAACATTTAGGGACGCATTTGGGAGACGCGGCTAGGTAGCAACATCCCCCAAAAGCGAGCTCCCTAAACGCTCAATCCAGCGCGGTTTGATGGCGCGGCTGGAGATGCTCTTACATGAATGAGGTAGGCTTGCTTTGAACAAGTTCCATGTGCAGGTGCTGCGAACAAATTGCAACAGTGAAGAAATAAAAGAGCGGAACTGAGCGTCAAAAAATTTGGGTTCCACGGCATTGACAACATAACCAATTTCTCACGACAATGTCACCGAGTTGCATCTTCAAATTACCAAGAGTACAAACATGCACAAAGAACACAAAAATGGGAGGCGGATGTTTTTTGACGATGTCCATCAAAAGCCGACATCTCCAAAAACTCTTTGCAGGCGCTCTGCTCCATGCATTTCGCATCACTGATCGTCGCATGTCAGCACATCAAACGAGATTGATGCAAACCAAGTTACTCCTTCCGTTTAGATGTTTTAATTTTGTGAAGTGAGTGTATCTAGACATATTCTAGTGTATAGATTCAAACGAATCTATACACTAGAATATGTCTAGATACACCCACTTCACAAAGCTAAAACATCTTATATTTCCGAACAGAGGGAGTAGATATTAGTTTAAGTACAGACCTCTCCTACAGGGAAACATAGGAGGACTAAAAGTAACTAGAACTATTGGAGCGTTTTGCTGCGCTGCTCTATGGGTGAAGTGCTCACATGATTTACAGGGAACATACCAAAAGAGTAGAGCTATACAACTTATAGATTGTAAGCAGCCATTCTGCAGTACCACAGATTAATCCAAACATTACTGGAGTATATCTGGAGGAGACAATCCACAGTTCCACACAATTAATCCATACACACGTTAGCACAATATCTCAACTGTGGGACCAAGCAAAGCCCATATAACGAATACAGAGCTTAGAGTAACCAGGAAAGTAAAGTACTCCCTCCGATTCATATTACCTTTCGAAATACGGATGTATCTAGACACATTTTATTGCTAGATATATCCGTATTTGCGGAAGGTTATATGGGTCGAGGGAGTATAATAAATTCAGCCGATGCCATATATTCATTTTATTTTATATAACATCATACATTTATTCAGACATGACACAGATTATATATTCATTTTATTGTACATATAACATCATACATTTTTTCAGACATGACATGGATCATAAATTCATCTTATTGCATATAACATCATACATTTATTCAGACACGACAAGGATAAACATGGAAATCCTGATTGCCACCACTTATGGGAAGATGTTGCAACTAAGTAACTATCAAACAGTGGTCACTAAGATACATGAACACTCCTAACTGAGGTAACTATAGTTTGCTTACCAAAATTAAAATATACATACAGACGAAACCAGAAAATCTTTGGTTATTCCTGCCTCATTAGTCCCCACATTTGTCCAATTCTCCCATGTGAGTGTCACCAGCCTTGCAAGCTGAACAACATCGGTGAGTTAGAATCATAAAACAGAGGGTAAAGTAACAGCTTAGGGAACTAAGCCAGTTGTTGCATCATAATTCATCAGGCTAAATTCCAACAAAGCTACCTGCACAGTACTACTATGCTCCAGCATGGATCAGTAGTTACTGCCACACAATGACTGCACAAAGCACGGCAACTACATATTGTTTAGCCCAGTTGTGGAGCCAGACCACTCCTGGAGCCTGGGTAAAGGCTATACACAGAGGCGGCGGGCAGCTTTTGCCCCTGTGAACATCACAGCTAAGCACTATGTTTGCACTAATTAGCAGTGGAGAGTTATCGGACAAGCCCGGGCAGCCGCTGGGGTCGCCAGGAGCTGGCTCCGCCCCAGATTTAACCTGTAGTCATGTGAGGGAAACTAAGGATCACTGTGCCTAGAGTTGGCAAATTCCAGTTACTTCCAGTTTTCAAAATTAACACTACTTAGTTTTTTTTTTTGAGAAAACGCAAAGGACTCTTTGCGTTTCATTTCATTGAAAAGATAGAGTTTAGTACAAGCCTCCTAGGAGGTACACACATAAGGGTTACAGTACAGAGGACTAATGCACGTCCCAGGTCGTCGGTATGATGTCTCTCAGCCCCTTTGCCCCTGCTCTGACCCAAGCTGTTGCTTCGTCTTTGATGTGCTCGACTAGGTTACAGATGGAAGGTCGTGCTCGCTCGAAGACACAATCATTCCGATGCTTCCAGATCATCCATGGCGTTAGGAGGGCTACGGTGGCTAGACCCTTTCGCATCGACTTCGGGGTTTCCTGCTTTGCTGTGAGCCACCAGTCACGCAATGTTTCGTTGGATGGCACTCTGCAGGGAATGCGAAGCCAGGCTAGGACCTCGTGCCAGATCTGCCGCGAGAAAGGGCATTCGGTAAAGAGGTGGCCCAGCGTTTCTGGTTGCTGGTCGCAGAGGAGGCATTTGGGGTGGTGCTGCAGCCCTCTTCTTGCCAGCCTGTCTGCCGTCCAGCAACGGTCTAGGTTCGCAATCCAATGGAAGAATTTGACACGTGGTGGCGCCCAAGCCTTCCAGATGCGTTGCCATGCTCTGCAGCTTGATGAGCCTTGGAAGGAGGCCAAGTAGGCTGAAGTACTTGGTGTTTTTGGTTGCACCTAGAAGTAAAATCTGGGCAACTGTTGATTACACCGCCTATATCGTCAAAATCAATTTCAACGCAGTAATGTGTTGCAAATCCAAAAACCTAGATAGACAATCTCATCTACATGAAGTACTTGGTGTTTCCAAAGAGAAGAGGATAAGGATAGATCAAGAGCAAACCTGAGTAGCCTGGAGCTCACAAGCATGCGCTAGTCCATCATAAGAGATGGGACATGAATCAAAAAAGCACCTGGAGCTTAAGTCTTAACAAAAGTACATCATGAGAATGACACACACTATCCCTCCGTATATAGGAAGTTGCACTCACTACTTGAACTAGGAATATGAGAATTTCATCACAGTACCTTGAAGACGTCTCCAATGCCCTGGACCAGGTACCCCATGGTGCCTGGGATGTGAGATAGCCAGATCAGAGCTCGGAGTGTCGGCACCGGACTTCCTGCTACCAGATCTACCCTAGTAAGTTGATGCCACGGCCTTTCCCTCATCGAAATCCGTGTGTCAGACCATCTGCTAGCAAACATGAAGTAAAGCACTGGGTTTTGCTTTGGTTATCAACATTCCATGAATGGAAAATTATATAATGATACTAACGGGTATGTCTTGGAATTGGAATAGCTCGGAAGTTAAGGACTAGAATTTCCAAGATGACTAAATGAATTTTTGGTTACCGCCAAGCTGTACAATTTCTGAAGAATTACTATTTTAACTTCAACAACCAGCTAAAATACTTTGAAAGCTAAACGCACTTCAACAGTTAACTTCAAACTTGTTTAGGGATATAAATTCTCTTAACAAATACGCTCGACATCAAAAGGCTTCAACTAAAGCTAATAATATGTTGCTCTAAATTGAAGCTAACAATATTCAGTGTCCTAACTATTCAGAGCAAACAGAGTACATTTAATGACCGATTGAAGAGCACGAATTGCTAGAACTACATATGGAAGATGTTGCAAATGGAATGCTACAGAAACGAAAAATTTATATGATGAACCTGGCTTGGATATTCAATTAGCTTATCCTCATCTCGCCGACATGTTTGAGCAGTACTAGTTCATAAGACATTTTGGTAGGCCATTTTTAGCCTACCAAAACATCTTATAAATTCGAGTACTCCCTCTTATCCATATTACTTGTCGCTACTATGGATGTATCTAGACATATTTTAGTTCTAGATACATCCATACTAGCAAAAGATAATATGGGTCGGTGGTAGTAGCAAAAACTAGAAAGTCTGCTTGTGCAATATATTTCAGTAGTTCATGGACAAGCAGCAACCACATGATGTTTTATTTTTTACTAAAGATATAAGATGAATAATCGAAACATGTTGATGTCACAGAAGAGATAAGCTACCAAACCTGCCAACGTTGCAGAATCTTGGCTCTCGCAGCTGCACAGAATTGATGAACGTAAGTACATATCTGCAAAAACAAAGCAGAGCTAAGTAAAGCCGTTATTTGTGTTGAGCATCACAGTGCAAAATCGAGGAGAAAAAAAAGACGGGTTCTCTTTTTTTCCATGTATGCAGGAGCCTAAGAATACTATTGGGCGTGGATCCATGGAAGATGATTGCACGCTGAACGAAATTACTTGGTCCGATTTGCAGAGAAGGCATCGGGCACGTCTGGGTATTCTGGATAGGAGCTTCACCGTGAGAGGTGCCTGGACTCAAGGGAGGAAGAACATGGGCATGGGTCTTGTGCAGCGATCGAGATTTGAGACGGTAGGGGTAGGGGACTCAGCCGGTGAGTGCAGACGTTTGGCCCAAATCAGTGAATCAGACGGGTCGCCGACTCGCCGTCGCCTAGAGGTTGGATCCCTAGTGCGCAGCTGCACAGTGGTGCTCGCGCCGGGGGAGAGAGACCTATATCGTCAAACTCAATTTCAACACAATCATGTGTTGCAAATCCCAAAACCTAGATAGACAATCCCATCTACATGAAGTACTTCGTGTTTCCAAAGAGAAGAGGATAAGGATAGATCAAGAGCAAACCTGAGTACCCTGGAGCTCACAAGCATGCGCTAGTCCATCATAAGAGTTGGGACATGAATCAAAAAGCACCCGGAGCTTAAGTCTTAAAAAGTACATCATGAGAATGACACACACTATCTCACCGTAGATAGGAAGTTGCACTCACTGCTTGAACTAGGAATATGAGAATTTCATCACAGTACCTTGAAGACGTCTCCAATGCCCTGGACCAGGTACCCCATGGTGCCTGCGACGCGAGATAGCCAGATCGGAGCTCGTAGTGTCGGCACCAGACTTCCTGCTACCAGATCTACCCTAGTAAGTTGATGCCACGGCCTTTCCCTCATCGAAATCCGTGTGTCAGACCATCTGCTAGCAAACATGAAGTAAAGCACTGGGTTTTGCTTTGGTTATCAACATTCCATGAATGGAAAATTATATAATGATACTAACGGGTATGTCTTGGAATTGGAATAGCTCAGAAGTTAAGGACTAGAATTTCTGAGATGACTGAATGAATTTTTGGTTACCACCAAGCTGTACAATTTCTGAAGAATTACTATTTTAACTAAAACAACCAGCTAAAATACTTTGAAAGCTAAACACACCTCAACAGTTAACTTCAAACTTGTTTAGGGATATAAATTCTCTTAACAAATACGTTCGACATCAAAAGGCTTCCACTAAAGCTAATACTATGTTGCTCTAAATTGAAGCTAATAATATCCAGTGTCCTAACTACTATTCAGAGAAAACAAAGTACATTTAATGACGGATTGAAGAGCACGAAATGCTAGAACTACATATGGAAGATATTGCACATGGGATGCAACATAAACGAAAATTTTACATGATGAACCTGGCTTGGATATTCAATTAGCTTATCCTCATCTCGCCGACATGTTTGAGCAGTACTAGTTCATAAGATGTTTTGGTAGGCCATTTGTAGCCTACCAAAACATCTTATAAATTATTTTAGCCTACCAAAACATCTTATAAATTCGAGTACTCCGTCCGATCCATATTACTTGTCGCTACTATGGATGCATCTAGACATATTTTAGTTCTAGATACATCCATACTAGCAACAGATAATATGGGTCGGTGGTAGTAGCAAAAACTAGAAAGTGTGCTTGTGCAATATATTTCAGTAGCTCCCATGGTGCCTGCAACGCAAGATAGCCAGATCGGAGCTCAGAGTGTCGGCACCAGACTTCCTGCTGCCAGATCTACCCTAGTAAGTTGATGCCGCGGCCTTTCCCTCGTCGAAATCCGTGTGTCAGACCGTCTGCTAGCAAACATGAAGTAAAGCACTGGGTTTTGCTTTGGTTGTCATCATTCCATGAAGCAGCCTTTGGAAAATTATATAATGATACTAACGGGTATGTCTTGGAATTGGAATAGCTCAGAAGTTAAGGACTAGAATTTCCGAGATGACTAAATGAATTTTTGGTTACCACCAAGCTGTACAATTTCTGAAGAATTACTATTTTAACTAAAACTACCAGCTAAAATACTTTGAAAGCTAAACACACCTCAACAGTTAACTTCAAACTTGTTTAGGGATATAAATTCTCTTAACAAATACGTTCGACATCAAAAGGCTTCAACTAAAGCTAATACTATGTTGCTCTAAATTGAAGCTAATAATATCCAGTGTCCTAACTACTATTCAGAGAAAACAAAGTACATTTAATGACGGATTGAAGAGCACGAAATGCTAGAACTACATATGGAAGATATTGCACATGGGATGCAACATAAACGAAAATTTTACATGATGAACCTGGCTTGGCTATTCAATTAGCTTATCCTCATCTCGCCGACATGTTTGAGCAGTACTAGTTCATAAGATGTTTTGGTAGGCCATTTGTAGCCTATCAAAACATCTTATAAATTATTTTAGCCTACCAAAACATCTTATAAATTCGAGTACTCCGTCCGATCCATATTACTTGTCGCTACTATGGATGCATCTAGACATATTTTAGTTCTAGATACATCCATACTAGCAACAGATAATATGGGTCGGTGGTAGTAGCAAAAACTAGAAAGTCTGCTTGTGCAATATATTTCAGTACTTCCCATGGTGCCTGCGACGCGAGATAGCCAGATCGGAGCTCGGAGTGTCTGCTGCCAGATCTACCCTAGTAAGTTGGTGCCACGGCCTTTCCCTCGTTGAAATCCGTGTGTCAGACCGTCTGCTAGCAAACATGAAGTAAAGCACTGGGTTTTGCTTTGGTTATCATCATTCCATGAAGCAGCCTTTGGAAAATTATATAATGATACTAACGGGTATGTCTTGGAATTGGAATAGCTCAGAAGTTAAGGACTAGAATTTCCGAGATGACTAAATGAATTTTTGGTTACCACCAAGCTGTACAATTTCTGAAGAATTACTATTTTAACTTCAACAACCAGCTAAAATACTTTGAAAGCTAAACGCACTTCAACAGTTAACTTCAAACTTGTTTAGGGATAAAAATTCTCTTAACAAATACGCTCGACATCAAAAGGCTTCAACTAAAGCTAATACTATGTTGCTCTAAATTGAAGCTAAAAATATCCAGTGTCCTAACTATTCAGAGCAAACAGAGTATATTTAATGACCGATTGAAGAGCACGAATTGCTAGAACTACATATGGAAGATGTTGCAAATGGAATGCCACAGAAACGAAAAAATTACATGATGAACGTGGCTTGGATATTCAATTAGCTTATCCTCATCTCGCCAACATGTTTGAGCAGTACTAGTTCATAAGATGTTTTGATAGGCCATTTTTAGCCTACCAAAACATCTTATAAATTCGAATAGTCCCTCCGAGCAGTACTAGTTCATAAGACGTTTTGGTAGGCCATCTTCAGGCTACCAAAACATCTTATAAATTCTTTTAGCCTACCAAAACATCTTATAAATTCGAGTACTCCCTCCGATCCATATTACTTGTTGCTACTATGGATGCATCTAGACATATTTTAGTTCTAGATACATCCATGCTAGCAACAGATAATATGGGTCGGTGGTAGTAGCAAAAACTAGAAAGTGTGCTTGTGCAATATATTTCAGTAGTTCATGGACAAGCAGCAACCACATGATGTTTTTTCTTTTTTACCAAAGATATAAGATGAATTATCGAAATAAGTTGATGTCACAGAAGTAATAAGCTACCAAACCTGCGAACGTCGCAGAATCTTGGCTCTCTCAGCTGGGCAGAAGTGATGGACGCAAGTACATATCTGCAAAAACAAAGCAGAGCTACTAAGTAAATCCGTTATTTGTGTTGAGCATGGAAGTGCAAAATGGGAGAGAAACAAAGACGGGCTCTCTTTTTTCCCATGTACGCATGAGCCTAAGAATACTATTGGGCGTGGATCCATGGAAGATGATTGCACGCTGAACGAAAATACTTGGTCCGATCTGCAGAGAGAGGGCATCGGGCACGTGTGGGGATTCTGGATAGGAGCTTCACCGTGAGAGGTGCGTGGACTTGAGGGAGGAAGAAGATGGGCATGGGTCTTGTGCGGCGATCGAGATTCGAGATTTGAGATTTGAGATTTGAGATTTGAGATTCAGCCGGTGAATGCAGACGTTTGGCCCAAATCATACAGGTCGCCGACTTCGCCATCGCCTAGAGGTTGGATCCCTGGTGCGCAGCTGCACAGTGGTGCTCGCGCCGGGGAGAATGAGATTCGAGGATGTGTTGGGGGATTGGACTGCGGCGGTGGGGTGGGCAGCAGCAGCCCCCCAAAACACCAAATCGCAATCGTGGTTCCTCGCAACAATCAAATCGAGCAAACAAGAAAACAACCCGCTACCCAGGCTCTCCAAAATCTCCCTTCATCTAGGAAAAAAGGGGGGCAAACGAAGAAACAAACAACAGCGCCACTCCTGGCCGCCCCTGACAGACCACCCAAGGTCACAAACAAGGAAAGATGGGGAAAAGTACCAACCGCAGGCCTCCCAGCAGGACAGGAACACCTGCAACTGCAACTGCAACTGCAAGCAGAGCCTCCCTCACAAGTCACAACCTCGATGGGCAAAGCCTCCCTGAATGAGCAAAGCCTCACGGAATGGGAAAGGAAGAAGATAAAATAAAAAACATTAACTACGCCTGCCTGCCAGCCAACCGGCACTATGGCGAAGCAGGTGTCGACTTTTCACCTCTGCATGCAAGCGACAAGTAAACTCCACCGTTGAGTCGCCTTCGGCCACTGCCAGTGGGACAGACACTACTCCGGGCCTACTTGCTACGCTAAACCAACTATCCCTCAGATCTCAGAAAGGCAGTCGGACGAGATCTGAGACAATAGATGCCACCTTTTCTTGCACATGGTGGATGAACTCGATCTCCATCCCAGTCCCAGGTCCCTTCAGGTTGTCGGCTTCAACCATAAACATGTCCAGTACCCCTCGAGAAACCCGCGATGGAGTAGTAACCACCTGCCCGGCGATAATTGCTGCTGCTACTCTCGACAGGCCCATGAACAGAAAGCAAGTCTTCTTCTCAGGATCATAGTACTCATACGGGTGCCAGTGGGTTCTTGTATCATTTTGATTTCCTTCAATCTGCAAATGACAGCACCACAGAAATATATTGTAAACACTGCCACAAATTAATAGTCGCAGCACTAATACACAAACTAAGCAACAAATTACTCCCTCCTTTTCATAGATAGTTGTCATCTTGACGTTTAGCACTTGAGCAAAGGATTGCTAGATACATTCAGATGTAACATGGGCGTGTGTCTGCGCTCATTTTTAGATGTTTTGAACAATTTGAGGATATTGTTTGCTCTGGACGATCAAGAAAGAAAAATCTCGGTCTGATGCCTCTGACATATCGAATGCGGTGACCTACAGCCACTGCAGCCTGTACATACTTGCAATGGAGCTTGTGAGGCTTGGGGATTCTAGCGCAGACGCATACGATAAATGTGTCTTGGTAATTAAGGTAAATCTTGTAGCCCTGGCACCTTACAAAAATGAGAGAGACGGACTAGGTCTGAAAGATAGAATATCTGGTTGAGTGTGAAAAGGAGCATAAATTACAGACAAAGGACCGGCTGATGGCATTGGCAACAACGGAAACCCATTGATACGTCTGGGTGCTCCATGTAGAAAAGTGAAAGTCAGGAGACCAAGTTTCGAGCAAAAGACAGGGCACCTTATGTGGAGAGTGGGAAAAGATTAAGATTTGTAGTATTCGCAAAAAGCCTAGACACAAGAGAACCACTTGGCCGGAATGAGGAGACGAGCCTAAGCAGCTAAGAAAGGAAGCGAGATGCAGAAGGTGTGGAGTTACAGGCATCAAAAGAGCACTTGTACGAAACCCCTTGTTGTACCAGAAATCGCTTGATTCCTTGTTATCAGCAGTCTAAATTAGCTTACAATTGCTAAGAGAAAGAACCCAAAATATATAGCTGGCGATTTGTAATAGGGTAGCTATTTTTTTCCAGAAATCTGTAGTGCATTTTTCGATTTGCCGTCGAGGACACAACCTGTCGAGTGTGTTTCTGCAGAAATCTATAATGCAATTTTCGATTTTCTGTTGGGCACAAAACCTGTTAAAAAAACTCTGCAGCTGTGCATAACAACTGCCATTTTGGTTGTACGGTTCTAGGATGTGGGCTAGATAAACTTTAAAGGATTTACTCCTGTGAGTTTCGACGGGTGTAGCACGAGTTGTACACTCGTAAGGCATGCTTGACACATGCGTTTAAAATTTTAATCATGCTAAGGCAGGGTGGAGGATTATAGATCTCGCTGCTGGTCTTTTGCCTGATAAGAGGTAGATAGATACATTGAAAAATACCAAGTTCACCTGAAGGCTACAACAAAACTCAAGTAGTAACAGGTGTTAATGCTGGATTTAAGAGGCACACCACCAAGCCTTACCGCTCACATCACAAGAATCGACATACCACAAGCTAAAAGATCTACACTCAATAGGCAAGAAACCTAACTCTACATGGTATAACAACGGACATTGTAAAACAAAAATTCGAAGTTAGAAACAAGTAGGTGAAATACCTTCCGAGGAAGTTCCCTCCACAAAGGTTTAACCATTTGCTTCCATATACCAAGATCACATGGATTGTTTACTTTAATGGAGATCTGAAGATAACGAGCGCAAACCTTGAAAAAATCATGAGGCCCACACAGAGCAGACCAACTAGCGTCCCCCTTTCTGATTTTCTGCATTCCCGATCAACAAATCATAATCAGAAACTAAGACCCTACTATAGTACAGGTTTACCAATGTCAAATTTTACTTACTTCGCATGTATCTACACCAATCACAAACTCCTCTTTGAGCATGTTCAACATCTGTTCAGAAACAAAAGCACTAGAATTACGGCATGGATATGCTGGGCTGATGATTGGCATCACATGTGACTCATCCGTCTTGTTTTTGGGCGCATCCCACACAGTCAAAGGTTGCTTCTGATCGATTAAGCATAACATTATGGGGCTTGGCCAGAACCACTGGGCATAGTCTTGGAAAAATTTTGTAACCAAGACACTAGGTACCGCCCTAGGGTAAGATTGACACACACGAGCAACCATTACTGCCCACTGTTTGCCTCCAAGAAAACCATTCATCTAGCACAAGAAATTACTAAATTAACCAAAAAATTCAAGTAAATATATCAATATGACCACTAAAACAAGACTTACATCTGAGTATAGGCCTCTCTTTTTTGCCCAGAAATTTATAAATCTAAGAGTTATTTGAAAATTCTGGAAAAAAAACAAGTATCATGATCATGTCACCATAGAAACAACAGTAGAAGTTACTGAACATTTAAAAGAGTCAACCTCAATGTTAGGAACAAGTTTAATAATCATTGCTGGTACTCTGCATCGATCAAGCACAGGAAGATTTGCTTCATCTATACAAGATGACAAAGAGTTTTCAAATATAGCGGACAGTTCCTGCAACAATAGTTTAAGCAAATGAAATAAATGCAAAGAGGAAGTGAACTTTCGAGTAAAGGTAAGGCAGTAAAGTAAGGGCAGGCTTAGGAAGAATTGCAGCATGCAAACTTAATATATCAATATAAAATACAGAGTAAAAAATGCATCATAGCACCCCCGTAAGCAAAATCATATACGGTATGCATCAGTAAAGGAACTCACTGTTGGCACTTCCGAAAGAATCGCATAAAGAAGGACAATGGATTTCCCATCCAACTTAAATCTCAGAACAAGGGCAGCTGAATGTTGCGTGTCAACTGATTCCTGGGCAGCTGTATATTGCTTGTCCATCGCTTTCTCCCTTTGAATAAGTTCTGGATTATCTATTTCCTTCATATTTCTTAACGCGCAGTGCAGAGTTTTAAAGAAATCCTTATAGAGAAAAAGAACACAGTTAGAGGATATAATGCCATAAGCTATTGTGCCTTGCGATCATAGAAATTAATATCACCTCATGGTTCACAGTGGAAGGTCCAATGCATACTAATTCAAGTTCATCAGTGGGTAAATGGACCTATAAAACAATAACGGAAAGTGCATAAATTTATGAGAATAGATTAATATTGCCAGTAGATAGAATTAAGATTACCTGGAGAGAAAATGATCCGGACTTGAGAACTAGAATCTTTGGCATGTCAACAATACGACCTTCGTCAACCATGTGTTTTACACATGTTTTAACAATCTGTGAGCACAATACTTATTTAAAAAACAACACTAAATTCATATCAGCAATCAGTGGAGCATCACAAGAAATTAGTTACCCCATCTATCTTCAGCAAAGCAGCTTCTCGCTGAGCAGAATCCTCTGGATTCTCAGATAAATGTAAGGTGCCCAAAAACTACAATTTCGAGGCAATATTCAAACATCAGCAATCAGTTTCAGACTTAAAATGCGCGAATTAGTTTAAACGGGGAAACTACAAACCTTCTGCAGCTCGTTTGTCCTTTCGTAGTCATATTGCGTCAATGGATCCATCAATCGTGCAGGTGTGACTCCAAACTGCTTTTGCTTGGCACTGGTCTCCGCCATGTAATCTGACAAATGCCACAAAAAACATAAGATGACAGCTTCTTATCTTGTGCCGAATTATATTGACGATTAAGAAAAAAACATCACCATTGGGCTGTAACTAATGTACAGCAAAATCTAGACATTTTTATTCGGTGATATAATAAGGGAAAATCAGTAGGTCAAGCCGAGCATATACTTGGAGTGAGGAGAGATGGGACAGAGCTCACCTTCGGTGGAAGAGGCCAAGATTGGGCATGCAAGCATAGGCTGTTGTGCATTAGGTTCAAAGGACATGGTATGGAAACAGTACTCTGTATTGGCCTGGTATATAAGGTCGAAATATACGCGGCCACATCCCTTGTCTCCAAAGCCCGGGCCATGTGAATTCAGGAACTTTAGATAGTTCCGATGTGTCACTGTATCGTATCCTCCATCAATAAACAGCACACAATGTGTATCACATTCAGCACGATTTACAGGCATGAAACCATAAATGTCCTCTGGTCCTAGGTCCCTGAATGACTCGTCCACTGCAAAGCTTCCAAGAACTGGCTTGTTCTGCCTGATGAGGCCCATGACTTCCTCAAACTGAAGACCATCCTCAAGTACCATTGTTACAGGGTTCACCTTTGGCGGGTATGATGTGAATTCAGTCAAACGAATCAGGTGGCCCAGTTCAATCGACAACGTCGCTGATATGACCCGTATTCCTAGGTCTCTGAAGATGGTGAGGCATGTGCGAATTCTTGGCCTCCTGTCATAAATAAGCGGCACCCTGGTTTCCCGCTCATAGACATGCCTAAAATATTTGTCATCAAAGACGAAGTCACACTTCAGTTGTTTCTCAAAATACACACGTCTGATCTCCATTTGTCCTCCATTGAGAATTGCTCTCAGTACGCATTCCGGACCAACTTGATCCACGGGATCCGGGATCAATCGATCACCTTTATATTCAATCTCAGTCTTCTGAATCTCCCCACTAAATCTACTCATATTCTGCAAAATGGATAAATGCTGGTATAAGAACACACTGAAATTGACGTAATATGACTCAAAAGAACACTTGATATTACCAATACAGAATGAAATAAATAAATAAATTAGCATCTTTACTCTATTCAACACATTATCTCTTGAGAGCTTTGCATAAAAATAAAATAATGAAGTAAGACCCTGTCTACCAATGATAGTCCTGTGTTCTTATGGCAAAACCAAGGGCATGTTACCAAGAACATTGGGATAATTAGTAGCCCTGCAAAGTAGGCTGGAGGAAAAGCACATAGGCAGGATGCAAGAAACGAGAAAGTTATAATTGATCGGAAGGAAAAGTTGTGAAACGCCTCTCTGATTGGTCTTCAAGGTATCTGAACTGCTAATAAAGGGTGTTACACTCCCTAGCAATGTGCGACATAGAGTTCTCAACTATCCTGTTCGAATTATAGATGGCCTGACATCAGCGCGTCTTATTTTATATGAACAAGGTCAAATTCGCTAAAAAAACAAATACTCTAAAACCCAATTTGTCCACAAAAAAACCCCAATTTGCTGCCGGGACACCAAAGAGTAGAACAAGAACGATTCCACACAATGCAGGTAAATCAGAATATACACACTCACTGCTAGATAGTTTGGGCACGGGAAGGGTGCTCACCACGCCCTGGTGCTCACCGCCGACGAAAGAGACCCTGGGGACGGGGCGGGGACGACCTGGTGGAGGAGCGCGGCGGAGACTACGGTGAGCGGCGGGGGTAGATTTGTTTCTTGGCCGGTGAGGTTGGTCAGATACTTAGATACCTCAGTCTAGGGCACCGCCGCCTCTGGCTACCTGCCGTCGCCGGAGGCGCTGCCCGCTGAGACGGAAGTGAAGGAATGACATCCGTTACCAGCTCAATGCGTAAAATAGACAGCCGCCGCACACCCTTCTGCCATTTTGCGGATCGGCCCAACAAGGTCCAGCAGGCTTTATCCCGTTTCCTTTGCAGCTTCTATTTTGGTTTTTTCTTTCTTTTTCTGCTTTTTCATTTTCTTATTTATTTATTTTCCCTTTACAGATTTATTAGTTTTCATTATTTTTATTGTATTTATATATGAATTAACTATTAATTTATTATTTTATTTTCCTTTTTATATTTACTTTCTCTTTTTGCACAAATGCATGAATAGTTTTAAAATACATAAACATTCCTATTGATAGTCATGAGAATTTTTCTTTCATTTTCATCTCTCCTTGTAACTATCGGCCTAGCAGAGGTTTCTCGTTGGTGTTCTTTCCAATCTCAATGCATTTTAACACTCCATCAGAAATTTTCTCTGCCTATATGAAAGGACAAATGTGGCCTAGAGAGGGGCACTAGTAGAAAATCACTTATCAATAAAATTGCAATGCGACCGGTAGGCTTGTACGTACGTCGTATGTATTTTGCAAATTAGCCCCTTATTATTCTAAAAAAAACAACCTGCAATCCTTCCTATGCGTGACCAGCAACGATCCCCATCCCTGCTCTAGCTCGCAAGTCTTCTCCCGCCCTTCCCCTGCCCCTGCGCCTCCTCCAGCAACCATCCTTGTCGCCACCTCAAGAAAGACCCTGCATGACTGCAGCTGATCAAGGATGGCCCAGTGGAGGCAGCAACGGTTGATGCATGGTGAATGACCAGCCCATTGGGAACCCTAAAAGGAAGGTGTGATGAGTATAGCAGCTAGTTTTCCCTCAGTTAAGAAACCAAGGTTTATCGTTCTTGGAGAGAAGAAACAAACGACTGAAGGTGATGCTTGCTAGTTTGCGACAGCTTCGGACAATTTATATATGGCGTCTCGTCCAAGCTTTGCTTGCTAGCTGCAACGCGGAACCTGCACACAACACAACCAAATACTTTGCTCCCAACTTGCGATGAGGTTGTCAATCTCACCGGTTTGCTTGAAACAAAGGTTATGAGTGTATCGAGTGGAAAACAGTAGAAATATGTGAGTAAAGTAAACAGTGCGAGTAAAGTAAACAGGTGATAGCAATATGATGGAAATAAGACCGGGGTCCACAGTTCACTAGTGATGTCTCTCCATAAAATAAATAACACATGCTGGGTAAACAAATTACAGTTGGGCAATTGATAGAATAAAGATAAACGTGATATGTCAAGAAGATCACTATGAGATTTACTCTGGGCATTACAACAAAATACATAGACCGTCATCCAACTGCATCTATGACTAATAATCCACTCACGGGGATATCATTCGAACACCCCATGAGTATTAAGTTGCGAACAGCGGATAATTACATTAATTAAAGTGTGTAATGTAAACAAAGTATATGCCCTTGAGCATATGAATGTTGTTTTCTCCCTAGTAGCAACAACACATCTACAATCTTAGAGGATTTTGTCACTCCCCCAGGTTAAATAGAGGCATGAACCCACTATCGAGCATAAATACCCCCTCTTGGAGTCACTATCAACTACTCGGCCAAGATAGCTACTAACAACAGAGAGTATGCAAGATCATAAACATCATAGAGATAACAAAAGATATAATTCAGTACAGCAACTTAATCATAACACCAATATTCATCGGATCCCAACAAACCAAACATGTAGAATTACATAACGGTGATCTCAATCATGTAGGGCAGCTCATTAGATCTAAACATGAAGCACATGGTGGAGAAGACAACCATCTAGCTACTGCTATGGAGCCATAGTCCAAGGTAAACTACTCACTCATCGCTCTGGAGGCAAGCATGGCGATGAAGAAGACCTCCGGTGGCGATTCCCCTCTCCGACAGGGTGCCGGGAAGAGCTTCTGGACCCTCCCGATCTTCGGGTCGACGGCGGCGGCGGATCGCGATGTGTTCTGGAAAATTGATCGGGTACTTAGGTTTTTCCCGTCGGGGGGTCTTTATAGGCGAAGGGGCGATGTCAGAGGTGGGGCCAGGTGGCCTCACACCATGGCGGTGCGGCCAGGGTCTGGGCCACGCCAGCCTGGTGTGTGGGGCCCCTGTGGCCCCCCTCCAACTCTCCGTCGGTCTCTGGAAGCTCCCGGATAAAATAAGACTTCAGGAACTTGTTTCGTCCAATTCCGAGAATGTTTCCTGTGTATCACTTCTGAAACACAAAAATAGCAGAAAATAGGGAACTGGCACTGTGGCGACTCGTTAGTAGGTTAGTTCTGGAAAATGCATAAAAATGCCACAAAGTGTAACGAAACAGTAGGCAAATGGTGTACAAACAAGCATGGAGCATCAAAAAATATAGATACGTTGGAGACGTATCAAGTATCCCCAAGCTTAACTTCTGCTCGTCCTCGAGTAGGTAAGTGATAACAAAAGAATAATTTTTGAGGTAACATGCACCTACACAATCTTGATCATATATGTAAGCATTTGTGAGCTGGGATTATAAGAACTTAAAACATGGGCATGAAGATAAAACCTTGACAATAAGAACTTAGCAACCATGTTGTAAACATGAAAATGAACACAAACAAAAGATCATGAAAATGAAACAATGAAAGTCAAATATGTGTTCAAATCATAAGGAAAAACATACAAATGGTTTTCAGCTTGTCCTTCAAAGAGAGCAAAACATAAATGCATAGGACACCTTCAAGTTTAAGAGAGCGACTAGATACAAATAATTTGAGAACAAGTGAAACCAACAATATGAATCAATCAATGAAAACTTTGGGACAATGCACATTATACTAAGAATGACAACTATGCTCTCTTAACGGTGCATAAAGATAGAAGGTGGTGACTCAACATAAAAGTAAAAGAAAGGCCCTTCGCAGAGGGAAGCAGTGATTGCAAGTTTTATAACCTTCAAAAATTATGGTACTTACCGACTTTGAGCTCTCATTTCCCCCATCATAAATATCTTGAATGGTTAAAGTCACGCTACTTTACTTAGAGTCCCAAGCAAGGCTCTTGTCATTGTAAGTATATGCATATCATTGAGAACCGCCAATGGGGTACCTCCATGCCCGATGACATGGAACAAGCCCACATCAAAATGACAGGACAAGCAGACAATGAACACCTCGACATCTCTTTTATTTGCCATTTATTTAGCTTTTTATTGTGAGATGCGTCGTCGAAAGTTCACCATAGGTATGCTGCAAATTTCCACCATGAATTATGCATGACTTAGATTGGCGGCCCGGCATTTCTCTAACACATATACAAACTCCATGACCCCCACAAGATTCCCAATTCATTTCACACCGCGGGCATCCATAAACAAAAGATCACGATATCAACTTAAATAAGAAGTGCAATGTTGAAAGCTTGCCCCATGACAGCATGGATGGGCTAGAATCCAACTTACAACTTGCAAGCATAACAACTCAGCATAAAAGACTACAATGTCAAAAAAAATAGAACAGGAAAAAGTAAAGTGTGCCTTCTGGTTCGTGAGAGCTTTACTGACCGAATTTCGCATAACACTGGTAAGAGTTTAATTTGAAGAGAAAATAAAAGCAAGTCAAATTTACTTGGAATAGCAAATTGCTAGTAGGTGTGTATGGTGGACACTTTAGAAAACTTTGGCTTTTAGGAGTTAGATGCACGAGTAGAGCTCATACTGAGTACAAGGCGAGGGCTAGCAAAACACTGGGAGCGACCAACTAAGAGAGCAATAATGGTCATAATCATGCAAAGCAACATTAAAAGAAGCATAAGATGGCATCAAAAGTCAAAAACTAAATGATCATGAAGGCTATTGGCGACTTTGTAAGAGTCTAACATGTGTGAGCATGCGCCAAGTCAACCCAAATAAAGCATCACAAGGAGAAAACCAAAATAATGCTTCCATACAATAAAAACAACGCATGTTTTTTTTCAAAGGCTCATTAAGCAATCTCAGTTATTTGAGATAAGTCATGCTACAGCAAAACCACTAAGCATACTATCAAAAAGACATCAAGCATGACATGAAAAAGCCTAAGCCACAGTCTACACAAGCTCCTTCTTGTACCACTATTTTGCATAAAGCTTTTTCTCTTTTCCAACACCATTTGAAATTTTTATAAACACCTCTTTTGACGAAAACCAATAAAGATCAGAGGCAAAAAATACACCTTGATGAAAAGATATGACAAGGTCTGAACGCATATCAAGGCAAAAACAAAAACCAAAAGCAGTAGCAGAAAAAGAAGAACACTCGATGAACGATAAGAGTGAAAACTGAGTGTTCTTTGCAAATGAAAACGAGTACATCTCCTCCAAATGAAATTTGTTGGGGTCCAACCATTTATTGCAGCAAACAAAACAAACTAACTAAGAAAACTAAAACAACTGACGCTCCAAGAAAAACACATAGTGCATGAAGCAATAAAAATATAGTGTTTTGAAAGGTGACCTGATTTTTGCCAATGAAGAAGGGGTGCCTCGGGGGCATCCTTAAGCTTTGACGCTTGTACTTCTTGGATATTTATTGGGATGATGCATGGACATCCCCAAGCTTGAGCTTTTGTCCATTCTTCAACTCATCTCATCATTCTCCAATCTCTACACTTGAAAACTTCCTTCATACAAAACTAAACACAATTCTATTAGCAACATTAGTGCAAGCATATAATATAATCAACCTCTTTTTGCTTCAGGTTTCAACTCAAAACCACCACCTATAAAGTAAATACTACTGTATCAACTTCCCCAAAAGTTCCGTGATCAAAAGAACTCAAAAGAAAGCGATAAAGTGGCAAACACAAATATCGGCAGAAATCTGTCAAAACTGAACAGCTGACAAAGGCCGAATTTGTTAGGGGTTTTCTGTTGCTCAAATCAAAAAGTATTCAACTAACGAAAGTTTGGATATAACCTGGGGCATATGCACAAGAACTTTCAGGTCCAAAATATATACAGAGAATTTATACGAATTTTTACGGTGCAGTACCGAAAACAGTTTCAGGACAGCAACATCCCTAAATCTTACCTCACTCGAATTAGAGGCTTCTCTTGGCACACAAATAAAATAAAAAGGATAAGGAGCGGTCATTACAGTAGTAATGACTTCCAAGACTCAAATAAAAGAAAAAGTACTGAAATAAAAACATTGGGTTATCTCCCAAGAGTGCTTTTCTTTAACGCCTTTGAGCTAGGCGCAGAAAATTGCGAATCAAGTAACATCAAGTGATGAAGCATCAAGCTCATAATTTGCTCTAGGAATAGAGTCAAAAAGTAATTTATTTCTTTTCCTAGGGGAGTGTTCCATACCTTTCTTGAGTGGAAATTGATATTTAATGTTGCCTTCTCTCATATCAATGATAGCACCTACAGTTCGAAGAAAGGGTCTTCCCAAAATAATAGGACATGAAGCATGTCATTCAACGTCCATAACAAGAAAATCAACGGGAACAAGGTTATTGTTAACCACAATAAGAACATCATTAATCCTCCCCAAAGGTTTCTTATTAGCAACATCAGCAATAGGAACATCAAAATAACATTTTTCAAGCGGTGGTAAATCAAGCATGTCATATATTTTTCTAGGCATGATAGAAATACTAGCACCTAGATTATATAAAGCATGGCAATCATAACCATTAACATGCATATCAATGATGGGTTCCCAACCATCTTCTAACTTCTTGGGAACAGAAGCTTTTTGCTTCAAGTTTTCATCCCTAATTTTCATGAGAACATTGGTAATATGCTTAGTAAAAGCAATATTTAAAGAACTAGCATTGGGAGTCAAAGCAAGATTTTGCAAAACAAAATAACTTCAGATATATTGCAGCCATCAACATCAAAATCATTAAAAGAAGTAGAGCTATCATCTCCTACACTCCGAAAAATTTCAGCACTCTTTTGAGAAAAAGTTTTGGCAGTTTTAGGCTTTTTAACACAAGGAGTGGGAGTTTTCTCTACACCAATCAAAGTAAGAGGATTGCTAGCATTAGGAACAACATTATCAGAGGTAGTAATAGTACAAACTTTCATATTCCTAGCAATCTCATCCTCTCTTTCCCATCTAGCATGCAATTCTGCTAACAATCTAAGATTTTCATCAATTCCAACTTGAATAGCATTAGCAGTAGCAAAAACATTGTTCTCTTTCACATCTTTAGGAAACACTTTTAATTTCAGAAGTTCAACATCATGAGCAAGGCTATCAACTTTAGAAGCAAGAATATCAATTTTTCCTAACTTTTCCTCAATAGACTTGTTAAAAGCAGATTGTTTTACCATGAAGTCTTTGAGCATGACTTCAAGTTCAGAGGGCGCGGCCCTAGTGTTGTTGTAGGAATTACCATAAGAATTACCATAACCATTACCATTGGTAGAAGGATATGGCCTATAATTGTTACTAGCAAAATTGTTCCTATAAGCATTGTTGTTAAAATTATTGTTTCTAATGAAATTCACATCAACATGCTCTTCTTGAGCAACCAGAGAGGCTAAAGGAACATTATTAGGATCAACATGAGTCCTATCATTAGCAAGCATAGCCATAATGGTATCAATCTTATCACTCAAGGAAGAGGTTTCCTCAACAGAATTTACCTTCTTACCTTGTGGAGCTCTCTCGGTGTGCCATTCAGAATAATTTACCATCATATTATCGAGTAGCTTTGTTGCGGCACCCAAGGTAAGGGACATAAAAGTGCCTCCAATAGCTGAATCAAGTAGGTTCCTCGAAGAAAAATTCAGTCCTGCATAAAAAGTTTGGACAATCATCCAAGTAGTCAGTCCATGAGTGGGGCAATTCTTTTCATAGATTTCATTCTTTCCCAAGCTTGAGGAACATGTTCATTATCAAACTGAGTAAACTTCATAATATTGCTACGCAGAGATATAATCTTAGCAGGAGGATAGTATCTACCAATAAAAGCATCCTTATACTTAGCCCATGAATCAATACTATTCTTAGTCAAAGACAACAACCAATCTTTAGCTTTTCCTCTCAAAAAAAATGAAACAACTTGAGCTTAATAATATCACCATCAATATTCTCATATTTTTGCATCTCACATAGCTCAACAAAATTGTTGAGATGAGCTGCAACATCTTCAGTACTAGCACCAAAAAATTGATCTTTCATAACAAGGTTCAATAAAGCAGGCTTAATCTCATAAAATTTGCAGTAGGAACAGGTGGCTTAATAGGAGTGCAGATAAAATCACTATTGTTCGTGCTAGTAAAGTCACACAACTTGGTTTTTTCAGGATTGGCCATTTCAGCAAAACGAAAGTAAACAAGTAAAAACAACTACCAAGGATTCTAATTTTTTTGGGTTTTTTATATAAAACGATGCAGGTAAAATAAATAAAGTAAAGCAAAACAATAACAAAGTAAAGGATGTGCGTGCGAAAACTCCCCTCGCAGAAGTCTTCCAATCTCCCCGGCAACGGTGCCAGAAAATTAGCTTGATGCATGGTGAATGACCATCCCGTTGGGAACCCCAAGAGGAAGGTGTGATGAGTATAGCAGCTAGTTTTCCCTCAGTTAAGAAACCAAGGTTTATCGTTCTTGGAGAGAAGAGACAAACGACTGAAGGTGATGCTTGCTAGTTTGCGAAAGCTTCGGATAAATTTATATATGGCGCCTCGTCCAAGCTTTGCTTGCTAGCTGCAACGCGGAACTTGCACACAACACAACCAAATACTTTGCTCCCAACTTGCGATGAGGTTGTCAATCTCACCGGTTTGCTTGAAACAAAGGTTATGAGTGTATCGAGAGGAAAACAGTAGAAATATGCGAGTAAAGTAAACAGTGCGAGTAAAGTAAACAGGTGATAGCAATATGATGGAAATAGGACTGGGGTCCACAGTTCACTAGTGGTGTCTCTCCATAATATAAATAACACATGCTGGATAAACAAATTACAATTGGGCAATTGATAGAATAAAGATAAACATGATATGTCAATAAGATCACTATGAGATTTACTCTGGGTATTACAACAAAATACATAGACCGCCATCCAACTGTATCTATGACTAATAATCCACTCACGGGGATATCATCCGAACACCCCATGAGTATTAAGTTGCGAACAACGGATAATTGCATTAAGCAAAGTGTGTAATGTAAACAAAGCATATGCCCTTGAGCATATGAATGTTGTTTTCTCCCTAGTAGAAACAACACATCTACAACCTTAGAGGTTTCTGTCACTCCCCCAAGTTAAATAGAGGCATGAACCCACTATCGAGCATAAATACCCCCTCTTGGAGTCACTAGCAACTACTTGGCCAAGATAGCTACTAACAACAGAGAGCATGCAAGATCATAAACATCATAGAGATACCAAAAGATATAATTCAGTATAGTAACTTAATCATAACACCAATATTCATCGGATCCCAACAAACCAAACATGTAGAATTACATAACGGCGATCTCAATCATGTCGGGCAGCTCATGAGATCTAAACATGAAGCACATGGTGGAGAAGACAACCATCTAGCTACTGCTATGGAGCCATAGTCCAAGGTAGACTACTCACTCATCGCTCTGGAGGCAAGCATGGCGATGAAGAAGACCTCCGGTGGCGATTTCCCACTCCGGCAGGGTGCCGGGAAGAGCTTCTGGACCCTCCCCGATCTTCGGGTCGACGGCGGCGGCGGATCGTGATGTGTTCTGGAAAATTGATCGGGTACTTAGGTTTTCCCGTTGGGGGTCTTTATAGGCGAAGGGGCGATGTCAGAGGTGGGGCCAGGTGGCCTCACACCATGGCGGCGTGGCTAGGGCCTGGGCCACGCCAGCCTGGTGTGTGGGGCCCCTGTGGCCCCCCTCCAACTCTCCTTCAGGTCTCTGGAAGCTCCCGGATAAAATAAGACTTCAGGAACTTGTTTCGTCCAATTCCGAGAATATTTCCTGTGTATCACTTCTGAAACACAAAAACAGCAGAAAATAGGGAACTGGCACTGTGGTGACTCGTTAGTAGGTTAGTTCCGGAAAATGCATAAAAATGCCACGAAGTGTAATGAAACTGTAGGCAAATGGTGTAAAAACAAGCATGGAGCATCAAAAATTATAGATACGTTGGAGACGTATTAACCATCTCGCACAACCACTGCATCACCCGTTGCTACCATGTGATACGTCTCAAACGTATCTATAATTTTTGATGCTCCATGCTTGTTTTTACACCATTTGCCTATTGTTTCGTTACACTTCGTGGCACTTTTATGCATTTTCTGGAACTAACCTATTAACAAGTTGCCACAGTGTCAGTTCCCTATTTTCTGCTGTTTTTGTGTTTCAGAAGTGATACACAGGAAATATTCTCGGAATTGGACAAAACCACACCCTGAAGTTTTATTTCACCGGGAAGCTTCCAGACATCCGAAGAGGTGTCGGAGGGGGGCCACCAGGGCCCCACACGCATGGGCGGCGCGGCCAGGCCCCTGGCCGCGCGGGGCCCACGTGAGGGCGCCTGGCCCCTCCTCTGACGGCGCGCCTTCGCCTATAAAGACCCCCTGACGCGTAAAACCTAAGTACCCGATCAATTTTCCAAAACACATCGCGATCCGCCGCCGCCGTTGACCCGAAGATCGGGAGGGTCCAGAAGCTCTTCCCGGCACCCTGCCAGAGAGGGGAATCGCCATAGGAGGTCTTCTTCATCGCCATGCTTGCCTCCGGAGCGATGCGTGAGTAGTCTACCTTGGACTATGGGTCCATAGCAGTAGCTAGATGGTTGTCTTCTCCACCATGTGCTTCATGTTTAGATCTCATGAGCTGCCCTAAATGATTGAGATCACCGTTATGTAATTCTACATGTTTGGTTTGTTGGGATCCGATGAATATTGGTGTTTATGATTAAGTTGCTGTACTGAAATTTATCTTATGTTATCTCTATGTTGTTTATGATCTTGCATGCTCTCTGTTGTTAGTGGCTATCTTGGCCGAGTAATTGCTAGTGACTCCAAGAGGGGGTATTTATGCTCGATAGTGGGTTCATGTCTCTATTTCACCTGGGGGAGTGACAGAAACCTCTAAGGTGGTAGATGTGTTGTTGCTACTAGGGAGAAAACAACATTCATATGCTCAAGGGCATATGCTTTGTTTACATTACACACTTTGCTTAATGCAATTATCTGTTGTTCGCAACTTAATACTTTTGGGGTGTTTGAATTGATATCCCCGGGGGTGGATTATTAGTCATAGATGCAGTTGGATGGCAGTCTATGTATTTTGTTGTAATGCCCAGAGTAAATCTCATAGTGATCTTCTTGACATATCACGTTATCTCTATTCTATCAATTGCCCAACTGTAATTTGTTTACCCAGCATGTGTTATTTTATCTATGGAGAGACACCACTAGTGAACTGTGGATCCCGGTCCTATTTCCATCATATTGCTATCACCTGTTTACTTTCTCGCACTGCTTACTTTACTCGCATACTTTTACTGCTTTCCACTTGATACACTCATAACCTTTGTTTCAAGCAAACCGGTGAGATTGACAACCTCATCGTAAGTTGGGAGAAAAGTATTTGTTTGTGTGTGTGCAGGTTCCATGTTGCAGCTAGCAAGCAAAGCTTGAACGAGGCGCCATATATAAATTGTCCGCTGCTGTCGCAAACTAGCAAGCATCACCTTCAGTCATTTGTCTCTCCTCTCCTGACCGATATTAAACCTTGGTTTCTTAACTGAGGGAAAACTAGCTGCTATACTCATCATACCTTCCTCTTGGGGTTCCCAACGGGCTGATCATTCACCATGCATCAAGCTAATTTTCTGGCGCCGTTGCCGGGGATTAAAAGAGAATACTTCCAAAGATTGAAGAAAACCTCCCACGTCAACTTAGCGCCAGCACCAGCCAGCAACTAATTTTCTGGCGCCATTGCCGGGGAGGAAAGAAGACTTCTGCGAGGGGAGTTTTTGCACACACATTCTTTACTTTGTTATTGTTTTGCTTACTTTATTTATTTTACCTGCATCATTTTATATCAAAAACACAAAAAAAAATAGAATCCTTGGTAGTTGTTATTTCTTTGCTTTAGTTTATCATGTTGTTCCCTAAGTTCGTTATGGAGGACCTCTCAGTAGGTAGTGGTTCAATTATTGGTAAAAGCAACATTGAGGAGTTATTTAATCACATTAGTATGCATGAGGAAGTTGAGGAAAAATCCTTGGTTGAGTTAGCTCCTAGCTATGAAGTTGCTTCTGCTCATTTAGTTCACATGTTAGAAGCTAGGTTTGCTAGTCTTAATCCTTTTATGCAATACATGTT
The DNA here is from genome assembly GCA_007115705.1 of Dactylis glomerata. Classification (NCBI taxonomy): domain Eukaryota; kingdom Viridiplantae; phylum Streptophyta; class Magnoliopsida; order Poales; family Poaceae; genus Dactylis; species Dactylis glomerata. The sequence continues at coordinate 1,675,533 of QXEO01000218.1, forward strand.
CCTTAAGCTTCATGAAATTGAGGATCCAGAAAAGAAAGCTTTTATCCTGAAAACTTTGCGTATAGAATTTAGAGATGTTGCAGTTGAGGCTAGGAAAGTTTTTGAGAAATTTGATAAGCTTGGTTCACCTATTGAAATTGTTGGTACACCCAATAAAGATTCTAGAATGCCAATACCTTGTAAACTTGTAGGAATTCATGAAGCCTTGGAAACTAATTTTAGTTGGATTTGTCCTGAAAATCTTTTTGATGAAAGTAGTGTACCAAGGTGTGACTACAAGGGGTACTCAAAACCTCATTTGGATAGTATTCATTTCTTTGTTCCTATGGATCTTAATGCTTCTTCTGAAAATACTTGATTCGCAATTTTCTGCGCCTAGCTCAAAGGCGTTAAAGAAAAGCACTCTTGGGAAATAACCCAATATTTTCTTTTCAGTACTTTTTCTTCTATTTGAGTCTTGGAAGTCATTGCTACTGTAATGACCACTCCTTATCTTGTTTATTTCGTTTTTGTGCCAAAAGAAGCCTCTAATTTGAGCGAGGTAATGATTTGGGGATGTTGCTGTCCTGAAACTGTTTTCGGTGCTGCACCGTAAAAATTCGTATAAATTCTCTGTTTATCTTTTGGACCTACGATTTCTTGTGCATATGCCTCAGGTTATATCCAAACTTTCGTTAGTTGAACACTTTTTTATTTGAGCAACAGAAAACCTTTCAAAAATTCAACCTTTGTCAGCTGTTCAGTTTTGACAGATTTCTGCCAATATTTGTGTTTGCCACTTTATCGCTTTCTTTTGAGTTCTTTTTTATCATGGAACCTTTTGGGAAGTTGCTACAGTAGTATATGCTTTATATGTGGTGGTTTTGAGTTGAAATCTGAAGCAAAAAGAGGTTGATTATATTTTATGCTTACACTAATGTTGCTAATAGAATTGTGTTTAGTTTTGTATGAAGGAAGTTTTCAAGTGTAGGGATTGGAGAATGATGAGATGAGTTGAAGAATGGACAAAAGCTCAAGCTTGGGGATGCCTAGCACCCCAAGAAATATCCAAAAAGTACAAGCATCAAAGTTTGGGGATGCCCCCGAGGCACCCCTTCTTCATCGGCAAAAATCAGGTCACCTTTCAAAACACTATATTTTTATTGCTTCATGCACTATGTGTTTTTCTTGGAGCGTCAGTTGTTTTAGTTTTCTTAGTTTGTTAGTTTAGTTTGTTTTCTGCAATAAATGGTTGGACCCCAACAAATTTCTTTTGGAGAAGATGTACTCATTTTCATTTGCAAAGAACGCTCTAGTTTTCAATCTTACTATTTATCGAGCGTTCTTCTTTTTCTGCTACTGCTTTTGGTTTTCGTTTTCGCCTTGATATGCATTCAGATCTTGTCATATCTTTTCATCAAGGTGTATTTTTGCCTCTGATCTTTATTGGTTTTCATCAAAATAGGTTGTTATAAAAATTTCAAATGGTGTTGGAAAAGAGAAAAAGCTTTATACAAAATAGTGGTACAAGAAGGAGCTTGTGTAGACTGCGGCTTAGGCTTTTTCATGTCATGCTTGATGTCTTTTTGATAGTATGCTTAGTGGTTTTGCTGTAGCATGACTTGTCTCAAATAACTGAGATTGCTTAATGAGCCTTTAAAAAAATCATGCGTTGTTTTTATTGTATGGAAGCATTATTTTGGTTTTCTCCTTTATGCTTTATTTGGGTTGACTTGGCGCATGCTCACACATGTTAGACTCATACAAAGTCGCCAATAGCCTTCATGATCATTTATTTTTTGACTTTTGATGCCATCTTATGCTTCTTTTAATGTCGCTTTGTCGCTTTGCATAATTATGGCCATTATTGCTCTCTTAGTTGGTCGCTCCCAGTCTTTTGCTAGCCCTCGCCTTGTACTGAGTATGAGCTCTACTCATGCATCCAACTCCTAAAAGCCAAAGTTTTCCAAAGTGTCCACCATACATACCTACTAGCAATTTGCTATTCCAAGTAAATTTGACTCACTTTTATTATCTTTTCAAATTAAACTCTTACCAGTGTTATGCGAAATTCGGTCAGTAAAGCTCTCACGAACCGGAAGGCACACTTTACTTTTTCCTGTTCTTAAAAATTTGACATTGTGGTCTTTTATGCTGAGTTGTTATGCTTGCAAGTTGTAAGTTGGATTCTAGCCCAGCCATGCTATCATGGGCAAGCTTTCAACATTGCACTTTTTATTTTAGTTGATATCGTGATCTTTTGTTTATGGATGCCCGCGGTGTGAAATGAATTGGGAATCTTGTGAGGATCATGGAGTTTGTATATGTGTTAGGGAAACGCCGGGCCGCCAATCTAAGCCATGCATAATTCATGGTGGAAATTTGCAGCATACCCATGGTGAACATTCGACGACGCATCTCATAATACAAAAAAGCTAAACAATATTGCAAATAAAAGAGATGTCAAGGTGTTCATTGTCTGCTTGTCCTGTCATTTTGGTGTGGGCTTGTTCCATGTCATCGGGCATGGAGGTACCCCCATTGGCGGTTCTCAATGATACACATATACTTACAATGACAAGAGCCTTGCTTGGGACTCTAAGTAAAGTAGCATGAGGTTTGGGTACTCGTATTCACGGGACACGAGGTCTTCAACTTATGATTTGTCAAGCATATGCATCATAACTATTCTCGCATTAACTTCAACCATTCAAGATGCTTATAATGGGGGCAATGAGAGCTCAAAGCCGGTAAGTAACATAATTTTTGAAGGTTGTAAAACTTGCAATCACTGCTTCCCTCTGCGAAGGGCCTTTCTTTTACTTTTATGTTGAGTCACCACCTTCTTTCTTTATGCACCATAAGAGAGAAAAGTTGTCATTCTTAGTGTAATATGCATTGTCCCAAAGTTCATTAATTGATTCATATTGTTGGTTTCACTTGTCTCAAATTATTTGTATCTAGTCGCCCTCTTACACTTGAAGGTGTCCTATGCATTTATGTTTTGCTCTCTTTGAAGGACAAGCTGAAAACCATTTGTATGTTTTCCTTATGATTTGAACACACGTTTGACTTTCATTGTTTCATTATCATGATCTTTTGTTTGTGTTCATTTGCATGTTTACAACATGGTTGCTAAGTTCTTATTGTCATGATTATATCTTCATGCCCATGTTTAAGTTCATATGATCCCAGCTCACAAATGCTTACATATATGATCAAGATTGTGTAGGTGCATGTCACCTCAAAAATTATTACTTTTGTTATCACTTACCTACTCGAGGACGAGCAGGAGTTAAGCTTGGGGATGCTTGATACGTCTCAAATGTATCTATAATTTTTGATGCTCCATGCTTGTTTTTACACCATTTGCCTATTGTTTCGTTACACTTCGTGGCACTTTTATGCATTTTCCGGAACTAACCTATTAACAAGTTGCCACAGTGCTAGTTCCCTGTTTTCTGCTGTTTTTGTGTTTCAGAAGTGATACACAGGAAATATTCTCGGAATTGGACGAAACCACATCCTGAAGTTTTATTTCACCGGGAAGCTTCCAGACATCTGAAGAGGTGTCAGAGGGGGGCCACCAGGGCCCCACACGCATGGGAGGCACGGCCAGGCCCCTGGCCACACGGGGCCCGCGTGAGGGCGCATGGCCCCTCCTCTGACGGTGCCCCTTCGCCTATAAAGACCCCCCGACGCGTAAAACCTAAGTACCCGATCAATTTTCCGGAACACATCGCGATCCGCCGCTGCCGTCGACCCGAAGATCGGGAGGGTCCAGAAGCTCTTCCCGACACCCTACCGAAGAGGGGAATCGCCACCGAAGGTCTTCTTCATCGCCATGCTTGCCTCCGGAGTGATGAGTGAGTAGTCTACCTTGGACTATGGGTCCATAGCAGTAGCTAGATGGTTGTCTTCTCCACCATGTGCTTCATGTTTAGATCTCATGAGCTGCCCTACATGATTGAGATCACCGTTATGTAATTCTACATGTTTGGTTTGTTGGGATCCGATGAATATTGGTGTTTATGATTAAGTTGTTGTACTGAAATTTATCTTATGTTATCTCTATGTTGTTTATGATCTTGCATGCTCTCCGTTGTTAGTGGCTATCTTGGCCGAGTAGTTGCTAGTGACTCCAAGAGGGGGTATTTATGCTCGATAGTGGGTTCATGTCTCTATTTCACTTGGGGGAGTGGCAGAAACCTCTAAGGTGGTAGATGTGCTGTTGCTACTAGGGAGAAAACAATATTCATATGCTCAAGGGCATATGCTTTGTTTACATTACACACTTTGCTTAATGCAATTATCAGTTGTTTGCAACTTAATACTTTTGGGGTGTTCGGATTGATATCCCCGGGGGTGGATTATTAGTCATAGATGCAGTTGGATGGCGGTCTATGTATTTTGTTGTAATGCCCAGAGTAAATCTCATAGTGATCTTCTTGACATATCACGTTATCTCTATTCTATCAATTGCCCAACTGTAATTTGTTTACCCAACATGTGTTATTTTATCTATGGAGAGACACCACTAGTGAACTGTGGATCCCGGTCCTATTTCCATCATATTGCTATCACCTGTTTACTTTCTCGCACTGCTTACTTTACTCGCATACTTTTACTGCTTTCCACTCGATACACTCATAACCTTTGTTTCAAGCAAACCGGTGAGATTGACAACCTCATCGTAAGTTGGGAGCAAAGTATTTGTTTGTGTGTGTGCAGGTTCCACGTTGCAGCTAGCAAGCAAAGCTTGGACGAGGCGCCATATATAAATTGTCCGCTGCTGTCGCAAACTAGCAAGCATCACCTTCAGTCTTTTGTCTCTCCTCTCCTGACCGATATTAAACCTTGGTTTCTTAACTGAGAGAAAACTATCTGCTATACTCATCATACCTTCCTCTTGGAGTTCCCAACGGGCTGGTCATTCACCACGCATCAAGCTAATTTTCTGGCGCCGTTGCCGGGGATTAAAAGAGAATACTTCCAAAGATTGAAGAAAACCTCCCACGTCAACTTAGCGCCAGCACCAGCCAGCACCATGCTATTGGCGTCATGAGCCTTGGTCTAGAGCGGGGATAGAAGGGACCAAAGGAGAGAGAGACAGACAGTAATTGGAGGGGCCATATGAGAGTAGGTAGGAGCGGTGGCTAAAGGGGATGACGAAACCGGACAGAGCGTCACCATGGGAAGGAGCCGAGAGGGAGCTGGGTAAGAGCATCTCTAGCAGTGCCCATAAAAGGCCCGGGACCATATAATAACCGCCAGTTTATGGTTTCAAGCAAAAAAAAAGGCGCTGATCAGAGTCCGAATACATGCCAAAACCATAAAAAATTATAGGCACCATTAAAAATCTCGGGCGGAACTGGGAATCTCTAGTTTTGCCCATCGAATCGACACCCGACCTATATCCCTTTCCGACAGTTGGCGGGAAGGACATCGCTCGCTGGCAGTTATGCGATTTCAGCTCGCGCCTTGCCCGGAGCTCACCAAAATCCAACCAAATTTTGGACATGAAGACGTCGTCGAGCCCGATTAACTCCACCAACTCCCTCCTGATGAACCCCACTATCTTTTCTGCTTCTTTTATGGACACGCAGCAGCGGCACGGGGCCTATAGAGCTCGAGTGGCGGGTGATGTGGAGCTCAAGCGAGCTCGAGTAGGGGGCACAATGATGTGGAGCTCAAGCAAGCTCAGGCAGGCGGGTGGCGACGCCGGGGCCGAGCAGCACTGGGGTGGGCGGGTGCTGGGGTGGCGGGCTGGGCCTTCCTGCCTCCTTCTCTCATTGGGGAAGAATAATATGCACGCAGAGGATAAGAAAAAAAAGATAAAAGAAAAAATGCTATTTTTCAAAAAAAAATATGGTTACTGATCTGCATCGATGCTCATGAAACTATAAAACATGAATACGGGGGCCTATACACCTATGCTCCCAAAGTGATACCAATACTAATCACAAGATTAATCATATAACAGAAATTGCAAACAAAGATAAAGTGTGCAGAAAGTAAATGATAAGAATTTTCATTAATATTTCATAACAGTAACTCACACCAAGGGATACATAGATAACCAACTAAAGGAGAGATACTTCCACACTGCAAACCATCCTATATGATAACTTCTCTACTCATGATATGACTCTACTGAAAAGTAAAAGGGTAAAAGGCAATGATGTGATACCACGGCACTCCCCCAAGCTTGGAACAAGCCGAGGGGATGTCAATACCAATGATGAATTACTCCTTTGGTGGTGGTGGTGAATCCTTAATAAGCTTATCAATCAACTCCTTCTACTCATCAATCTTGCAGGTGAGAATACGAATCAACTACGTATTGTGCTCAATACGGTTCATGAACTTGTTGCACTGTGAATCCCAGCTCTTAGAATTATTTCCCCACTCTTCTTCACACTTAAAGCCTTCTTTCCATGCACTATTAGAACAATCTATATCCCAACTAGAGGGTAACTTTGCCCTAGGCACCCTTTGGAATTGATGCTCATGATTAGAGTATGGAAGGGATTGTTGCCTGAAGAAGGTGTCCTTGGAGCTAAGAAGTGACGTGGAACATTCCCTCTAGTGCTCATCCGTGCACCTTTCTTGAACTTGCTAGAGTTTGCACCACCCCAATGCTTGCAACAATGGCACGAGGGCACAGATGCAGGTCTTCTTCTATTTCTTCTTCAGCTTCAATCTCGACCTCCTTCGCTAGCTTGGGGTTTTGGTGATCATCCTTCGAAGGCGTCTTGCCCTTGTCATCGTTGGCGGAGGCCATGGTGCCTCTAAAACTGAGAACAGCCCCTGACAGAAACAGATCAAAACGAAAACATGACGAGAAAATTATATACGGACCTCTGGGGATCCGGGGGATTATATAGCTGAAAGTTTAACAACATGATGAAACTGGGTTGGAGACGAGCTCTGAGGTGACCACACCACGTGGTGGCGCGGCCAGGAGGCTGCGCGCGCCACGGGGTGGTGTGGTGCCCTCGGGCACCGTTTCCTGCCCGTTTTTGTCTCATAATTTTTCATATTTAATAAAAGGGATTTCTATTTTTGTGCCCTCGGGTCCTTAGTTGTACTCAGTTTTCTCCAGCTCCTTAGTTTTTCCTCAGTTTTGTCCAAGCCCTTGTCTGAAACCCTCACAAGTGCTGGAACGGTCGGTTGCCCGACGGGTCAACAACTTTGACCGTTATCTGTTGACTAGTGGGGCCACGTAGAGCCGCAAAGACATGTCAGACCATCCATATTTGTTTGACCGTAAGCATCGTCGTATCCCTGACAAAAACACGGACGAGTGGGGCTTCGGTATACCGAATGACAAGTGGGGCCATGACCCTGATACAAGGGGCAATACATAGGTAGGATTAGATTTTTAAACGGAGCTCTACAGCGATGGCACGGAGGAGGTGGCCTACGGGGTGCCGAGATGAGATCGACGTCCACAAAGAACTGCATGAGGCGAGACCAGACGCATTAGATAGATATGAACTAGATGCGTTTAACCATGCAAAGAAGAGAAGAAATGGTCGAGGACATCGACGACGATCTCAACACTTTGACTGACGGTGTCGGACACGAACGCGAGCAATGTAGAGAAAACTAGTGTCTCTCCTTTCTGGCGTGTATAGATGGGTGCTAGGGGAGTGTGGTGGCAAAGGGAAAGACCTCACAGTAGTCTGTGGCATCCAGCATAGCGGGGTGGCGTGGCCGTGCCCACAGCGGCGTGTATGTTCGGCATTGGCATCAGCATGTACGTTCATCATTGGCCTCGGCGGTATCTCTGGTGTGTCAGTGATCAAATGAGGGGACGGGATTGAGGGTGCATCCCGACGGTGACCTAGCAGTGGCGGTGAGCATAGCCATTCTGACCATGCCGATATCGGCATCGACATCGTTTGGAGACCGTGGAAATTGCAATTCCCTATTATTTTTACATGCGTAATATATAGAAAATAGCTAGATCTCTAAATCGATGCATATGAAGCTACATATATATTCTTGGTCATAATCCCCTTAGATGCATGGCTTCACATCGTCGTCGCTTTAATTGTTAGTATCTTCGTCGTCCGTGTAGTAGTACTGCATGCACGTTGTTCCATCGAACACCTTCACTGTGAGCACATCATCGCCTTCATATTTGAAGTGTAGGAAGCATCCGAAATCCACACCGTGCATGATGGCGAAATTCTCCCAGCCCTTGTCAAGGTACATCCGGCCTTGTCCATCAAACAGGACCTCCACGGTCCAGAGACGAGGACCGCAGTCAGCTGCTCGCAGATACACCTTAGCAGGCTCCTGGCCGTCAAGATAGTCCGCAAACTTTTTTGGGAGTGCCTGCAAAGAGATCGAGCGCCGATCGTTTGAAATTAAAGGTTTTTTTAGAACATGCACATAATTAATCACATACATCATATATGTGGGAACGCGTACGTACCTAATGTCTACACACGCGTCTGTTCTTGTAGACAGTGTTGGGCCTCCAAGTGCAGAGGTTTGTAGAACATCAACAAGTTTCCCTTAAGTGGATCACCCAAGGTTTATCGAACTCGGGGAGGAAGAGGTCAAAGCTATCCCTCTCAAACAACCCTGCAATTACGATATAGAAAGTCTCTTGTGTCCCCAACACACCCAATACACTTGTCAGATGTATAGGTGCACTAGTTCGGCGAAGAGATGGTGAAATACAAGTGGTATAGATGATTATAAGTAGTAAATGCAATCTGGAATAAAAATGGCAGCAAGCAAACAAGTAACAAAATAGCGAGTAAACGGTGTGCAAAGCTTGAAAACAAGGCCTAGGGATCATACTTTCACTAGTGGACACACTCCCAACAAATATAACATAATTGAACAAATAAATAACTTCTCTTCACTATGGTACTATGAATTACTCTCCTATTGAACAACACTAATCATTGCGTAGGGCTACGAAGCACTCCTTAAAGTTCATCAAGTACTTGACAAACACCACTCATAGAGATATCCAAATCAAATCACAACTCAAGATAAATATTATTGCAACTTAGACCAAGTACTAACACGGTGCACATATTGTCAACATTACACCATGAAAGGAGGAAAATATCACTTCAATACTATCATAGTGATAATTATTCTCATAATCCATAAGAGATCACAATCGTAGCCTAGATCAAGTACCACCATGATGCACGCACTATCACCGTTACACCATGGCAGGAGAAATAGATTACTTTAATAACACACTAGAGTACACATAATGAAGAAGAGTAACATCTACTTATTCAACATGATACAAATCTCACGATCACATAAAGATCACATCATGGGAGAGAGAGGTGAACCACATAGCTACCGGTAGAGCTCTCAGCCCCGGGGATGAACTACTCCCTCCTCATCATAGGAGACAACAAGGTTGATGGAGATGGCGGTGAGGTCGATGGAGACGGCGATGGAGATGGCTTCGGAGGCACTTCCCCATCCCGGCAGGGTGCCGAAACAGAGACTTCTGTCCCCCAGAATTCGTCGGCGGTGGCGGTGGAGCTACGAAACTCTTTCTGGAAAATTGCCGACTCTCCTAGGGTTTTCCGTCCCGAGGCTTTATATAGGCGAAGGGGCGTCGTCAGGAGGCTGCCAGGGTGCTCTCACACTAGGTGGGCACAGCCAGGGGCTGGGCCGCGCCCCCTATGTGTGAGGGCGGCCTCTGGCCCCCCTCTAGCTCTCTTTCGGTCTTCGGGAAGCTTCTGGGAAAAATAAGACTTGTGGAACTTGTTTCGTCCAATTCCGAGAATATTTCCTATCTAGCTTTTCTGAAACACAAAAACAGCAGAAAACAGAGAACTAGCACTGTGGCATCTTGTCAATAGGTTAGTTCCGGAAATCGCATAAAAACGCCACAAAGTGTAACGAAACACAAGGCAAATGGTGTAAAAACAAGCATGGAGCATCAAAAATTATAGATACGTTTGAGACGTATCAGCATCCTCAAGCTTAACTCCTACTCATCCTCGAGTAGGTAAGTGATAACAAAAGAATAATTTTTGAGGTGACATGCACCATCACAATCTTGATAATATATGTAAGCATTGTGAGATGGGATCAAAAGAACTTAAAACATGGGCATGAAAGACATAATCTTGATAGAAGAAACTTAGCAACCATGTTATAAACATAAAAATGAACAAAAATAAAAGATCATAAGAATGAAATAATGAAAGTCAAACGTGTGTTCAAATCATAAGGAAAAACATACAAATGGTTTTCAGCTTGTCCTTCATGGAGAGCAAAACATAAATGCATAGGACACCTTCAAGTTCAAGAGGGCGACTAGATACAAATAATTTAAGAACAAGTGAAACCAACAATATGAATCAATCAATGAAAATATTGGGACAATGCACATTATACTAAGAATGACAACTATGCTTTCTTAATGGTGCATAAAGATAGAAGGTGGTGACTCAACATAAAAGTAAAAGAAAGGCCCTTCGCAGAGGGAAGTAGTGCTAGAGCTTTTCATTTGTTAAACAGAAAGATAAAAATTGGTTTTGAGAGGTGGTTGTCTTTGTCAACGACTGGCATTGGGGTTCTTACTATATTACATACAAAAATGAAGCAAGTTTTTGAGAGACAGATTGGCACTTTTGTGCTATTTTTATAAAACTTGGCACTCCTCCCCACCTTTTTTCCTTTCTCAAACCATGGCTAACCGATTCCATCGGGTGCCCACCAACATTCACATACCACGGAGGAGTGCCTTTTTTCTTTTTCTTTTTTTTTTCTTTTTTCTTTTTGGAATAAGCAATATGGAAGATAGCAAATCCGACCACTACGTCCCCATGAGCTAAAAACAGTGGCACAAAATGAGAAGTAGTTGAAAGTTTTGAAAGATAACACATGAAAATTTACTTTGGAATGGCTTACAAATACCATGCATAGGAGTTTATAGTGGACACAATGGCAAACTTGGTTTTTAGGAGTTGGATGCACGAGTAGAGCTCATACTCAGTACAAAATGAGGGCTAGCAAAAGACTGAGAGTGACCAACTAAGAGAGCAATGACGGCCATAATCATGCAAAGCGACATTAAAAGAAGCATAAGATGGCATCAGAAGTCAAAAACTAAATGATCATAGAGGCTATAGGCGACTTATTTTTATAGTCAACATGGTGTAAGCATGCGCCAAGTCAACCCAAATAAAGCATCAAAGGAGAAAACCAAATAAATGCTTCCATATAATAAAAACAACGCATGATTTTTTCAAAGGCTCATTAAGCAATCTCAGTCATTTGAGACAAGTCATGCTACAGCAAAACTACTAAGCATACTATCAAAAAGACATCAAGCTTGACATGAAAAAGCCTAAGCCGCAGTCTACTGATACGTCTCAAACGTATCTATAATTTTTGATGCTCCATGCTTTGTTTTACACCATTTGCCTATTGTTTCGTTACACTTAGTGGCATTTTTATACGCTTTCCGGAACTAACCTATTAACGAAGTGCCACAGTGCCAGTTCCCTGTTTTCTGCTGTTTTTGGTTTCAGAAGTGATACACAGGAAATATTCTCCGAATTGGACGAAACAAGTTCCTGAAGTCATATTTCATCGGGGAGCTCCCAAACATCCGAAGACCTGACGGAGGGGGGCCACGAGGCCCCCACACACAGGGGCGGCGCGGCCTAGCCCCTGGCCGCGCCAGCCCCGTGTGAGGCCCCGTGGCTCCACCTCTGACAGCCCCCTTTCGCCTACATATACCCCCTGACGAGAAAAACCTAAGTGCAAGATCAGTTTTCCAGAATACATCGCGATCCGCCGCCGCCGTCGACCCGAAGATCGGGAGGGTCCAGAAGCTCTTCCCGGCACCCTGCCGGAGAGGGGAATCGCCACCGGAGGTCTCCTTCATCGCCATGATTGCCTCCGGAGCGATGAGTGAGTAGTCTACCTTGGACTATGGGTCCATAGCAGTAGCTAGATGGTTGTCTTCTCCACCATGTGCTTCATGTTTAGATCTCATGAGCTGCCCTACATGATTGAGATCACCGTTATGTAATACTATGATGTTGGTTTGTTGGGATCCGATGAATATTGGTGTTTATGATTAAGTTACTGCACTGAATTTTATCTTATATTATCTCTATGATGTTAATGATCTTGCATGCTCTCCGTTGTTAGTGGCTATCTTGGCCGAGTAGTTGCTAGTGACTCCAAGAGGGGGTATTTATGCTCGATAGTGGGTTCATGCCTCTATTTCACCTGGGGGAGTGACAGAAACCTCTAAGGTGGTAGATGTGCTGTTGCTACTAGGGAGAAAACAACATTCATATGCTCGAGGGCATATGCTTTGTTTACATTACACACTTTGGTTAATGCAATTATCTGTTGTTCGCAACTTAATACTTCTAGGGTGTTCGGATGATATCCCCGGGGGTGGATTATTAGTCATAGATGCAGTTGGATGGCGGTCTATGTATTTTGTTGTAATGCCCAGAGTGAATCTCATAGTGATCTTCTTGACATATCACGTTATCTTTATTCTATCAATTGCCCAACTGTAATTCGTTTACCCAGCATGTTATTTATCTATGGAGAGACACCACTAGTGAACTGTGGACCCCGGTCCTATTTTAATCATATTGCAATCAGCTGTTTACTATTCCCGCACTGTTTACTTTACTAGCATTTTACTACTGTTTTCCACTCGATACACTCATAACCTTTGTTTCAAGCAAACCGGTGAGATTGACAACCTCATCGCAAGTTGGGAACAAAGTATTTGTCTGTGTGTGTGCAGGTTCCACAAACACCTTCAGTCGTCACCGTCTCCCTTCTCCTGATCGATAAACCTTGGTTTCATAACTGAGGGAAAACTTGCCGCTGCACTCATCATACTTTCCTCTTGGGGTTCCCAACGGGCTGGTCATTCACCACGCACAAGGACGCCTGCTTTCACCAGTCAGCATCTACACAAGCTCCTTCTTGTACCACTTTTTTGCATAAAGCTTTTTCTCTTTTCCAACACCATTCAAACTTTTTTGAGGAAACTCTTTTGAGGAAAACCGACATATACCAGAGGTCCAAATACACCTTGATGCAAAGATAAAACAAGATTTGAACAAAAATCAAGGCGAAAAATGAAACCAAAAGCAGTAGCAGATAAAGAAGAACACTCGTTGAATGATAAGAGTGAAAACTAGAGTGTTCTTGGCAAACGAAAAGCGAGTTCATCTCATCCAAAAGAAACATGATGTGATCTAACCATTTATTGCAGCAAACAAAACAAAATAAAACTGAAAACAAAAACAACTGACGTTCCAAGAAAAACACATAGTGCATGAAGCAATAAAAATATAGTGTCTTGAAAGGTGACCTGATTTTTATCGATGAAGAAGGGGTGCCTCGGGTGCATCCCCAAGCTTTGACGCTTGTAATTCTTGGATATTTCTTGGGGTGATGCATGGGCATCCCCAAGCTTGAGATTTTGTCCATTCTTCAACTCATCTCATCATTCTCCAATCCCTACACTTGAAAACTTCCTTCATACAAAACTAAACACAATTCTATTAGCAACATTAGTGTAAGCATAACATTGAATCAACCCTTTTTGCTTCAGGTTTCAACCTAAAACCATCACCTATTAAGAATATACTACTGTAGCAACTTCCCCAAAAGTTCCATGATCAAAAGAATTCACAAAGAAAGCGATAAAGCGGCAAACACAAATATTGGCAGAAATCTGTCAAAACAGAACAGTTGAAAAAGGTTGAATTTTTAAGGGGTTTTCTGTTGCTCAAATAAAAAAGTATTCAACTAATGAAAGTTTGGATATAACCTGGGGCATATGCACAAGAAATCACAGGTCCAAAAGATATACAGAGAATTTTCATGAATTTTTACGGTGCAGAACTGAAATCTGTTTCAGGACAGCAACATCCCCAAATCTTACCTCACTCAAATTAGAGGCTTCTCTTGGCACAAAAACGAAATAAAAAAGATAAGGAGCGGTTATTACAGCAGTAATAACTTCCAAGACTCAAATAAAAGAAAAAGTACTGAAAAGTAAAATATTGGGTTATCTCCCAAGAGTGCTTTTCTTTAACGCCTTTGTGCTAGGCGCAGTAATTTGCAAAGATGCTCATGTGGGCGCCATATAAAAGCTTGAGGCAAAGGCGCCATATAGGAACTTAAAGCAATAGAGAGCATCAACAAGTAAATATGAAAGACATTTAAATCTGAACCACTTCCTATGAAAAATAGTCTTGTAAAGAGACAAGTCATGAAAGCGCAAAGCAAAAAGCATAGGAAGGCAAAACAAGTACAACTTCAAGAATTGCAACATAAAGAGGGGAAACTCAATATTGTTGAGATCCATCAAACCATGTTTCCCTCTCTCATAATAACTTTCAGTAGCATCATGAATAGAACTGACAATATAACTATCACATAAAACATCCCTATCATGAGCCACATGTATAAAAGAATTAATACTCCCCATATGAACAATAGTAGTAGGAGCAGATTCAATAGAATAATTATTCTCATCACCATAATCATCAAAAATAGGAGGCATATTGTAATCATAACTAATTTTCTCCTCAAAATTAGGTGAATTGAAAATATTATACTCATCATCATAACCATCATAAACTAGAGGTTTAGTATCATCACAAGCTAGAGAACAACTATTTCGCATAGCATACTCTTCAAACATATCATCATAAGAAGGAGCATAGATAGTACTAATGGTATAACAATTATTAACCTTAGAATCGGTACCAAAAAGATTTTCAATATCAAAAGTAGAGTGCTTTTCCCAATCATGATCACTAACATAGGTAACAGACATAGGAACATCATCAAGATCAAAATTATCACATATGGGAGATAAAATATCATCAGAGCAATTTTTCTCCACTAAATCTGGGGAACTAAAAATATCATGCTTAACAAAACTAGCTTCCCCAAGCTTAGACTTTTCTATAGCATCGGTGTTCAAAGCAGTCATACTAACAACACTATTAGCATGCAAATTAAGCTCCAAAGGTTTTTCAATTTTCTCTTCAAACACTTCATATCTAAACTCAGGAAAAAGACTACAGAACTCTTTATTTTCCATTAAGCCTAACTAGTGAAAATAAAAACAAGAAACAAAAAGATGTAATTGCAGAATCTAAACGAAATAACTTCGAGCACTCACACAGGAGGATGCGAGTACCTTTTACCTTACCTCCCCAGCAACGGCGCTAGAAAAGAGCTTGATGTCTACACACGCGTCTGTTCTTGTAGACAGTGTTGGGCCTCCAAGTGCAGAGGTTTGTAGAACAGCAGCAAGTTTCCCTTAAGTGGATCACCCAAGGTTTATCAAACTCAGGGAGGAAGAGGTCAAAGCTATCCCTCTCAAACAACCCTACAATTACGATATAGAAAGTCTCTTGTGTCCCCAACACACCCAATACACTTGTCAGATGTATAGGTGCACTAGTTCGGTGAAGAGATGGTGAAATACAAGTGGTATAGATGATTATAAGTAGTAAATGCAATCTGGAATAAAAATGGCAGCAAGCAAACAAGTAACAAAACAGCGAGTAAACGGTGTGCAAAGCTTGGAAACAAGGCCTAGGGATCATACTTTCACTAGTGACACACTCCCAACAAATATAACATAATTGAACAAATAAATAACTTCTCTTCACTATGGTACTCTGAATTACTCTCCTATTGAACAACACTAATCATTGCGTAGGGCTATGAAGCACTCCTTAAAGTTCATCAAGTACTTGACAAACACCACTCATAGAGATATCCAAATCAAATCACAACTCAAGATAAATATTATTGCAACTTAGACCAAGTACTAACACGGTGCACACACTATCAACATTACACCATGAAAGGAGGAAAATATCACTTCAATACTATCATAGTGATAATTATTCTCATAATCCATAAGAGATCACAATCGTAGCCTAGACCAAGTACCACCATGATGCACGCACTGTCACCGTTACACCAAGGCATGAGGAATAGATTACTTTAATAACACACTAGAGTACACATAATGAAGAAGAGTAACATCTACTTATTCAACATGATACAAAGCTCACGATCACATAAAGATCACATCATGGGAGAGAGAGGTGAACCACATAGCTACCAGTAGAGTCCTCAGCCCCGGGGATGAACTACTCCCTCCTCATCATAGAAGACAGCAAGGTTGATGGAGATGGCGATAAGGTCGATGGAGACGGCGGAGATGGCGATGGAGAATGATGGAGATGGCTCCGGGGGCACTTCCCGTCCCGGCAGGGTGCCGGAACAGAGACTTCTGTCCCTCGGAATTCATCGCCGGCGGCGGCGGAGCTACGGAACTCTTTCTGGAAAATTGCCGACTCCCCTAGGGTTTTCCGTCCCAAGGCTTTATATAGGCGAATGGGCGTCGTCAGGAGGCTGCCAGGGTGCTCTCACACCAGGTGGGCATGGCCAAGGGCTGGGCCGTGCCCCCTATGTGTGAGGGCGGCCTCTGGCCCCCCTCCGGCTCTCTTTCGGTCTTCGGGAAGCTTCCGGGAAAAATAAGACTTCTGGAACTTGTTTCCTGTGTAGCTTTTCTGAAACACAAAAACAGCAGAAAACAGGGAACTGGCACTGTGGCATCTTGTCAATAGGTTAGTTCCAGAAATCACATAAAAATGCCACAAAGTGTAATGAAACACAAGGCAAATGGTGTAAAAACAAGCATGGAGCATTAAAAATTATAGATACGTTTGAGACGTATCAGCACCTTCTTGGCCAAAGGGTCTTCATAGATGGCGATCAAGAACTCCTCTATGATCAATGACAGTGTTGACGGTGGTGGTGGCAATGATGATGATCCACCACCCCGGCCGCCCCTTCCCCTTCCCCTTCTGGTCGATGTCCGAGACGTGGAAGCCATGGCAATGGATCAAGTGTATGTGAACAAAGAAGAGAGAGGCAGAACCTATTGATATGAGGGATGGCCGTTGTGGGAGTTTATAAGGGAGAGATGACCGTTGTGGGGTTTACACCATAAATTAAGGTAGAGATGACCGTTGTGAGGTCTACACAATAAATTAAGGAGGAGATGACCGTTGTGGGGGTTTATATCTCAACAAAAAAGTAATGCCTAAAAGAAATGCAAATTCGTGATAGTTTATCATTTTACCGTGAAAAGTAATGCCTAAAGGAAATTTGTGATAGTTTATCATTTTACCGTGAAAAGTAATGCCTACAAGAAATGGAAATTCGTGATAGTTTATCATTTTACCGTGAAAAGTAATGCCTACAAGAAATGGAAATTTATGATAGTTTATCATTTTACCATGAAAAGTAATGCCTAAAAGAAATGAAAATTCGTGATAGTTTATCATTTTACCGTGTAAGTAATGCCTACAAGAAATTCGTGGTTACCAAACTTGTTGAATTCGGTGGCAAACTTGTTATTTAGCATGCATAGAGGGGTAGTAGTTTGCCACCGACAGATAGAGAGAGGATGGCCATGATGAGAGAGAAAGAGGGGTTATCCTGCCCGTTAGATCATATGATCGACGGTAGGTGGGCACGATCCGTGTGACAACAGCTCGACCAATCAGGCCAAGTTTGGGCTTCTGTGAGAAGGGACAGGGTAAAACTGAGTAGTATCAAGGATCCAAGGGCAAGTAAATAGTAAACAGGCTAAGGAATTCAAATAAGAGATTTAGAAAAAGAAAAACACATGTTTTGTACAATAAAACCTAGGTTGGCCTACCTCAAAATATTAGCAATTCAAATATACATGAGTGTGAAAATTATGGCCTCATTCAGACAAACTATGTTTTGGGTATAGATGTTTTGAGAAGGGGTTTGAGTGGAAAGCCATGAACCGTCATATCTACTAGTGATATGAGAAGTGGCCATTTGTGTTAAAACTTGATTTATATATGATTGTTATGATTTCTTACGTGGCAAGTCGCGTAACAAGAGTCCATGAGTAGGAGGCACTATGATTTTATTTTTTTGAATTTTTTTGCGCATGAAATGACTCAATTAGATAGCTTAATCCCATTTGTTGACTCTCTGTTGACCAACCACTTGAGGGTAAAACTGAGTATATTGCACTAGCCAGTATTAGTACTCGAGGGGAAAACCGAGTACAAATATTTTTCTAGTGTAAGACTCGAGGGTAGAACTGAGTACACGTAATGGTATAGACGTGCAGTACCACGAACGCGTGTTTAGACCAAACATCTAGTTTTTTTTGAGAAACTGCTGAGACGAACTGTCACTTTGCCAGCACAGAGCCCCTCTCTCCCTCCCTCTACACACAGTCTCATTCTCACTCACGCACGCAACCACGCCTCTCACGTCTCATCACCTTCTTGAAAAAAAACCCAACCGCCCTACGCGTGCTCCCCTGCCGGCCATGGAGAAGAAGAATGCGCCAGCGGCCGTCGCCCCCGAGCCCATCGCCTCCGAGCCCATCGCCTCTGAGCCCATCGCCTCCGAGCCCATCGCCTCCGAGCCCATCATCTCTGAGCCTGTCGCATCCGAGCCCATCGTTGTCGAGCCCATCACATCCGAGCTCGTCGCCGCCGAGCCCGTCGCCTCCGAGGGCGGCGCATCCAAGCGCGGTGCCTCCATGAACTGGGCCTCTCTCAGGGCTGACGGACCACTTCACAAGATCGGCGCCTGCTTACTGGCGAACGAGGAGTACACGGACACCTACTCTGCTTTGAGGCAAGTTTGTACAAATTGGCGCTCAGATTTACCTGAGCCCGACGTGCACCTGCACGAATGGATCATGGTAGAACACACCCTTCCACGCGCCGCTGAGTTCTCCTTCCTCCACCTCCACACATCCCACTACGTCACCATCGATCTAACAGAAGTTCATGCAAGGTTCAAATTCCTCCATATCTATAGAGTTAATCTATTTTTATTTTCAATCATAAACATCTTAGTGCTGAATGTTATCTTCATCAATATATTTTAGATACTACTTTGTTGGCTTTTGCTGTGGCGTCATCGTGCTTGCCCAGAAGAACCAGCCGCACAAGATACGGCTTCTGAACCCACTCATAAAGACATTGAACACTACGTTTGAAGGGTTTCGTAGCATAGTAAATCAAAAAAATTCCTACGGATGCGAACAAGCAAGCCAAGATCTAATCTAGGAGATGTAATCAACAAGGGAGATAGATGAGATCTTCATACCCTTGAAGAAATCGCACAGCAGAAACATTCAGATGAACATGGTTGGCGTAGTCGTACTAGCGTCTCCTCCTCGCGATCCGATCCGATCCAAGCGCCACAACGGGCGGCGCCTCCGAGCGATGCACACATACAGCACAGCAACGACTCCTCCTCCTCTATCCAGCAAGGTGCGGTGGAGTGGTAGATGGGATCAGCAGCATGACGGCGTGGTGCTTATGGTGGAGAGTATTTGCGGGCAGGGCTTCGCCTATGCGCATGAGGTGGAAGAAGAAAGACAGGAAAAACTAGTCAAACTAGAGAAATATGCTATAGGAGAAAGACTGCCGGCGGCTGATCAAAATCGTATTAGGTCAGAAAAACTTGTATCCGGCGACCAGCCCTAATATTCCTTTTATAGGCACATCCAGGTTGCTTCTTGCCTTACATCGAACGTAAGACCGCGAACCTTCCTGGCGAGAGCGTGCAGCTGCAGGGCGAGCCGCTCCTTGCAATCGATCGCGTGGCCTCCCACCAGCCCCAGGCGATCGATTCCATCGATCAATGGAGGCCACAACTCTCGGTCGGCCCAACCGGGTGGCCTCTGGCGCTGGCCAGCGACCAGCCCAGGCGTGGCCCATCTCGGCCCAGAGGGAGGCCGGGACTATTCGGCGCATGGGCGTGGCCTGGCGCGAGCGGCTGGCTGGGCCGGCCGGCCCAAGTGCCCTTCCCCTCTTTTTATTTTCTTTGCCTTTTTCCTTTTTTTCTTTATTTAATACTTTGTCTAAATAGACTACAAAATTAGCCTATTTAGCAAAACTACTAATGGACTACTTTTAGCCCTTATTTATTTCTATTAAATAAACATATGTATTAACATTTATTAATTCAATTAATTAATAAATCATTAATCATCTTCCCGGAACAATTCCGTACCTCTCTGAAACAATTTCCATAAATCCCGAAACTACCCTAGCGTCGACGAGCGTTTAGTGTGTGACCCTACGGGTTCGAGAATGTGCGGACATGATCAACATCAATAATCAATAGTAGGATCTGGAAATCTATATTGACTCCCACATATTCAACGAAGCTCATTACCGGTGAACCACGATGTCAGGATTCAATTAATCCCGTATACAAATTCCTTTGTCTCGTGATATTTTACTTGCCCGAGATTTGATCATCGGTATCGCCATATCTAGTTCAATCTCGTTCACAGCAAGTACTCTTTACTCGTTCCGCAATCCAATATCACCTTGTGATTAAACTCATTAATCACGTGTTTGCAAATAGTGTATAATATTGATTACCGAGTGGGCCCGGAGTATATCTCTCCAACATGGGAAGGACAAATCCCATCTCGATACATGCAACCCAACAAGTACTTTCCGATTACCTAAGAGACACATTTATGATTACTCTCTCATAGAGTGACGTTTGATGACCTCAAAGCTCTCTTCCGGTACCAGGGAGTGGCATTATCTCATGGTCTAAGGAATATGATACTGACATAGGAAAAGCTACGCAATTGTGAACACAATGACACTATCTAATTGCTTTTCTTATATTGGGTCTATCCATCATATCATTCTCCTAATGACATAACCTCATTATTAATCGACAACTCATGTCTATGATTAGGAAACCTTAACCATCATTAATCAATGAGCTAGTCTAGTAGAGGCATACTAGGGACACGGTGTTGTTCATAAAATACAAGTATTAATGTTTTCGCTTAATACAATTCTAGCATGGAATATAAACATTATCATGAACAAGAAATATGATAATAACAATATTATTATTGCCTCTAGGGCATATTTCCTTCAGTCTCCCACTTGCACTAGAGTCAATAATCTAGTCAATACTTGCGCATTCAACACCTATGACATTCCAGTGTTACTCATACGCTTTGCATGTGGTAAACCTTATCTACGGGTCTGACACTTTCAGGTCTATTTATATTTGCATATCATTACTCAACTTATATGAGATGGCATCGTATAAACTTGGTCTTCTGGTGAGACCTTTGTTTCTTGGTCGAGACTATGTTGTCACTATTGTCATACAATAGAACTATGTAGTACTAGCACACTTGGAACTACACCTAGTTCTCTTACCGCTTCTAGAGCAATTATATACTTAGCCCTCGTTGCAGTGTCCGCCACAATGTTAACATTGGAACTCATCCAAGTCATCATAGAACTTTCTTCCATCTTATTAAGCCACCTTATAACTCAAAACAAATAGTCTAAAATTGAGATTAAATTTACCTGTATTTGTGACAAAGCCAATGTAACACATTGCAATGAATCATTTGTCACTTCTGCATACAGAACATATTCTTACTTCTTTGAAAGTACATAAGAATATTTTTACTATTGTCCAACAATCATCATATGAATGCTCGTAACCTTTAGACCATCGGACATATCTGAATATACATATTACGGTATACAAGATTGATAAAATCATTCTTGCGGTTTCACTTATCGAGTGTCAAAATACTTGATTCTTGCTCCAACCTCTTCCATGCAACAAGAACCGTTCTTATTGTTTCTATATTGAACAAATTCAATATTTCATCTATGTGCTCTGGCAAAACTATATCAATGCCTCAATCTATCAGTATAGACATTGATGCTTAATATTATAGTTTTACCTAAGTCTTTCATAAAAAATCCAATTTTAATGAAATCTTGACAATATCAAGAAAACACATAATTTCCAATGACATATATGTCATCTACATAAAGTATTAGAAATATGTCTCAGCGCTCCCACTTACTTTCTTATAAATACAAGCATCCTCAAATATCTCGATGAAATTAACTCTTTAACATTTTCATCATAATGAAGATTCCAACTCCGTTATGCTTACTTCTACCATAGTAGTTTGCATACATATCTAGCAACCTTTGAATCAACAAAACCCATTGGGTCGTGTCAGGTACACGTCCTTGGTGTGCATTCCAGTAAAGGAATGTTGTTTCATTTATTTAACTATCATATCTCAATATGTAATTGTTGCTAGAATAATCCATATTACGAAGTCAAGGCCCATCATCGCTTCTTCTTATATTGTTGGTTACTATTATCTAATAATATATCGTCCTCAAATCTTTCTATTTGATTACGACCAACATGGTTAAATAGGAACTCCGATGTCGTGACTACAACATATTGTAGACGTGTGAGCCATGAATGCAGTTGCCTCTTCTAGAACATTTTCTGCTGCTGCGCTACTCTGATCATCTTGCTCAGGTTCAATAACCTCATCAAGTTCTATTTTCCTCCCACTTACACCTTTTGTGAGAAAACTCCTTCATAAGAAATTCACCTTTTAGCGACAATCACTATGTGTTTAGGTTTATGACAGAAGGAACACCCATCGACATTCTTTGGGATAACCTACAAAGACTTACTAATCTGATTTTGGTTGTAAACATTTTACTTATGCCGTGCATACCAAAATTTAAGGAAAAACAACCATAACTTGTACGGTGTCATTTCAGCAGATTGTGATGGCACTCTATTCAGTAAAAAGCGGTAGTCTCTAAAGCATAATCCACAAATTATATTGGCAGGTTTTATTTCATCATTGATCTAACCATGTCAGACAAGGTTTGATTACACCCATCAAAACCCCATACTCATATAGTGTTTATAATGATGCAAGTTTGTAGAACAATTCTCTTAACTCTTAGATGTTTGCTAAACTTTTAACTCAAATATTCTTCTTTATGATCCAATCATAAAACTTGAATTTTTTTGTTACTCCAATTTCCACTTCATAAATTGAACAATTTTAATCATTTCATACTTCTATCTCATCATATAGACATACCATACATCTATTCGAGTCATTGATGAAATAGAAAATACACCGTGATCGACTTCACATCATGGACTACATACATCAACATGTACTATCTCCATTTAGATAGTCGCTTGTTATGTCCGTGGCCCATGAACGGAGTTTAATCATCTTTAGGAAAAGTCTCATAAGCGTCAATCAATTCAAAATTAGATGACTTGAAAATCCATCAACATGGAATTTCTTTCATGTTTTGTTTCCAATATGACTTAAACAGCGGTGCTACAAATTTAAGTGAAATTCGTTTTGTCTTGCGACCTTTAGCATTAGTGTTATAAATGTCTATTTTACTAACAAGATAATAATAATCTATCCATCGATTATGGAAGACGGTAATAATTTGAACAAACATTGTTCTTATAATACCAGAACAAGATAACAATTATTATGTTCATAACAAATCTTGAAGGCTAGGTTTGATGCCGGCGAAAAACACAATAACACTTTTATTTGTTTCTCGATGTGCATTATAACCACATTCTTTTGCTAGTTACTTAGGCCATCGTAGTTCTTCTATTGTTGCTTTGTATGACATTTCATACCAACAATCTAGTATCCAATACTTCAAGAATTACATTGTTAACAAGCAAAGAATACATCTATAACATGTATATCATTTATATACCTGAGCTGGACATTTCCAGTCTTTTCCTTTTCTACCAAATATTTTGCAGATCCTATTCAGTGTTTCCTCTCTATTAGAAGAATCTATCAACATCAATAGTGGCGTCAAGCATTTGACACATAGTCAAAAGGATGTTAGTCAAATACTAATGACCTTGGATTTCGCACATTGAGGTGGATCACCATCATCATATAATTGGCGTTCTTCTAGATTCCATTCTTTAGCATTCTTTTGGTATAGAAAAAGAATTTAGCCGATACCTTTTCATTCATCCTATCATGACAACTTTCATGATGAAACTACTATAGTTTATAAGGACAAATGTAAGCATGTTCCCAAACTTTTGGGTGATCGGGATGCCAAACGTCTTCAATCTTTGCATATATTCATACAATATGAGCATATGTTCCTTTACTAAATTATACTTAATTATTTTGCAAACAATCAAAGTTCTAGACATCAAATATCTTTTAACTCTTGTTTGTTTCTGAAACAATTCTTTCAGCTCCAAGATCACTTTGATTCTCAAACAATTTTGAAGACCAATTTCTTATGAAGGCAAACATATGATCTTTAGATACTAAACTTGAATTATTTCTCTTAGATTAATACAACTTATTAAATCCATGGAGCAAGTGAGGTTTTCTAAAATTGCGATAGGACTTAAAATTTTAGTCTTGACATTCTAACTAAATGGCACTAGTCCGAAAAGTGATTATCCAGAATTCTATAGTTCTTTTAACTCAATTAAAACTAAGTGTCAGTGGAAAACGGTTGCCAAAGATTACAACGACTTATGCAAATACACTAAGATTTATTTCATGATAACTAGTTCAAGTTAATCAAATTACTAATGAACTCCCACTAAATTCAACATCCCTCGAAGTTGTTTAGTGAAGCATGATCCAAATTCACTACACCAAGACCGATCATCACATGAATGATGTAGCTTTAATGGTGAACATCAACATGTTGATCATATCATCCATATGACTCATGCTTGACCTCTCGGTCCATGTGTTCCGAGGCCATGTCTGTACATGCTAGGCTCGTCAAGTTTAACCCAAGTATTTTGGCGTATGCAAAAACTAGCTTGCACCCGTTGTATATGAGCGTAGAGTTTATAGCACCCGATCATCACGTGATGCTTCAAAATGACAATCTTTCACAATGGTGCATACAAGGGGAGAACACATTTTATCTTGAAATTAAATATGAGGGATCATCTTATAATGCTACCGTCGTGATCAAAGCAGAATAAGATGCATACATAAAGGATAAACATCACATGCATATACAATATGTGACATGGTATAGCCAATCTTCGCGCATTGATCTCCATATTGTGCGCGCCGGCATGATCTCCATGACTCCACCATGATTTTCTCCACCAAGAATAGCAACTACGACTATTGCTAACTACTTAGCGATAAAGTAAAGCTATTACATAGCGTATAAAAAGTTGACACATAGGTCATACAAAATTATAAAGACAACCATATGGCTCCTGCCGGTTGTGAACTCATCGATATGCAAGTCGTGAAACATTACAAAGACATGATCATCGCATACATCACATATATCATACACATCACATCTTGTGGCAATATCATATCACAAACACTCCCTGCAAAAACAAGTTAGACGCCTCTAATTTGTTGATTGCATATTTTACGTGGCTTATGGGAGCTACGCATAAGAACGTTCTTACCTACGCAAAGGCCACAACAGTGATATTATGGTTGCCAACATCCATTGTAAATCCCATGACAACTATAGTGAGAGAAACTGGCATCCACCAGCCGCATGTATGGAACAAGCCACACGTCAAGTGCGGAGCCGGTCTCACAAACGAGGTCACATAAGGTTGGCCTGGACCACTTCGATCTCACTATGCCGCGCCATAAGAAGTACACAAAATAGAGGTTTGCAACAGAAAACATCAACGCCCGCAACAAGCATGTTGTGTTTTACTCGTGTAAAACATCTACGCATAGATCTCGCTCTGATACCACTGAAAGGTTTCGCAGCATAGTAAATCAAAAAAAATCCTATGGATGCGAACAAGTAAGCCAAGATCTAATCTACGAGATGTAATCAACGAGAGAGAGAGATGAGATCTTCATACCCTTGAAGAAATCGCACAGCAGAAACATTCAGATGAACATGGTCGGCATAGTCGTACTAGCGTCTCCTCCTTGTGATCCGATCCGATCCAAGCGCCACAACGGGCGGCGCCTCCAAGCGATGCACACGTACAGCGCAGCAATGACTCCTCCTCCTCGATCTAGCAAGGTGCGGTGGAGTGGTAGATGGGATCAGCAGCACGACGGCGTGGTGCTTATGGTGGAGAGTATTTGCGGGCAGGGCTTCGCCTATGCGCGCGAGGTGGAAGAAGAAAGACAGGAAAAACTAGTCAAACTAGAGAAATAGGCTATAGGAGAAAGACTGACGGCGGCTGATCAAAATCGTATTAGGTCAGAAAAACTTGTATCTGGCGGCCAGCCCTAATACTCCTTTTATAGGCACATCCAGGTTGCTTCTTGCCTTACGTCGAACGTAAGACCGCGAACCTTCCTGGCGAGAGCGTGCAGCTGCGGGGCGAGCCGCTCCTTGCGATCGATCACGTGGCCTCCCGCCAGCCCCAGGCGATCGATTCCATCGATCGATGGAGGCCGCAACTCTCGGTCGACCCAACTGGGTGGCCTCTGGCGCTGGCCTGCGACCAGCCCAGGCGCGGCCCAGCTCGGCCCAGAGGGAGGCCGGGACTATCCGACGCATGGGCGTGGCCTGGCGCGAGCGGCTGGCTGGGCCGGCCGACCCAGTTGCCCTTCCCCTCTTTTTCTTTTCTTTGCCTTTTTCCTTTTGTTTCTTTATTTAATAGTTTGTCTAAATAGACTACAAAATTAGCATGTTTAGCAAAACTATTAATGGACTACTTTTAGCCCTTATTTATTTCTATTAAATAAACATATGTATTAACATTTATTAATTCAATTAATTAATAAATCATTAATCATCTTCCTAGAACAATTTTGTAACTCTCTGAAACAATTTCCATAAATCCTGAAACTTCCCTAGCATCGATGAGCGTTAAGTATGTGACCCTACGGGTTCAAGAATGTGCGGACATGATCAACATCAATAATCAATAGCGGGATCTGGAAATCCATATTGACTCCCACATATTCAACAAAGATCATTATCGGTGAACCACGATGTCAGGATTCAATTAATCCCGTATACAAATTCCTTTGTCTCGCGATATTTTACTTGCCCGAGATTCGATCGTCGGTATCACCATACCTAGTTCAATCTCGTTCACAGCAAGTAATCTTTACTCGTTCCGCAATCCAATATCACTATGTGATTAAACTCATTAATCACGTGTTTGCAAACGGTGTATGATATTGACTACCGAGTGGGCTCGGAGTATATCTCTCTGACATGGGAGGGACAAATCCCATCTCGATACATGCAACCCAACAATTACTTTCCGGTTACCTGAGAGACACCTTTATGATCACTCTCTCATAGAGTGACGTTTGATGACCTCAAAGCTCTCTTCCGGTACCAGGGAGTGGCATTATCTCATGGTCTAAGGAATAGGATACTGACATAGGAAAAGCTACGCAATTGTGAACACAATGACACGATCTAATTGCTTTGCTTATATTGGGTCTATCCATCATATCATTCTCCTAATGACATGACCTTATTATTAATCGACAACTCATGTCTATGATTAGGAAACCTTAACCATCATTAATCAATGAGCTAGTCTAGTAGAGGCATACTAGGGGCACGGTGTTGTTCATAAACCACATACGTAATAATGTTTCCGCTTAATACAATTCTAGCATGGAATATAAACATTATCATGAATAAGAAATATGATAATAACAATATTATTATTGCCTCTAGGGCATATTTCCTTCAATGTTTGAGGCGTAGATGCCATCTGTTATTCTGGAATCAGTCGCTGTAATGAAGTCCCTGACTATGCTCTTCATTTCCACATATTACTCGGCGGAAATTGCTTGGGTCGATGAGAGCACTCCAACTAAGGGTATAGATGAAGATTGGGGAGAAGGAAGATTTTCGATCGAGCGCCATTCTATGCGTTGCATTACCACGTTCAATGGTGAATTCTATGCACTAGATGTGAACAATTTGGAGTTCGGAACATTAGTATGCACCAACAATGTCCAGTTGGAGCAGCGCGCGAGCACTGTCAACATGGAAACACTATTTTCATTTCCAGAACTTGGAAATGAAAAGTTCTACCTTGTGAAGTCGGATGGTGATCTGTTGCTTGTGTTGTTGGGCGGTTGTTTGGAGGAAGGTCAAACATTGGTGTACCGTGTGGACACTGAGAGCCGCTCTCTCCATGCCGTCAGTAACATTGGCAGTCGTGCCTTCTTCGTCCATCATGTCCAGTGTATCTCCATCGACACCAGAGTGCACCCGACACTTCAACCTGGCTGCATCTACTACGTGGATTTGGGTTATATCAGAGAGTACTTTGATGATATGAACGCCTGGGATGAGTGGCCACTACATGTGGATAGATTAGGAAAGTACGGTCTAAAAAATGAACAAAGGCCATACCGTTTGGAGGATGTATTAGTTGCACACTATAGACGGAAGGAGTTCAATGAATATTTCTTTCAGCCCAGAAAATGGAGCGACGAAGATATATATGATGAATGAAGAACAGATTCATTCATCCTGGGGTATCCTAATCTTCATGTTGGGCATACATTGCGTCTTGTGTTATTTTCAGCTTAGTTTGTCGTGAACATTAACATCGTTATTGGCTGCTTTTGGCTGTTGTATATAGTTTATGTATTATACTTAGTTTTCTAGATTTATTATGCTGCTGTGAATTTATCCTATACTAGCTTCTAGATTTGCTACTAGATTTGTTACCATATTGGGCAAAAAACGAGGGCCAAAAGGCAACAATCATTTAAGAAAGACAGAAATAGAAGCTTCTCTAGATTTGATACTAATTTGGTGAAAAGAGGGAGAACTGATACAGAGAGAGGGGAAAAAGGCGCTCTGAAAAGGTGCTCTGAAAAATGCCAATTTGGGCTGAGAGAGACAGAACCGAGCTCTCACGTACAACCAAACGCGGTCTCGTTCTGTCCCACGCGGTCCCTTTCTACCAGCGCCACGCGACACGGCCCCACACGACGTGGCCCCACACGTCAGCACGGAACGGTCAACTAAATGGGAATCCTCCCATCCGAGCTCCTTCTGAGGGTTTCAGACAAGGGCTTGGAGAAAACTGAGGAAAAACTAATGAGCTGGGGAAAACTGAGTACAACTAAGGACCTGAGGGCACGAAAATAGAAATCCCTTAATAAAAACAACAAAAATATAAGAAGAAAAGTTTAACACGAAGTTGGCTATGTTGGGAGCACTGTATCGTCTATGCTACACATACCGTAATGAGATGCCACTTGAGTCCCTTTCCGCCACTTTCCAAGACGTGATGCTGAAGAAATTCCTATGCTATTCATGGATAACAGAGCAGATCTGCCTATGCACACTCTTCATATGCAAGACATGGGGATCCATATTTTGGATGTTAAAAACCTGCTTCGGGAGGAGATAGTGGTGAATGCGCAATCCAATGTGGTGATCAATTAGCAGAATGAAGAGCTACTTACCACACACGATGATGTGGATGTGTTAGAAGGAATGGTGATCGATCTGGAGGCTGAGCTCGCTCAGAAGGATGCTCTGATTGTATTTGATGATGCGGTATTGAATAGTGCCAGAGAACTTGTTGGCGTGTAGTTGATGAAGTAAATGACTGGCCAGTTGGAAACCCCAAGAGAAGGTTTGATGAATATAGCAGCAAGTTTTCCCTCAGTTATGAAACCAAGGTTATCAATCCAGTAGGAAAAAGCCAAACTCAAGAAGGTGATGCTTGCTAGCTTCACGACAGCTCCGAACAATTTATAGGGCGCCTCGTCCAGTGCTTTGCTTTGCCAGCTGCAACGCAGAACCTGCACACAACACAACCAAATACTTTGTTCCCAACTTACGATGAGATTGTCAATCTCACCGGTTTGCTGTAAACAAAGGAATGATCATATCAAGTGGAAAGCAATAGTAATATGTGAGTAAAGTAAATAGGTGATAGCAATATAATGGAAATAGGACCGGGATCCACAGTTCACTACTGGTGTCTCTCCATAAGATAAAATAACACATGTTGGGTAAACAAATTACAGTTGGGCAATTGATAGAATAAAGATAACGTGATATATCGAGAGGATCACTATGAGATTTACTCTGGGCATTACAACAAGATACATAGACCGCCATCCAATCGCATCTATGACTAATAATCTACTTGTGGCGAATCAATCTGAGAACTCCACAAGTATTAAGTTGCGAACAAAAGATAACTGCATTAAGCAAAGCGTGTAATGTAAACAAAGCATATGCCCTTGAGCATATGAATGTTGTTTTCTCCCTAGTGGCAACAGCACATCTACCACCTTAGAGGTTTCTGTCACTCATCCAGATTAAATAGAGGCATGAACCCAACTATCGAGCATAAATACCCCCTCTTGGAGTCACTAGTATATGCTCGGCCAAGATAGCTACTAACAACGGAGAGCATGCAAGATCATAAACAACATAGAGATAACATAAGATAATATTCAGCACATCAACTCAATCATAACACCAATATTCATCGGATCCCAACAAACACAAAATGTAGAATTACATAACGGTGATCTTGATCATGTAAGGCAGCTCACGAGATCTAAATATGAAGCACATGGTGGAGAAGACAACCATCTAGCTACTGCTATGGACCCATAGTCCAAGGTAGACTACTCACTCATCGCGCCGGAGGCAAGCATGGCGATGAAGAAGACCTCCGGTGGTGATTCCCCTCTCCGGCAGGGTGCCGGGAAGAGCTTCTGGACCCCCCCCGATCTCAGGTCGACGACAGCGGCGGATCGCGATATGTTTTTGGAAAAGTGATCGGGTGTTTAGGTTTTTCCCATTGGGGGTCTTTATAGGTGAAGGGGCATCGTCAGAAGTGGACCGAGGAGGCCACACAAATAGGGGGCATGGCCTAGCCCTGGGTCGCGCCGCCCTGTTGTGTGGGCCCCTCATGGCCCCACTCCATCTCCTCTCCGGTTCTCTGGAAGCTTCGGTGAATTTCTAGATATTTGGCTTTTGTTTCGTCCAATTCTGAGAATATTTCCTGTGTAACTTTTCTGAAACACAAAAACAGCAGAAAAATAGGGAACTGGCACTGTGGCATCTCGTTAATAGGTTAGTTCCGGAAAATGCATAAAAATGCCACGAAGTGTAACGAAACACTAAGCAAATGATGTAAAAACAAGCATGGAGCATCAAAAATTATAGATACATTAGAGACGTATCAGCATCCCCAAGCTTATCTCCTGCTAGTCCTCGAGTAAGTAAGTGATAACAAAAGAAATAATTTTTGAGGTGACATGCACCTACACAATCTTGATCATCTATGTAAGCGTTGTACACTGGGATCAAAAGAACTTAAAACATGGGCATAAAAGATATAATCTTGATAGAAGAAACTTAGCAACCATGTTATAACATGAAAAAGAACACAAACGAAAGAATCATGAAAATGAAACAATGAAAGTCAAACATGTGTTCAAATCATATGGAAAAACATACAAATGGTTTTTAGCTTGTCCTTCATGAGAGAGCAAAACATAAATACATAGGACACCTTCAAGTTTAAGAGGGCGACTAGATACAAGTAATTTAAGAACAAGTGAAACCAACATCATGAATCAATCAATGAAAACTTTGGGACAATGCACATTATACTCAGAATGACAACTATGCTCTCTTAGACGATGCATAAAGATAGAAGTTGGTGACTCAACATAAAAAGTAAAAGAAAGGACCTTCGCAGAGGGAAGCAGTGATTGCAAGTTTTATAAACCTTCAAAAATTATGGTACTTACTAGCTTTGAGCTCTCATTGCCCCCATCATAAGCATCTTGAATGGTTAAAGTTAATGCGAATACACTTATGATGCATATGTTTGACAAATCATAAGTTGAAAACCTCGTGTCCCGTGAAGTACGAATACCCAAACCTCATGCTACTTTACTTAGAGTCCCAAGAAAGCTCTTGTCATTGTAAGTATATATGTATCATCGAGAACCGCCAACGGGGTACCTCCGTGCCCGATGATATTGAACAAGCCCACATCAAAATGACAGGACAAACAGACAATGAACACATCGGCATCTCTTTTATTTACCATTGGTATAGCTTTTTATTGTGAGATGTGTTGTCGAATATTCACTATGGGAATGCTGTAAATTTCCACCATGAATTACGCATGGCTTAGATTAGCTGTCCAGTCGTTTCTCTAACACATATATAAACTCCATGATCCCGCAAGATTCCCAATTCATTTCACATCGCGAGTATCCATAAACAAAAGATCACGATGTCATCTCAAATGAAAGATAGTGTAATGTTGAAAGCTTGCCCCATGATGACATGGCTGGGCTAATTTCCAACTTACAACTTGCAAGCATAACAACTCAACATAAGAGAGCCACAATGTCAAAATTTTAAGAACGAGAAAAGTAAAGTGTGCCATCAGGTTCGTAAGAGCTTTACTGACCAATTTTCGCATAACACCAAAAAGAGTTTAATTTGAAGGATAGATAAAAGCAAGTCAAATGTACTTTGGAATAGCAAATTGCTAATAGGCATGTATGGTGGACACATTGGAAAACTTGGTTTTTAGGAGTTGGATGCACGAGTAGAGCTCATACTCAGTACAAAATGAGGGCCAGCAAAAGACTGGGATCGACCAACTAAGAGAGCAATAGCGACCATAATCATACACTAGCAAATATGCCCATGCGTTACAATGGGAAAGAAATGCACACGATGGACGAGAGGAAACATTTCTCCCTTTATTTCGCCCAAATCAGGTGGAGACTTGTACGAGATCTGCCCCTAGCTAGAATAAACACATAGAAATCATACTTAGAAAGTGGGAAATAAATTTGAGGATTTTACAGAACATACCTATGGCTGCAATTCCAATAAATTTTTGCTCAAGTACATTTAGAGAAACAAAGAAGTCAAATTCTATGGAGATTTAATAGATCATTATTACCTCTAACCAAAAGCGGCACCGAGCAGTGCACAGAATATGAAGGTTTGCATGGTCTACAATGTTGTATAGAATGGGTGGAGACAGCCCATGACACAATCGATCGTGTTCTATGTGTACTTAGAGTGCTTCTAAATCTTGTTTTTCCAGATAAAAGCAACAAACATTGTATATGCCAACATCAACAGGAGTACCTTGCCAGATCGATCATCTCCTCCAAGTAGTACTCGACATATCGGAGCTGCATCTCCCATGCTGGCTACTCGTAGGAGTTGGTTGCCCCATGACACGATCTGCACCAGCATGGCCTCGTCGGTAAGAAGATCTAGTTCGGCATCCCGGGGCCATGCACCGCCAGAAGCACGCCCGCCGAGTTCACCGTCTATGCGAAGCTGGGCAATGTCTGCGCCGGCCTCCGTAGAAGTCACATCAAACCCTGAGAGCTAACCTGACGGCGCCCGCTGTGGCCCTCTGTCTGAGCTAGCACTGGTTGGTCTTAGGCTACCATGAATGTGACCCCGAGCTTCCATTGCTAGGCATGGTCATCTTGCGGCGCCAATCTAATCCCCTATAGCTAGCTCCCTATGCCCCATGTGTCGCTCGCTTGCAGAAGCTGGTTCAGAGGAGACAACATCCTCATCGGTGTCGTTGAGCTCCACTCGACTCGGTGCAGGACAGTTGTAGTTTGGTGGATGTGTCGGGTGATCTATCGAGGCTGAGGCGGCTGGATAAGTGGATGTGTTGGATAATCTGCTTCTCGCTCAGCTTTGTTGCCCACCACAAAATTCCTTCTCAGCAAATGTGCGCTCCATCGATCTAGCCTGTAGATATTGCTTCACAATGGTCGTACCCGGGGGAGCTCGCCCCTACGTCAAAGCAAGAACCTGCCATGGGGATCGGGCGCTAGTGCGGGATCAGGTGCCAATGAGCTTGATCTGGCCGTCAGGTGTTTGATCAGATCGTCGGACACCTAGACTTCGTCGATCTGGATTCCTTGGTCGTCGAGAAACTCGGCCAGATCGTCAGGATACTCGTTCTGGCTTCCTTTCTGCAATACCCGTGCGTTGCATATACATCCGTATTGTAGTACGCTTGGGGGCGTGCGCGTCAAGCTATAGGTAGGTTCTAGAAGAAGCGCCCCAGCTTCTTCTTCACGGCGAGGCACACCCTCCAGCTCTGGCTCCTCTTCTCGCGCCCCTTCTTGGGCACCGTCTTATCGCGCCGGTGGTCCACATCACGGCAGCGTCCGTCCTATGCTGCCTCTCACCTCTTGCCGCATGCCGCCTCCAGCCGCCGCACGGCCATGGCCCGGCCCGGCACGCCTTCGCCGCGCGGTGCAACGTCTCAGCCTCCTCCACACGCGCATCCGCCTTCCTCTCCTCATCTTTGACTCTCTGTAGCAGCTCCTCGTACCTCCGCGACGACACCGCCACGATGTCATGGTGGGCGCTTTCGTCCTCGTCGTCGTTGCCGTCTCCTCCGATGCCACGAGCGGCGAGCTGGTCGGCGGCCGCGGCCGTGGACCACGTTAGCGCGTGGGTCTCCGCCTCGATGGCACGCTCTGCCAGCTGTAGCGCGCGCAACGCCTGGCGATGGATGAGCACCCGGTGCTCTAGCGCGTCCTTGGCGCCGTGGCTAGCTCCAGCAGGATCCGCTGGAGCTCGTCCCGCCCACTGTCAGTGATCCACCGGAGCTCCTCCACCATCGCCTGCTTCCTGCCCTCCTCCTCCTGCCTGGCAGTGTTGGTGCCGTTCGTGGACTCGATGTGCGACTTCAGGGTCGGTATCTCGGTAGTCGTCGCGGCTAGGTGGCTCTTGGCCGTGGCCAGCTTGGCATGGAGCGCCTCGTGCTCATCGACGGGTGGCGGCTGGGTGGAGGCGAGCGCCGCCGCTGCCACGCACGCGGGGTGCGCCTCGTCCATTGTCCCTGAGAGCTTCACTCGGAGATGGCATATGCAGGCAATCAGCCATAGCGGCAAGACGACCTACTATATAGGCGATTGTTCAATCTGAATCCCTAAATTGATCGGTTCAACTCTTCAGGATTTGTGTACTTATCGGACTCCTCTGTCGTTCAATCTGAATCCCTGAATTGATCGGTTCAACTCTTCAGGATTTGTGTACTTATCAGACTCCTCTGTCGTGCCTTCGACCTGATCGGGATTCGCTCGATGTGGGAGAACAGAAAACAAATAAATCGGTCTGATTGCATCAGTGGTAATGTTGGGTAATGTGTATTTTGGTGGGATGGCAAATTAGTCTAAAAAAAGTGGTTGACGATGGAAACCTTATGTACTTTATTATTAGGTATAGATAGCGATAAAGCGACATTAAAAGAAGCATAAGATGGCATCAAAAATCAAAAATTAAATGATCATAGAGGCTTATGGCGACTTTGTATGAGTCTAACATGTGTGAGCATGCGCCAAGTCAACCCAAATAAAGCATCAAAGGAGAAAACCAAAATAATGCTTCCAAATAATAAAAACAACGCATGATTTTTTCAAAGGCTCATTAAGCAATCTCAGTCATTTGAGACAAGTCATGCTACAGAAAAATCACTAAGCATACTATCAAAAAGGCATCAAGCACGACATGCAAAAGCCTAGGCCGCAGTCTACACAAGCTCCTTCTTGTACCACTTTTTTGCATAAAGCTTTTTCTCTTTTCCAACACCATTCAAACTTTTTTGAAACAACTCTTTTGATGAAAACCAACATGGACCAGAGGTAAAAATACACCTTGATAAAAATAAATAACAAGATCTGAACAAAAATTAAGGCGAAATATGAAAACTAAATGCAGTTCTAGAAAAAGAGAACACTTATTGAAACGATAAGAGTGAAAAACTGAGTGTTCTTGGCAAATGAAAAGCAAGGCAACTTCTCCAAAAGGAATTTGTTGGGGTCCAACCATTTATTGCAGCAAACAAAACTAAACAAAACTGAAAACTAAAAACAACTGACGCTCCAAGAAAAACGCATAATGCATGAAGCAATAAAAATATAGTATGTTGAAAGGTGACCTGATTTTTGTCGATGAAGAAGGGGTGCCTCGGGGGCATCCCCAAGCTTTGACGCTTGTACTTCTTGGATATTTCTTGGGTTGCATGGGCATCCCCAAGCTTGAGCTTTTGTCCATTTTTCAACTCATCTCATCATTCTCCAATCCCTACACTTGAAAACTTCCTTCATACAAAACTAAACACAATTCTATTAGCAACATTAGTGTAAGCATAGCAATGAGTCAACATTTTTTACTTCAGGTTTCAACTCAAAACAACCACATATAAAGCATATACTACTGTAGCAACTTCCCCAAAAGTTCCGTGATCAAAAGAACTCAAAAAAAAGTGATAAAGCGGCAACACAAATATTGCCAGAAATCTGTCAAAACAGAACAGCTGACAAAGGTTGAATTTTTAGAGGGTTTTCTGTTGCTCAAATCAAAAAGTGTATAACTAATAAAAGTTTGGATATAACCTGGGCCATATGCACAAGAAATTGCAGGTCCAAAAGATATTCTGAGAATGTTCACGGATTTTTATGGTGCAGCACCAAAAACTGTTTCAGAACAGCAACATCCCCAAATCTTACCTCACTCAAATTAGAGGCTTCTCTTGGCACAAAAACGAAATAAAAAGGATAAGGAGCAGTTATTACAGTAGTAATAACTTCCAAGACTCAAATAAAAGAAAAAGAACTGAAAGTAAAAACATTGGGTTATCTCCCAAGAGTGCTTTTCTTTAACGCCTTTGAGCTAGGCGCAGAAAGTGCGAATCAAGTAATATCGAAGGAGGCATTAAGATCAATCGTAGGAGTCTTTTCAACAATGAATTGAATTGTGTCAAAATGAGTTTTTGAGTATCCCTTGTAATCACGCTTTGGTACACTACTTTCATCAAAAAGATTTTCAGGACAAATCCAACTAAAATTCGTTTCCAAAGCATCATGAATTCCTACAAGTTTACAAGGTATTGGTACTATAAATTCTTCATTGGTTGTACCAACAACCTCTACAGGCGAGCCAAGCTTATTAAATTTCTTAAAAACTTTCCTAGCTTCAATTGCCACATCTCTAAATTCTATGCTCAAAGTTTCCAAGATAAAAGCTTTCTTTTCGGGCTCTTCAACATCATGAAGCTTAAGAAACATGTGTTGCATAAAAGGATTAAGGCTAGCAAACCTAGCTTCTAACATGTGAACTAAATAAGCAGAAGCAACTTCATAACTAGGAGCAAGCTCAGCCAAAGATTTTTCCTCAACATCTTTATGCATACTAATATGATTAAAGACCTCCTCGATGTTACTATCTATTATATTATTAAAACAACAAACAATAGATGGCCAGGATTTAAAGAAAAATAAGAACGGCTAGGATTAAACATATTTAGATCTTCATGTGTAGTCAAAGCTTTAGGCGGATTGTATAATAGGAAAGGAAGAGGTTTTGTAGGATTGAACCAGGAAGGCAAAGAGAATAGGAGACGTACGTCTCACGGACTTAGCTAGAAAAATTACCAATCGTGTTGGTGTAGGAGATGTCTTCGAAAAGAACCAAATAACTAGACGAGATCCGGCCATGAAGCTCACAATTGAATAATTTGAAAGAGATCTATGGGCGTGTCATGCATGGAGGCGCGCAGACGACCAACCGAGAACCGACAATGTCGATTCCAGCGTTTCACACCGCCGGCGCCGGGTACAGAGGACCACCCCCGCGATTCTGTCGGGACAAGGGCTCAACCTAGATACGTCGAGCTAGCCAGCAAGAAAGGTCGCGCGGAAGGCCACACACAGCCAATCTAGAATGCACGTAAAATTCATGCGGTGGTGTTCCAGCGATGAGAAGCACGGCCGTTGTCGGCAGAACTCCGTTAGTAATCAGGAAGAGCATGTAGCAATCTTGCATGTCGCCCAGGAACATTTCATGAAATTTCCGGAGCGCGTGGACGGCTTTGCTAATTCCGGTTAGAAGAAAGATGGTGCGGATGGCCGTCCAGACGCCGGTCGTCCGGCCAGAGCATTCTGCTACTCTGCGGAGCCCGTGGTGTAAAACAAGGAGACTACGCAAGCGTCACTGGAACTTTGTCAAGAAGACAAGCGTCCACGTACGGTGCCTTCGACATTGTCGCGGATGTCGTACTGCCGGAAGAGCACGAGGAAGAAGCTACACTGAGTTGGTAAAGTTCAGACGGCGAGAGCTGCAGAGACCGAGATGTGGAGCCAGATGTTGAGGTGGAGCATTAGAAGCCGCGGTGATAGTAGCTAGGCTAGCAACGCCGGGTTTTTCTCTTAAAATCATAGCGGACGATCATAGCATGAACCTATAGAATCACTGAATGTTGACTGCGCGGCCAGTGGGTTGTACTTGCACTGCGCGAGACTGTTCGTGCATGTTGAAAGGACGATCTCTGCATCTAAAGCAAGGACCAGAAGGAGAACATGATAAGAGAAACCATGGAGAGCAAGGACCAGATGAATAGTTCTATCCGGTGTATTTACTCACAGGAGTCATTGTGACCTGGTGAGTTTGGCATGAAGCAAAAAAGAAGGTAATAAAAATTCACTATTAATTCTAATGACTTGAACGGCTCTTAGTGTACATATTACATATTATTTTATTTTCAGATCACGCCACTAATTTAAGACAATCATATTTTTTGATTAGTATGTTGCACATAAAATCCTTTGCTTGCAGATAGATGGCTGACTGGAAACTTTTTTCACAAGAGATCAAATTGCTGCTACTTTGCTTGATATGTATGCTCACTGTTGCCCCCAGTTTACGTAAAACACTACATTGTTTTTTTTAATTCATTTCTAACTTATTTTGGCAGATTCCACGTCCTTTTAGATAATGGTTTGCGGAATACATGACAATAATGCAATTTGAGTAAAATTATTTGGACAGATGTCAGGTAGCATTACTTACTGAATTATTTAAACAAACAATAATGTTATAGATAAAATAATTCACATGTTGATCAAGAATGAGCCTAATATGTAGGGGATCTCACTAATGAAATCAGTTGTTACATCGCCTATCTTTATTGATGTTTCTGAACATAGAAAAGTATACTCAATAGCGATGAGACACAATTAATTGTTGGAGTTTTGGGAAATAATACAAGTTGAACTATCAGCATAATAGACCTTACAAGAATCCAAATTGAAGTCGCTCGGATTTGTATTTGTAACATGTTAAAAAAATTGCCCATGTTGAAAAGAGTGAGCAAAAGGGAGCCTTTCTAAATTGAGTATAACTAAATGTATGTTAACTTCTTATTTTTCTCTTCAGATGTTCCAAAAGGAGTATCAACAAGAACACAACTACATTAGAAGTGAAGAATTAGACAATGATTTCTAGCCGCGCAATTTGCGCGGGCCACCCGGCTAGTTTCCAATAATAGAACAACTACCTACTGAGAGGTCCTCTAAAACGTACTTAGGGAACAACATAATGAACTAAAAGTAAAGAAATAACAACTATAAAGGAAACTATTTTTTTTATGTTTTTGATAAAATGTTGCAAGTAAAAATAAAGTAAAGCAAAACTTAAAACAAAGTAAAGGATGTGCGTGCGAAGCTCCCCTTGCAGAAGTCTTCTTTTTCCCCGGCAACGGCGCCAGAAAACTTGATTTGATGGTGCCAAGTTGACGTGGGAATGTGTAGTTGATCTGGGAGCTTCTTCTTCTTCAATCCCGGCAACGGCGCCAGAAAACTTGATTGCGTTTGATGGCGCGGTATTGAATAGTGCCAGAGAACTTGTTGGTGTGTAGTTGATGAAGTAAATGATCGGCCAGTTGGAAACCCCAAGAGAAGGTTTGATGAATATAGCAGCAAGTTTTCCCTCAGTTATGAAACCATGGTTATCAATCCAGTAGAAAAAGCCAAACTCAAGAAGGTGATGCTTGCTAGCTTTGCGACAGCTCCGGACAATTTATAGGGCGCCTCGTCCGGTGCTTTGCTTTGCCAGCTGCAACGCGGAACCTGCACACAACACAACCAAATACTTTGTTCCCAACTTACGATGAGGTTATCAATCTCACCGGTTTGCTGTAAACAAAGGAATGAGCGTATCGAGTGGAAAGCAATAGTAATATGCGAGTAAAGTAAATAGGTGATAGCAATATAATGGAAATAGGACTGGGGTCCATAGTTCACTAGTGGTGTCTCCCTAGAAGATAAAATAACACATGTTGGGTAAACAAATTACAGTTGGATAATTCATAGAATAAAGATAACGTGATATGCCGAGAGGATCACTATGAGATTTATTCTGGGCATTACAATAAGATACATAGACCGCCACCCAACTGCATCTATGACTAATAATCCACTTGTGGTGAATCAATCTGAAAACTCCACAAGTATTAAGTTGCGAACAACAGATAACTGCATTAAGCAAAGTGTGTAATGTAAACAAAGCATATGCCCTTGAGCATATGAATGTTGTTTTCTCCCTAGTGGCAACAACACATCTACAACCTTAGAGGTTTCTGTCACTCCCCTAGATTAAATAGAGGCATGAACCCAACTATCGATCATAAATACCCCCTCTTGGAGTCACTAGTATCTACTCGGCCAAGATAGCTACTAACAACAGAGAGCATGCAAGATCATAAACAATATAGAGATAACATAAGATAATATTCAGCACATCAACTCAATCATAGCACCAATATTCATCAGATCCCAACAAACACAACATGTACAATTACATAACGGTGATCTCGATCATGTAAGGCAGCTCACGAGATCTAAATATGAAGCACATGGTGGAGAAGACAACCATCTAGCTACTGCTACAGACCCATAGTCCAAGGTAGACTACTCACTCATCGTGTCGAAGGCAAGCATGACAATGAAGAAGACCTCCGGTGGCGATTCCCCTCTCCGGCAGGATGCCGGGAAGAGCTTCTAGACCCTCCCGATCTCGGGTCGATGACAGCGGCGGATCGCGATATGTTTCTGGAAAAGTGATCGGGTGTTTAGGTTTTTCCCGTCGGGGGGTCTTTATAGGCGAAGAGGCATCGTCAGAAGTGGACCGAGGCGGCCACACACATAGGGGGCGCGGCCTAGCCCTAGGCCGCGCCGCCCTGTTGTGTGGGCCTCTCGTGGCCCCACTTCATCTCCTCTTCGGTTCTCTGGAAGCTTCAGTGAATTTTTGGATGGTTGGCTTTTGTTTCGTCCAATTCAGAGAATATTTTCTGTGTAACT
Organism: Dactylis glomerata; assembly: GCA_007115705.1. Taxonomy (NCBI): domain Eukaryota; kingdom Viridiplantae; phylum Streptophyta; class Magnoliopsida; order Poales; family Poaceae; genus Dactylis; species Dactylis glomerata. The sequence goes on from QXEO01000218.1 coordinate 1,716,580, forward strand.
TTTTTGAAACACAAAAACAGCAGAAAACATGGAATTGGCACTGTGGTATCTCGTTAATAGGTTAGTTCCAGAAAATGCATAAAAATGCCACAAAGTGTAACGAAACACTAAGTAAATGGTGTAAAAACAAGCATGGAGCATCAAAAATTATAGATACGTTAGAGACATATCATGCTCTCATAGCAGCAAAGGGTTCTCAGATTGTAGCACTGCAGGCACAACTGAACCCACCGGAAGATGATGAAGATGAAGATGATGATGGTGAAGATGATGATGATGGTGATAATGACGATGGTGGAGATGAAACCGCTGCCGTTGTTGAGGAAGGTGAGGTGGAGGATCCCGAGGAGATATTCTTAGAGATTTCAAGTGATGAAGACTTAGGAGAGGAGTACACACCTCCATCATATGGCAACCGTGGTGGAAAGCGCAAGCGCATGTCATCCTCAACCTATTTCAAGCTATTCAAGAAGATATATTAGTTGCCCGCCATTGTATATATCGCTATTGTAATCGTTTAGGGTGTTGGCTATATCAAACTTGGGATATGTCAACTATATTATTGTGGTACTGTTAGTTTTCGAAACTTTAAAGTTCCAGGTTATTTTGTGACAATTTATATCGATTTAATGAAAGATTTTGGTTAAAACTTATGTTTTGCATTATGCAGTTTCTGCAGAATTCTGTTTACTCCGAGATTTTTCATATTTTACTGGTAGCTCCGTTTGAGCTCATAATTTATGATATGGTGCGAAATTATATGTATTACTTGTAGAAAAATTGGAAAAAAATTCTGATGAGTTTTGGTCGCCCGGAAAAATACGTTTCTGCTGCAGCAGTTTTCTACCAGATTTCCTGTTTTGCTTTATAAACTGAATTTTCGACCCAAATTATATTACCTACTGTTTTAAATTGTTTTGTGGATGTTAACCACTGAATATACACCCCTGGAACTATATTTTGAAAATATATTGTGCATGTGCTGAATGTCATGGTTGTTGCTTGATGATTGCTTGTTTGCTGATTGCTTTTTGTATGATCATGTTGCATGAGTAGATTTTGTTTCTGTAGATCTTTCTATCAAAACTTACCTGTGCTGAACCACAGATGCCGCCCCATCGTCTACCCAAAGAGATGGAACAACTGATAGCAGCACAGGTGCAGCTGACACAAGTTATGGCTCAGTTCATGGTAAACAACAACGGGAACAATGGCAATAACAACAATCCGCCTCCACAAGTGGACGCGCTGGCAAGGTTTCTGAGGTTGATGCCTGCTAAGTTCTCTAGTGCATCTGAACCAATGGTTGCTCTTGACTAGCTCCGTTCTGTGAATAATGATCTAGTAACTGTGGGATGCACTGATGAAGAGAAGGTGAGATTTGCTGCTCACTTATGGGAAGGACCGGCTGCTTCTTGGTGGGAAACTTTTCAGATCACCCACCCCATTGACACTGTCACCTGGACCATGTTTGAGGAAGGATTCAAAACCAACCATGTCTCATCTAGAGTACTGAGTTTGAAGAGGAAGGAGTTCCGCAACCTGCGTCAAACCAATTGCACGGTGGCGGAATACGTAGAAGAATTCAACAACTTGTCTCGCTATGCTCCTGAGGATGTTGATACTGATGACAAGAGGAGAGGGAGGTTTTTTGATGGACTAAGTGATGAACTCTCACTTCAGTTGGCTATGGTCTACTGTCCTACTTTCCAGGAGCTGATGGACAAGGCTAGGATCCTTGAAGGGAAGCATCAGCAGGTGGAGAGATGCAAGAGGAAGCACAATGGCAACTATAACTCAGGGTCAAATCAGAGGGCTCATAGCTTTCACCATGATCATGGGAATTCTGGTTATCACAGGCATGGAGACAATGGACACCATCAGTGCAATGGTAATGGATATCAGCACCATGGAGGAAATGTCCACCACCATAATGGCAACAAGGGACACAGCTACAACTCTGGAAAAGGGAATGGTCATAATCATGGAGGTAATAATGGCCATAACCATAGCAATGACAAGAACAGGGTGCAGAAAGACATTAGCCAAGTGCTATGCTACAAGTGCAACAACAAGGGGCACTATGCCAATGATTGCCCTGAGAAGAAAGCAAAGGAGGGATTCAAGCCAAACCCATTTCAGAAGGGACATGTTAACCATGTCAATGTTGAGGAAGTTTAGGAGGAACCCGATGCTGTGATTGGTACGCTCTTACTCAATAAATTTCTAGCAATTGTTCTATTTGATACTGGTGCATCGCATTCATTCATATCAAGGGTATTTGTGGATAGAAATAGCATACCTACTGAAAGCATCCCCACTCCTATAAAAATAAGCTCTCCTGGTGGAGAATTGGTAGCAGCTTTAGAATGCCGTAATCTAAGTCTAGATATGGTGCATATAGTTTTCTCACTAGTCTGATTGTATTGGAGTCGCAAGGCATAGATGTAATTCTAGGCATGAATTGGATGACTGAGTATGAAGGTGTGATAGATTGCTCTAACAGATCCATTACACTCACAACCCCAGAAAAGAAACGATTCATTTCAAGTCTACCTTTGAGCTTAGAAGAACCAAGGTTAATTCTCTTAAGGGGGTTAGCCTAGAGGATGTACCTATAGTGAGGGAATACTCAGATGTGTTTCCGGAGGAATTGCCAGAAATGCCACCGGACAGAGATGTTGAGTTTCTCATTGATTTGTTGCCTGGAACTAGACCGATAGCCAAGAGGCCGTATAAGAGGGATGTGGATGAATTGAAGGAATTGAAGAAACTTCTTAGGGAACAACTAGATAAAGGTTTTATTCAGCAAAGTTCTTCTTCATGGGGCGCACCTATTTTGTTTGTGGAGAAGAAGGATACAAGCAAGAGATTAGTTGTGGACTTTCGATCACTTAATGAGGTGACAATCAAGAACAAATACCCACTGCCCAACATTAATGATCTATTTGACCAATTGAAGGGAGAAAGGGTGTTCTCTAAAATTGATCTTCGATCCAGATATTTCCAATTGAAGATTAGAAAGGAAGACATACCTAAGACCGCATTTACTAATAGGTATGGTTTATGTAAGTATACTGTTATGTCTTTTGGATTTCCAATGCTCCTGGATACTTTATGACCATGATGAACAAGGTATTTATGGAGTACTTGGATAAGTTTGTGGTGGTATTCATTGATGATATATTGATTTATTCAAAGGATGATAATGAGCATGAGAAGCATCTGCGCTTAATCATGGATAAGCTTAGAGAGCACAAGCTTTATGCTAAATTCAGCAAATGTGAGTTCTGGTTAAATAAAGTGGGATTTCTTGGACATATAGTTTCAACAGAAGGAGCTGCAGTGGATCCCAGCAAGGTAGAATCAGTGACTAAATGGGAATCACCTAAGAATCCAGGAGAGATTCGGAGTTTCTTAGGACTTGCGGGATATTACCGTAGGTTCATAGAGAATTTTTCCAAGATTGCAAAGCCCATGACTGAATTGCTGAAAAACGAGAAGAAATTTGAATGGACTGATGCATGTGAAGCTAGCTTTCAGGATTTGAAGCAACGCTTAGTGACCGCACTCGTATTGTGTTTGCCAGATATTTTGAAGGACTTCCAAGTTTATTGTGATGCCTCCCGACTTGGTAGTGTGTTAATGCAGGATGGAAGAGTGATTTCCTATGCCTCACGGCAACTTAAACACCATGAGAGGAATTATCCAACACATGATTTGGAATTAGCATCAGTTGTGCATGCTCTTAAGGTGTGGAGACATTATTTAATGGGAAAGCATTGTGATGTGTTCACCGATCACAAGAGTTTGAAGTATATTTTCACTCAGAAGGAGTTGAATATGAGGCAAAGAAGATGGCTAGAATTAATAAAGGATTATGATATGAATCTGCAATATCATCCAGGATAAGCTAATGTCATGGCTGATGCACTAAGCCACAAAGTATATGCAAACGGTATAACTGTGGGAGAATTGCCCGAGAATTTATGCGAGCAATTTAAGGACCTTAGGTTGGAATTAGTACCTGAGGGATATCTAGCAACTATGGAGCTGAAGCCTACGCTTCTAGACATGATTAGAGAAGTGATACGTTGCAAACGTATCTATAATTTTTGATGCTCCATGCTTGTTTTACACCAATTGCTATATGTTTTATCTACACTTTGAGGCACTTTTATAATTTATTTGGACTAACCTACTAATAGTTGCAAAAGTGCACAATATTCTTGTTTTACACTTTGACTAGTTGAATGCCCGTGCGTTGCTACGGATTTTTTAGATTAAATATTTTTATTGTATACCAATAATAATACACAAAGTCTTAGATATAATTATGTATTTTTGTAATAATCAAAATAATTTGAGAAGGGATTTGGTGCATCTAGGCACCAGTGCTCCCTTCATTTTCAGAATTTTGATAATTTTAAAATCTCATATTTAAGTGTCTTTAAAAAATATGACGTTAAATATATAGATAGATATATACAGGAGGAGTGTAAGCAAAAAAGTCCTGTTAAAAAATACGTTATATTTTGGGAAATATAAAAGAGATAAATTTCAGATAGTACATAGCAGCAAAGTAGTAGTGAAATAATGTATTTTTTATTAGAAATTTATCTTTTTTTATTTCCTAAAATATTTTAACAGGACTTTTTCATGTACGCTCTACCTGTATATATCTTTCTATATATTTAACGCCATAATTTTTGGAGTCATAGAACTATGAGATTTTGAATGTTTCAAAAATCTAAAAGTAGAGGATCACTGATGCCCATATGCCAAAAACACTTTCTGAAATAACTTATATTTTATCTGCTTGTTATCTGCAAATGTAAAGATACGAATGAGGAATTAAAAATTGGAATGGAGCACACTGCTCGTTTAAATAAAAAATTACAATGAAGAGATGATTTTAGAATCAATCAGGCCGTGTACACATGATATTTTTTAACATACGATCATCTTTTCACCAACACGTGACCTTCGTCGCCAATGCTTTTATGAGCAATATCGTAATCAGCATGTTTTGTTCATTTACCTAACTATCAAAGATAACAATAAAAACAAAATTGCAGCCAAAAGAGATAAAAGCAGGATTTACACAAATAAAAGGAAAAATGCTTTCCTATCTTTCATTTCTGAAATTTAAAAGTTAAAAAAACAAAATGGAGCAGCCAAACTTGAACAGTCCCGCAAGGCCTAAATAGCCTAACGAGCCTAATCCCAGCCCACGCGGCTCCAGCTGAACTCTAGCGCTAGTAAAATAACGATACACAAGGAGACCTCGCTCGCTCCATCCTACGCCGCACTTCCCACTCACTCTCCCTCTCCCTCGTCAACCCTCTTCACGAGACCACGCAGCTGTCCTGCCCCATATCTGGCCAAGCTTAGCGGTCCTGCCGCTGGTGTCCCTGACGCACGTGATGGACAAGCACGCCCTGTCGACCAAACCACCCTCCTCCGTTTGTCCAGTCGGGAGCCGCCGCCTCCTGCCATACACGAGCTCCTCCTAGGCTCCCACTGACCGAGCCCCAGCCGCCGAGATCTCGCCAGCCCCCTCTACATGCTCTGCGCTCCCCAGTTCCCTATGGCCCTACTTCGTCCTCCTCCGCCCGATACCCCAACCATTGTTCTCCTCAGCCATTCTACAGCACCTCTCCTCCCTCTCTCTCGTCCACTCTGCAGCCTGTAGGTCTCCCTCCTAGCGCCGCTCGTCACCGCCGTGGGTTCTCGCAGTCGTAGACAGCCGCCTCCCCGATTCCTCCACAACCAGCGCCGCCCAGGACCGCCGGTTACCCGCAGCTCGCCGTACTCCCTCTTCCTCACCATTGTTCCTGGACGCAACCCAGGTGACCGTTGGGAATGACATCTTGTACGACATTTGTTCTTACCATGGCGGTGCACGGGACAGCTCCGTGCTCCGTGTCTTAGATAGGAAGGCCACGACCCAAGGGAATCGTGTAAGGACCACTGGATAATTCACATAATTTGAGGGGCTCAAATACAAAAGTACGTACCAACGCACGCATTGTCGCATTGCAACATAGAGACTAACACAAATGCTCGTGCGTTGCTACGAATTGATTTTTACTCTATTCGACTACCTCTTGCTATTGATTGATTTTTACTATCTAATACCTCGCATATTACCAGTGTCTTTCATATATATAGTAAAAACATGCTATGTGTTGCCATGGGTTATGTTTACTGAATATAGGACACTCACTCGAGCGGTGCGAACCATCCCACACATCAACCATGAGAAAACTTCTACGCTACACCACCCCTTTCATCCATGCGTCATCTCTGCCCTCCATCTTCCACCAGCGCATGACTCTGCTTCCATTCTTGTTCACCGTTGGCTGGTGGCCCCACCGCCTTTTCTACTTGCTGACGCCACCCTCCCCTCCCCTTCCTTCTGCTCTCAAAGGAGCATAAACAAGCATTAGATAGAAGCTACTATGGTAAGTTTGATGTGGTAAAAGAAACAAAGACATATACTATTTGAAATTTTGAATATTTTTAGGTATCCACTTGAATAGTAAAAAAATATTTTTGTTATGAAGCTGATTAAAGCTACTTGGAAGTTTTAAATTGAGGGGTACCTTGATGTTACTAAGATTGATTGTTTTTAACTTCATATTTTTTCTTTGATTATTGGAGTATATTCATTGAGAATGAATGATGTTAATGTCATTTACCTTGTTCAGAAAAATGTATGGCATTTACTATGCCAAGTTTTGCCACGATACATGATACTGACACCATTACGTAAACCAAATGATTGGTGAATGAAAGCTGTGGAATATTACCTCACTGGACATAAATAAGTACTAATTATAATCTCAGATAGCACCAAACTACATAGATGAGCAGCAAATACACTAAACCATTCCATGAACTGAAATCTTTCCGAGGAACATAAGTTTCTAGGTGCGATTGAGAGAATTGTTAGTGAGTTAACAAAACAAAAATAGAAATGAATGTTATTTGCAGAAAAGAACATGAATTCATCATATCCGGCAAATGAATCTACGTTTTGTGACCCGTAGCGTGTTACCGCACTCAAAATTCGAATCTAAGGGCGTGTTCGGTAATGTTCCTGACTCCAGTTTCCTTCCTGACTCCAGTTTCCTCGTATATATCTGAGAAGCTGTGCCGAACACCCCAGCTCCAAGAAGCTGACTCTGCAGATTTAGGCCAAAATCGTGTACAAAACTCAGAGCTAGCATTTTGGTCATCCACGAATTTGGAGAAGGTGAAGTTCACTGTACGTTGGACTGCCACCGCGAAGTGAGCCCAACCGTCCAGTTCCATCTCCTCTCCCTCATTTCCCTTCTATTTCCTTCTCCCGCAGGAACCCTAGCAGGGCGCGCCGCCGCCGCTCCGGCGTCGCCGGCGTTCCCCGACCACTCTGCCGCCGCTCTGGCGTCGCCGGCGTTCCCCGACCACTCCGCCGCCGTAGCCCGCAGATCCGGCCGTCCTCTCCCTCCATCGAGCGCAACCACCTCGTCCTGCCTCCTCACATACCGTCCTCTCCGCATCCGAGCTCGCCCACGTCGACTAGCCTCCGACTTCTCCACCTCGTCTCAGCTCTGACCACACCCACCACGGCCACAGGCGGGCATCAGCGCGCCTTGAAGATGGAGAGCATGGAGTCTGTGCCTCAGTGATGGAGATCTCCATGTTCATCTCCTCTGATTTGGAATATGGGATAAGATATTTGGGGAAGATGACCTGACGAGTGGGGTCCACATGTCAGCGTGAAGACCAAAAACCAGAAGCTAGCCTGAACGTTTTGGGCTCTGTTGAAGAGCCGGATTTCAGAATAAGAAGCTAGATTTGAGGATTTGGTGGAGGTGGAGGGTTACCGAACACGCCCTAAGGCTATGTTCTTCTCTGAAAAACGTGGAAATGCTAGAGAAAACTTCACAGGAACAACAAAACCATTCAATGGGCATGAGGTCAACCCTTGAGCAGCAGTTTTCTCGAACAGATGAGTGCAGAGAGCCCTTTGCTACTTGCCTGCCTCTCGTGTTCCTACAGCTCGGAGATGGTAGAGAAGACCATTTCGTGGGAAGCGCTACGCGTCGACCGGTCACAGGGCCGCATTGTCGTTGGCATAGGAGGGGGCGGCTGCTGGGGCACTCCGTCGGATCCTCCACACCCATGCTCTTAGCTCCCGGTTCCTGATTGATCCCAACCTTGAGCACGCCAATCTTTGCTCCTGGTAGAGATCAACGATGGTGGATTCCGGGGCGACGACCTGGACAACGCGGCAGGATGGCCCATAGCTCGGCCAGCGATCCCCCTGAGACGACCACGAAGGCGGGTCCTTGATTGGCATCCAGCCCACAGCTCGGCCAGCGACCTCGAGATGACCACGACGGTGGGCCCTCGATTGGCATCCGTGCTGCAGACTGCGACCATCTCCTCGCGACACCGATCCACAGAGCTGGGCTACCGATGTCCATATCCTCGCCGCGCCGATCCATGGAGCTGTGATGCTGCTGCCTCTCTCTGCAACCCACAGGATCAGTGGATAGGGTAAGGGGGTAAATGCAAAAGTGTGATATTTTGGGCCATGGTTGGACTGCAGGTTGATTTTGTAATTACCAAGGGGCTAAAGTGAAAAGTTACAGCGACGTACGGACCAACGTATGTCGCATCGCCGTTTTATTGATACAGATGTGTAGGAATTACCAAGAATACAAGTGGAAACCTTGTTGGAGTCAAATTGGAACTTTCCTGAAATCTGTGTCAGAACTCTTTTCAAAGATGGTCATGTTACGGGTCGAAGAGGGCGTCAAATGGAAAACTCTTCAACTACAAAGTTATAGAGAATTTCACGCCAAACGTTCTGGACATAAAATTCGGCTGATTCCGAGTCTAGACGGCCGAGTTAGGCCCGATCTAGTGTGGCCTAAGATGAGGAGACGGAAATCCGAGAAACGAGGAAACCTAACTAGTGGGAGACACCTCCACCCACAAATTTGCAGCCACCAGAGCCACGTTTTTGCCTCCCCATAGATCCTATCTCCATGGGGGAGGGCTCCCATGAAGCCATGAAGGAAGGGGGCCAAGGGACGGCGCTCCCCCATGATGCCGGCGATGGGGGAGTCCCCCGCGCCGCCACTGCCGCTGCGCTGCCCACGCCCCTCGCTGCTCATCTCCGCCATCTTCACCACTATCTCCATCACCAACTCCTCCTGTTATGTAGTGGTTCATCCTCCCACACACCTCTGTACCGTCCTATGTAAACATGGTGTTTGATGCTATACTATTTATCCTATGATCTATGTCATGTTTGCATAGTTTATTTGTTCTTAGATTGATTTGTTGAATGTTTTTGGTTCATTAGAGTTGTATGTTGACATGTTACTGTCCTTTGGTGTCCATTATATTTATGCGCGCATGTATTAAACATCTTAGGGTTAGTAGTATGTGCAAAAGGAAGGGGGTGGTCCTGACGGAGCGACAGAAACTTGAGGACACGAATCAGAACGTTGCACGTATGGGAGTAAGAGGACCATTAACTTAAGGCTATGGTTGGAGAAACCTTGATGTATTGTTAGTATTTACGGATGCTTGCTAACAATCCAATCAAGTAGTTTTCATTTTCAGTTTTAAGTTGTTCTCTATCTTAGTATGGATAGGGAATGCGAATTACAAAAAAATTAGTTGTACTTGTTACCTAAAAACATTTTCAAAAAGAAAAGTGATTGGAAAAAATGAGTAATGGTTAAGTGGGGTCGACCTTGAACACTTGTATTCATGTCTATGAAACCAAAACAAATCTTTCCATGAAAGGTTTTCAGTTAAAAACCTGTACATATTGTATATATTGTACATATTCCTCTGTACCATAAAAGTAAAGTGGTAATTGTAGTTCCTAGTTACTTGGAAGTTGATAGTTTTGCTTTGCTGTCCAAAACAGATTTTCTGTGCTTCACCATATAAAATGTTTAAAATTAACAGAACGTGATATTGACCTGAAATTTCTTGAGTGCAAAGTAATGCTTATTATCTTTTTTTCATTAAACTAACCTTTTCTGATTTGAGTTACGTAGCTGTCTCGAAAAATTCAATCTTCACCGACTGTTCAGTTTAGACAGATTCCTGTGCTTCACTGTAAAAAATCGTGAAAAATATCAGAATAATGTTTTGATCTGAAATTTTGTGTGCACAAACCTAAGATTATGATCTGTCTTTCATTAGTTCTGAGTTTTACAATTTGAGATATCTAACTATCTCGTTGAGTGTCATCTTTACAGACTGTTCAGTTTTGACAGATTTCTTAGTTTATTGAATATTGTACTTGGTGTTATTAGTTTCATTAATTTTTCGACGGACAACGGAAATCATGAATACCTCAGTATATACAGTGGCTAATGTTGAGTATAGATTATGAAACTTGTCAATGCTTGAACATTAGTGGATTTTTATTTAATGAGTACTAACCCTACTAATGAGTTTTGTGAAATTTTATGTGGATTTAACTTATAAGTTGTAATCAATATGGTGATATGAGATGAACAAGAAGACATAAGAGCTCAAGCTTGGGGATGTTTAGGTGCATCTAAAGAACATATTCAAGAAGATACAATCATCTAAGCTTGGGGATGCCCGAGTCACCCTCTATTCATCAACTAACATGAGGTTGGCTCCTTCAAAGTCAACCCGAAAAACAAAAAGTCAACAAAAAATCTATTTTTGAGTTGACTTTGATGAAAAAAATTCAAATCAAAATTATGAAACCACTTTTGTACACCATAATCCCGTGCTCTACTAGGAAAACAAACTAAAAATGGGTTAATATGTTTTGAATAAAAATTTGAAAGGGGGTGTGTAGGTACCCATGTGAGCACCGAATCCACTCTCTACTCTATATTACCCATCCACATGATATGTATTGTGTTAACTTGTATTATAGTTGCTTTTATATGTCTTGGTTTTATCTTCTTTAGTTTTATTAGGCTCTTTATTTTGTTATTATTGCTTCTTTACTTTCACTTATCATTTGAAAACAACAAAAATAGTTCCTTTTGTTTTGCTTCTTTGTTTGGTTCTCTATTTTGTGCCTAGCTGAAAGACGTTAAAGAAAATCACTCTTGGAAGATAACCCATTGTTTTATTTTCAGTACTTTTTTTTATTTGAGTCTTGGAAGTTATTACTACTGTAATAACCACTCCTTATCCTTTTTATTTCATTTTTGTGCCAAGAAGAACCTCTAATTTGAGGGAGGTAATATTTGGGAAAGTTGCTGTCCTGAAACAGATTTCTGTGCTGCACCATAAAAATTCATGAAAATTCTCAGAATATCTTTTTGATATGAAATTTCTTGAGCATATGCCCCAGGTTATATCCAAACTTTCATTAGTTTTGCACTTTTCGATTTGAGCAACAGAACGTCCTCGAACAATTCGACCGTTGTCAGTTGTTCTGTTTTGATAGATTTCTACCACTATTTATGTTTGCCTCTTGATCGCTTTCTTTTTGAGTTCTTTTGATCACGGAACTTTTGATTAAGTTGCTACAGTAGTATATAATTTATATGTGGTGATTTTGAGTTTGAAACTGAATCAAAAAGGGTTGATTTACTATTATGTTTATGCTAATGTTGCTAATAGAATTGTGTGAAGTTTTGTATGAAGGAAGTTTTCAAGTTTAGGGATTAGAGAATGATGAGATGAAGAATGGACAAACGCTCAAGCTTGGGGATACCAATGTCACCCCAGGAAATATCCAAGAGGTACAAGCGTCAAAGCTTGAGGATGCCCCTGAGGCACCCCTTCTTCATCGGCAAAAATCAGGTCACCTTTCAAGACACTACATTTTTATTGCTTCATATTCTATGTATATTTCTTGGAGCTTCTTTACTTTTTCTTTCAGTTTTCTTTTGTTTCGTTTGCTGCAATAAATGGTTGGATCCCAACAAATTTCTTTTGGAGGAGATGTACCTTGTTTTTTATTGCCAAGAACACTCCATTTTTCACTCTTATCGTTCAACGAGTGTTCTCTTTTTCTAGAACTACGTTTGGCTTTCATTTTTTACCTTGATTTTTGTTCAGATCTTGTTTTATCTTTGCATCAAGGTGTATTTAGACCACTGGTCTATGTTGGTTTTCATCAAAAGAGTTGTCTCAAAAAGGTTTAAATGGTGTTGGAAAAGAGAAAAAGTTTCATGCAAAAAATGGTATAAAAAGGAGCTTGTTTAGACTGTGGCTTAGACTTTTTCATGCCATGCTTGATGTCGTTTTGATAGTATGCTTAGTGCTACTCGGTGATGGCGCCAGAAAAGAGCTGGTGGCGTGTAGTTGGCGAGGGAGCAGTAAGTCCTTGTGCGTGGTGAATGACCAGCCCGTTGGGAACCCCAAGAGGAAGGTATGATGAGTGTAGCGGCTAGTTTTCCCTCAGTTAAGATACCAAGGTTTATCGATCAGGAGAGGAGAGACGGCAACGACTGAAGGTGATATGGAACCTGCACACACACAAACAAATACTTTGCTCCCAACTTGCGATGAGGTTGTCAATCTCACCGGTTTGCTTGAAACAAAGATTATGAGCGTATCGAGTGGAAAATAGTAATAATATGCGAGTAAAGTAAACAGTGCGGGAAAAGTAAACAGGTGATAGCAATATGATTAAAATAAGACCGGGGTCCACAGTCCACTAGTGGTGTCTCTCCATAGATAAAATAACATGCTGGGTAAACAAATTACAGTTGGGCAATTGATAGAATAAGGATAACGTCATATGTCAAGAAGATCACTATGAGATTTACTCTAGGCATTACAACAAAATACATAGACCGCCATCCAACTGCATCTATGACTAATAATCCACCCTCGGGGATATCAATCCGAACACCCCAAAAGTATTAAGTTGCGAACAACAGATAATTGCATTAAGCAAAGTGTGTAATGTAAACAAAGCATATGCCCTTGAGCATATGAATGTTGTTTTCTCCCTAGTAGCAATAGCACATCTACCACCTTAGAGGTTTCTGTCACTCCCCCAGGTGAAATAGAGACATGAACCCACTATCGAGCATAAATACTCCCTCTTGGAGTCACTAGCAACTACTCGGCCAAGATAGCTACTAACAATGGAGAGCATGCAAGATCATAAACAACATAGAGATAACAAAAGATATAATTCAGTACAGCAACTTAATCATAAACACCAATATTCATCGGATCCCAACAAACCAACATCATAGAATTACATAACGGTGATCTCAATCATGTAGGGCAGCTCATGAGATCTAAACATGAAGCACATGGTGGAGAAGACAACCATCTAGCTACTGCTATGGACCCATAGTCCAAGGTAGACTACTCACTCATCGCTCCGGAGGCAAGCATGGCGATGAAGAAGACCTCCGGTGGCAATTCCCCTCTCCGGCAGGGTGCCGGGAAGAGCTTCTGGACCCTCCCGATCTTCGGGTCGACGGTGGCGGCGGATCGCGATGTGTTCTGGAAATTTGATCAGGTACTTAGGTTTTTCTCGTCGGGGGGTCTTTATAGGCGAAGGGGCGTCGTCAGAAGAGGGACCAGGCGGCCTCACAAGGTGGTGGCGCGGGCCAGGGGCTGGCCGCGCCACCCCTATGTGTGGGCCCCTGGTCCTCCGCCTCCTACTCTCCTTCGGATCTCTGGAAGCTTCCGGGTAAAATAAGACTTCAGGAACTTGTTTCGTCCAATTCCGAGAATATTTCCTGTGTATCACTTCTGAAACACAAAAATAGCAGAAAACAGGAAACTGGCACTGTGGCACTTGTTAATAGGTTAGTTCCTGAAAATGCATAAAAGTGCCACTAAGTGTAACGAAACAATAGGCAAATGGTGTAAAAACAAGCATGGAGCATCAAAAATTATAGATACGTTTGAGACGTATCAAGCATCCCCAAGCTTAACTCTTGCTCGTCCTCAAGTAGGTAAGTGATAACAAAGAATAATTTTTGAGGTGACATGCACCTACACAATCTTGATCATATATGTAAGCATTGGTGAGCTGGGATCAATAGAACTTAAAACATGGGCATGAAAGATATAATCATGACAATAAGAAACTTAGCAACCATGTTGTAAACATGCAAATGAACACAAACAAAAGATCATGATAATGAAACAATGAAAGTCAAACGTGTGTTCAAATCATAAGGAAAAACATACAAATGGTTTTCAGCTTGTCCTTCAAAGAGAGCAAAACATAAATGCATAGGACACCTTAAAGTTTAAGAGGGCGACTAGATACAAATAATTTAAGAACAAGTGAAACCAATCATCATGAGTCAATCAATGAACTTTGGGACAATGCATATCACACTAAGAATGACAACTATGCTCTCTTAATGGTGCATAAAGAAAGAAGGTGGTGACTCAACATAAAAGTAAAAGAAAGGCCCTTCGCAGAGGGAAGCAGTGATTGCACATGTGCTAGAGCTTTTCATTTGTAAAACAGAGAGATAAAAATTAGTTTTGAGAGGTGGTTGTCTTTGTCAACGACTGGCAATGGGGTTCTTACTATCTTCCATACAAAAATGAAGCAAGTTTTTGAGAGAGAGATTGGCACTTTTGTGCTCTTTTTATAAAACTTGGCACTCCTCCCCACCTTTTTCCTTTCACATACCATGGCTACCCGATTCCATCGGGTGCCCACCAACATTCACATTCTTTGGAGGAGTGCCTTTTTTTCTTTTTTTCTCTTTTTTTTTCTTTTTGGAATAAGCAATATGGAAGATAGCAAATCCGACCACTACGTCCCCATGAGCTGAAAATAGTGTCACAAAATGAGAAGTATTTCAAAGGTTTTTGAAAGGTAGCACATGAGAATTTACTTTGGAATGGCTTACAAATACCATGCATAGGAGTTTATAGTGGACACAAAGGAAAACTTTGGCTTTTAGGAGTTGGATGCACGAGTAGAGCTCATACTCAGTACAAGGCGAGGGCTAGCAAAAGACTGGGAGCGACCAACTAAGAGAGCAATAATGGCCATAATCATGCAAAGCGACAGAGCGACATTAAAAGAAGCATAAGATGGCATCAAAAGTCAAAAACTAAATGATCATGAAGGCTAGTGGCGACTTTGTAAGAGTCTAACATGTGTGAGCATGCGCCAAGTCAACCCAAATAAAGCATCAAGGAGAAAACCAAAATAATGCTTCCATACAATAAAAACAACGCATGATTTTTTCAAAGGCTCATTAAGCAATCTCAGTTATTTGAGACAAGTCATGCTACAGCAAAACCACTAAGCATACTATCAAAAAAGACATCAAGCACGACATGAAAAAGCCTAAGCCGCAGTCTACACAAGCTCCTTCTTGTACCACTATTTTGCACAAAGCTTTTTCTCTTTTCCAACACCATTTGAAATTTTTTATAAACACCTATTTTGATGAAAACCAATAAAGATCAGAGGCAAAAATACACCTTGATGAAAAGATATGACAAGATCTGAATGCATATCAAGGCGAAAACAAAAACCAAAAGCAGCAGCAGAAAAAAGTAGAACGCTCGATTTTTAATAAGAGTGAAAACTAGAGCGTTCTTTGCAAATGAAAACGAGTACATCTCCTCCAAAGGAAATTTGTTGGGGTCCAACCATTTATTGCAGCAAACAAACAAACTAAACCAACTAAGAAAACTAAAACAACTGACGCTCCAAGAAAAACACATAGTGCATGAAGCAATAAAAATATAGTGTCTTGAAAGGTGACCTGATTTTTAGCGATGAAGAAGGGGTGCCTCGGGGGCATCCCCAAGCTTTGACGCTTGTACTTCTTGGATATTTCTTGGGGTGATGCATGGGCATCCCCAAGCTTGAGCTTTTGTCCATTCTTCAACTCATCTCATCATTCTCCAATCCCTACACTTGAAAACTTCCTTCATACAAAACTAAACATAATTCTATTAGCAACATTAGTGTAAGCATAAGATATATTCACCCTTTTTAGCTTCAGGTTTCAACTCAAAACCACCACATATAAAGTATATACTACTGTAGCAACTTCCCAAAAGGTTCCATGATCAAAAGAACTCAAAAGAAAGCGATAAAGTGGCAAACACAAATATTGGCAGAAATCTGTCAAAACTGAACTGCTGACAAAGGACGAATTTTTGAGGGATATTATGTTCCTCAAATCAAAAAGTGTTCAACTAAGAAAAGTTTGGATATAACCTGGGGCATATGCACAAGAAATCGCAGGTCCAAAAGATAAACAGAGAATTTATACGAATTTTTACGGTGCAGCACCGAAAACAGTTTCAGGACAGCAATATCCCCAAATCTTACCTCGCTCAAATTAGAGGCTTCTCTTGGCACAAAAACGAAATAAACAAGATAAGGAGCGGTCATTACAGTGGTAATGACTTCCAAGACTCAAATAAAAGAAAAAGTACTGAAAAGAAAACATTGGGTTATCTCCCAAGAGTGCTTTTCTTTAACGCCTTTGAGCTAGGCGCAGAAAATTGCGAATCAAGTAATATCAAGTGATGAAGCATCAAGATCATAATTTGCTCTAAGAATAGAGTCAAAAAGTAATTTCTTTCTTTTCCTAGGGAAGTGTTCCATACCTTTCTTTAGTGGGAATTGATACTTGATAGTGCCTTCCCTCATATCAATGATAGCACCTACAGTTCGAAGAAAGGGTCTTCCCAAAATAATAGGACATGAAGCATGGCATTCAACGTCCATAACAAGAAAATCAACGGGAACAAGGTTATTGTTAACCACAATAAGAACATCATTAATCCTTCCCAAAGGTTTCTTCTTAGCAACATCAGCAATAGGAACATCAAAATAACAATTTTCAAGCGGTGGTAAATCAAGCATGTCATAAATCTTTCTAGGCATGATAGAAATACTAGCACCTAGATCACATAAAGCATGGCAATCATAACCGTTAACATGCATATCAATAATGGGTTCCCAACCATCTTCTAACTTCTTGGGAACAGAGGCTTTTTGCTTCAACTTTTCATCCCTAATCTTTATGAGAGCATTGGTAATATGCTTAGTAAAAGCAATATTTAAAGAACTAGCATTGGGAGTCAAAGCAAGCTTTTGCAAGAACAAAATAACTTCAGATATATTGCAGCCATCAACATCAAAATCATTAAAAGAAATAGAGCTATCATCTCCCACACTCCGAAAAATTTCAGCACTC
Source organism: Dactylis glomerata (assembly GCA_007115705.1). NCBI lineage: Eukaryota > Viridiplantae > Streptophyta > Magnoliopsida > Poales > Poaceae > Dactylis > Dactylis glomerata. The sequence goes on from QXEO01000218.1 coordinate 1,733,757, forward strand.
TTTTGAGAAAAAGTTTTGGCAGTTTTAGGCTTTTTAACACAAGGAGTGGGAGTTTTCTCTACACCAATCAAAGTAAGAGGGTTGCTATCAGTAGGAGCAACATCATTAGAGGTAGTAATGGTACATACCTTCATCTCTCTAGCCATCTCATCTTCTCTTTCCCACCTGGCATGCAATTCCGCTAACAATCTAATATTTTCATCAATTCCAACTTGAATAGTATTAGCGGTAGCAAAAGGATCAGGCTTAGCGGACATTCTATTAACCAAAGAAGATTGCACATTAGACAATAAAGAAATATCGGTTTCAGCTTTGGAAACCTTAGCTTGCAATTCAGGAATAGCCTTGTTTAAATTTTCAAGTTGATGACTTATAGTCCTCAACAGAGCTGATTGCTCCTCCATAGTCTTGGTGAAAGCCCTGTTCTGCTCATATTGCATCTGCATAAAATTCTTGGTAGCATTTTCAAGTTCAAAAATTCTTTCTTCACTAAGCACTTTAGGTCTACCAAGATAGCTATTATCACCATTAGAAGGAAACTGCCTATAATTGTTACTAGCAAAATTGTTCCTATAAGCATTGTTGTTAAAATTATTGTTTCTAATGAAATTCACATCAACTTGCTCTTCTTGAGCAACCAAAGAGGCCAAAGGAACATTATTAGGATCAACATGAGTCCTATCATTAGCAAGCATAGCCATAATTGTATCAATCTTATCATTCAAGGAAGAGGTTTCCTCAATAGAATTTACCTTCTTACCTTGTGGAGCTCTCTCGGTGTGCCATTCGGAATAATTTACCATCATGTTGTCGAGTAACTTTGATGCGGCGCCCAATGTAAGGGTCATAAAAGTGCCTCCAGCAGCTGAATCAAGTAGGTTCCTTGAAGAAAAATTCAGTCCTGCATAAAAAGTTTGGATAATCATCCAAGTAGTCAGTCCATGAGTGGGGCAATTCTTTACCATAGATTTCATTCTTTCCCAAGCCTGAGCAACATGTTCATTATCAAACTGAGTAAACTTCATAATATTGCTGCGCAAAGCTATAATCTTAGCAGGAGGATAGTATCTACCAATAAAAGCATCCTTACACTTAGCCCATGAATCAATACTATTCTTAGTCAAAGACAGCAACCAATCTTTAGCTTTTCCTCTCAAAGAAAAAGGAAACAGCTTGAGCTTAATAATATCACTATCAACATCTTTATATTTCTGCATCTCACATAGCTCAACAAAATTGTTGAGATGAGCTGCAACATCTTTAGTACTAGCACCAGAAAATTGCTCTTTCATAACAAGGTTCAATAAAGCAGGCTTAATCTCATAAAAGTTTGCAGCAGTAGCAGGTGGTGCAATAGGAGTGCAGATAAAATCACTATTGTTTGTGCTAGTAAAGTCACACAACTTGGTATTTTCAGGAGTACCCATTTCAGCAAAACGAAAGTAAACAAGTAAAAACAACTACCAAGGATTCTATTTTTTTTGGGTTTTTGATAAAAAGCAATGCAAGTAAAATAAATAAAGTAAAGCAAAATAATAAAACAAAGTAAAGAATGTGTGTGCGAAAACTCCCCTCGCAGAAGTCTTCTTTCCTCCCCGGCAACGGTGCCAGAAAAGAAGCTGCTACTCGGTGATGGCGCCAGAAAAGAGCTGGTGGCGTGTAGTTGGCGAGGGAGCAGTAAGTCCTTGTGCGTGGTGAATGACCAGCCCGTTGGGAACCCCAAGAGGAAGGTATGATGAGTGTAGCGGCTAGTTTTCCCTCAGTTAAGATACCAAGGTTTATCGATCAGGAGAGGAGAGACGGCGATGACTGAAGGTGATATGGAACCTGCACACACACAAACAAATACTTTGCTCCCAACTTGCAATGAGGTTGTCAATCTCACCGGTTTGCTTGAAACAAAGATTATGAGCGTATCGAGTGGAAAACAGTAATAATATGCGAGTAAAGTAAACAGTGCGGAAAAAGTAAACAGGTGATAGCAATATGATTAAAATAAGACCGGGGTCCACAGTTCACTAGTGGTGTCTCTCCATAGATAAAATAACATGCTGGGTAAACAAATTACAGTTGAGCAATTGATAGAATAAGGATAACGTGATATGTCAAGAAGATCACTATGAGATTTACTCTGGGCATTACAACAAAATACATAGACCGCCATCCAACTGCATCTATGACTAATAATCCACCCTCGGGGATATCAATCCGAACACCCCAAAAGTATTAAGTTGCGAACAACAGATAATTGCATTAAGCAAAGTGTGTAATGTAAACAAAGCATATGCCCTTGAGCATATGAATGTTGTTTTCTCCCTAGTAGCAACAGCACATCTACCACCTTAGAGGTTTCTGTCACTCCCCCATGTGAAATAGAGACATGAACCCACTATCGAGCATAAATACTCCCTCTTGGAGTCATTAGCAACTACTCGGCCAAGATAGCTACTAACAACGGAGAGCATGCAAGATCATAAACAACATAGAGATAACAAAAGATATAATTCAGTACAGCAACTTAATCATAAACACCAATATTCATCGGATCCCAACAAACCAACATCATAGAATTACATAACGGTGATCTCAATCATGTAGGGAAGCTCATGAGATCTAAACATGAAGCACATGGTGGAGAAGACAACCATGTAGCTACTGCTATGGACCCATAGTCCAAGGTAGACTACTCACTCATCGCTCCGGAGGCAAGCATGTCGATGAAGAAGACCTCCGGTGGCGATTCCCCTCTCCGGCAGGGTGCCGGGAAGAGCTTCTGGACCCTCCCGATCTTCGGGTCGACGGTGGCGGCGGATCGCGATGTGTTCTGGAAATCTGATCGGGTACTTAGGTTTTTCTCGTCGGGGGGTCTTTATAGGCGAAGGGGCGTCCTCAGAAGAGGGACCAGGCGGCCTCACAAGGTGGTGGCGCGGGCCAGGGGCTGGCCGCGCCACCCCTATGTGTGGGCCCCTGGTCCTCCGCCTCCTACTCTCCTTCGGATCTCTGGAAGCTTCCGGGTAAAATAAGACTTCAGGAACTTGTTTCGTCCAATTCCGAGAATATTTCCTGTGTATCACTTCTGAAACACAAAAACAGCAGAAAACAGGAAACTGGCACTGTGGCACTTGTTAATAGGTTAGTTCCTGAAAATGCATAAAAGTGCCACTAAGTGTAACGAAACAATAGGCAAATGGTGTAAAAACAAGCATGGATCATCAAAAATTATAGATACGTTTGAGACGTATCACTTAGTAGTTTTTGTTGTAGCATGACTTGTCTCAAATGACTGAGATTGCTTAATGAGCCTTTGAAAAAATCATGCGTTGTTTTTATTATATGGAAGCATTTATTTGGTTTTCTCCTTGATGTTTTATTTGGGTTGACTTGGCGTATGCTTACAATGTGTTTGACTCTTACAAAGTCGCCATAAGCCTTTATGATCATTTGGTTTTTGACTTGTGATGCCATTTTATGCTTCTTTTAATGATGTTTTGTCGCTATGCATGATTATGGTTGTTATTGCTCTCTTAGTTGGTCGCTCCCAGTCTTTTGCTAGCCCTCATTTTGTACTGAGTATGATCTCTACTCGTGCATCCAACTCCCAAAAACCAAGTCATTCTAATGTGTCCACTATAAATTCCTATGCATGGTATTTGCAAGCCATTCAAAGTAAATTTTCATGTGCTACCTTTTAAAAAAACCTTCAAAATACTTCTCATTTTGTGACACTGTTTTCAGCTCATGGGGACATAGTGGTCGGATTTGCTATCTTCCATATTGTTCTATTCCAAAAAGAAAAGAAAAAAGAAAAAAAAAGTCACTCCTCCATGGTATGTGAATGTTGGTGGGCACCCGATGGAATCGGTTAGCCATGGTTTATAAAAGGAAAAAAGATGGGGAGGAGTGCCAAGCTTTATAAAAGAGCACCAAAGTGCCAATCTCTCTCTCTCTCAAAAACTTGCTTATTTTTGTATGGAAGATAGTAAGAACCCCATTACCAGTCGTTGACAAAGACAACCACCTCTCAAAACCCAATTTTTATCTCTCTATTTTACAAATGAAAAGCTCTAGCACATGTTTAATCACTGCTTCCCTCTGCGAAGGGCCTTTCTTTTATTTTTATGTTGAGTCACCACCTTCTACCTTTATGCACCATCTAAGAGAGCATAGTTGCCATTCTGAGTTTAATGTGCATAGTCCCAAAGTTTTTCATTGATTGATTCATGATTATGGTTTCACTTGTTCTTAAATTATTTGTATCTAGTCGCCCTTTTAAACTTGAAGGTGTCCTATATATTTATGTTTTGCTATTCTATGAATGACAAGCTGAAAACTATTTGCTATATTTTTCCATATGATTTGAACACACGTTTGATTTTTATTGTTTCATTGTTCATGATCTTTTGTTTGTGTTTCTTTACATGTTACAATATGGTTGCTAAGTTTTTATTGTCAAGATTATGTCTCTTATGCCCATGTTCTAAGTTCTTTGATACCAACACTCAATGCTTACATAGATGATCAAGATTGTGATGGTGTATGTCACCTCAAAAATTATTCTTTTGTTTGTCACTTACCTACTCGAGGACGAGCAGGAGTTAAGCTTGGGGATGTTGATACGTTGCAAACGTATCTATAATTTTTGATGCTCCATGCTTGTTCACCAGTTGCTATATGTTTTTTCTATACTTTGTGGCACTTTTATAATTTACTAGCACACATGCCCGTGCGTTGCACCGGGAAGTAAAGAAAATTATTTTTTTATAAATAACATCGGCACAATTCTATCCCCAAATTCCATCAATTTACTATTACTATCAACTATACCAAAACTGATCAAATCATATCTTTAATTAATGGATTCCAACGCAATACACAAAACCTGTAAGAAAATCTAAGATTATCTCCTATCATTTTTTCTCCTTAAATTTTGCTCCCTAATAAAAAGCTGAAACTTGCAAAAGGAAATTCAGAAACTGGACGATGCATGAGTTATGCCCATCTTTTTTTGTCTTGAAATTTGTTTCAATTATAACTTTTGACAATGTTGGACAACTTCCAGAACTGTCGGGAGATATTAATATGAAAGAAGAAAAAATCTGTTTAGTATCTCGTAGATTGCATCGGCTTTGTTCAGAAGAAAAAAACATGTAGTGTATTCCAATGAAAAAGAAAAAGAGACATCTAGTAAAAATGACCAGGCGCATATATAAATATATCCTGGTTCCAAAATATAACACCTTCTCTTTAAAAACATCAGTGTTTGAATAGAGATTTTCAACATATATGTTTGTTCAAGTTCAGAATTCATGCGTTTATGATCTCTTAAAACAGAGAAAAGAATAGAGAAAAAGAATCAAAAGATACCTTCCAATCATCATTGTATGGGACATGATCACGTGAATAAAGGTGTGCAGTGGTGGCTGAAGACGATGTTGAGTTGTTCAAGAAGCTTCGATGGCCATCACAACATTGTAAGAATATATTCTTATATCGATGCAAATGTAGTATACGAAAAGGATACCCGTGATGTGATCTATTTCAATTGGCAGCTCGGGAAATACAATAAGTAATTAGTAGTCTTAGCAGAGGACGATGAGCCATCAGAAGAGGGTTTCCTACGCTGAGCAGCCAGATGGCCAGCAGTAGAGCCCCAGGCGGTGACGACCAACGCGGCGATTTCACAGGGAAGTAGGAGAGGCATCGGAAGGGCCTCTTGTGCCAAGCCTGCTGCTGCCTCCATATGGCCAGCGCTGGCAACGGTGGAGCGTACATGCTCCTCCTTCGCAGCCGGCAGCCCTAGCACCTCCGACTCGTTATCCCTGTTTGTTGGGTGGCCCCGTCGATATCTGGCGGCAGGAGTCGGGTGGTTGAACAACCATCGTGATCAATCAATATCAGATGACGGAAATCGGGTGGAAGATCGACCGACTGTCGTGACCACAGGGCGACGGCGGCTTGAAACAGTCGATGCATATTGAAGGCTCGTACGTGTACTCAGCCATATATAAGAAGCAGGATCAATCGTGTTCGTATGTGTACGCAGCCATATATAAGAAGCAAGATCAATCATGTTGTACATAGACTTGAGGTAGCATAACACAAGGCAAAGCCAAACCGGACTATGATGATTAGGAAGAATCAGCCCCGGCCATGGCAAACCACGAGCCAGCACTGGTGACGTATGAAATTAAAAAAAGAAAGAAAAACGGATCACCCAAACCATAAAACTATAAAACAAATAAATCGAACGGTTTTTTCACTTACCGGTGGCATTAAGGGTAATATGTAGTTTGGTGAATGGGTATATTGGTTTAATAAAAATGTTGGACGAACCAACCGACGAACCAACCACGGAAACCTTACGTCCTTTATTATTAGGTATATAGATATAGATATAGATTTAGACTAACCTACTAATTGTTGCAAAAGTATACAATGTTCTTGTTTTACACTTTGATGTGTAGGAATTACCAAGAATACAAGTGGAAACCTTGTTGAAGTCAAATTGGAACTTTACTGAAATCTGTGCCAGAACTCTTTTTGACGATGGTCACGTTACGGGTCGAAGACTGCATCAAATGGAAAACTCTTCTACTACAAAGTTGTAGGGAATTTCACGGCAAACGTTCCGGACATAAAATTCGCCTGATTCCGAGTCCGGACGGCCGAGTTAGGCCCAATCTAGTTTGGCCCAAGATGGGGAGACGGAAATCCGAGAAGCGAGGAAACCTAACTCGTGGGAGACACCTCCACCCACAAATTTGCAGCCACCAGAGCCACATTTTTGCCTCCCCCATAGATCCCATTTCCTTGGTGGAGGGCTCCCATGAAGCCATGAAGGAAGGGGGCCAAGGGATGACGCTCCCCCATGATGCCGGTAGCGGGAGAGTCCCCCGCGCCGCCGCGCCGCCCACGCCCCTTGCTGCTCATCTCCGTCATCTTCACCGCTATGTCCATCACCAACTCCTCCTATTATATAGTGATTCATCCTCCCACACACCTCTGTACCGTCCTATGTAAACATGGTGTTTGATGCTATAATATTTATCCTATGATCTATGTCATGTTTGCATAGTTTATTTATTCTTAGATTGATTTGTTGAATGTCTTTGGTTCATTAGAGTTGTATGTTGATATGGTACTGTCCTTTGGTGTCCATTATATTTATGCGCACATGGATTAAACATCTTAGGGTTAGTAGTATATGCAAAAGAAAGGGGGTGGTCCTGCCGGAGTGACAGAACCTGAGGACATGAACCGGAACGTTACACGTATGGGAGTAAGATGATCATTAACTTATGGCTATGATTGGGAAAACCTTAATGCATTGTTAGTATTTGCGAATGCTTGCTAACAATCCAATTATATAGTACTTGTATTTCCAAGTAGTGAAGTGCTTGTATATTTAGCCTTTCCCATATAGAAAACTGCATCGAAGACAGTGAACCCGATTTATTCACTAATTCAACTTAGACAAAGCCACCACTATTACCACCACTTTTCCACACTCATGGTAATGTTAGTTTATGGTTACTTAGTATATTTTATTGCTGCATCACTAACAATTACTTTCTTGTATTTATTATCTTGCAAAGCATCTCTCATACCCATATTATTGCACTAGTTTTATTTCCTAGATGATGCAAATGTTTAGTATGCGTAGAGTTGTATCAGTGGTTGATAGAACTTGAGAGAATTTTTATCCTACCTTTAGCTCCTCGTTGGGTTTGACACTCTTACTTATAAAAAAGGCTAATACTTGTGGGTTATCAAGAAGCTCAGAAGAAAGATAGTGATTTGGAAGAAATCCGAGGGAACATGGTTAAGGGTAAAGCTGAAGGTTTTCGTGAAGATGAGATGGAAACACTATGGTTTGAGCAGCGCTTATGCATGCCCGATGATCCGGAGATTAAGAAATTAATTCTCCAAGAGGCTCATGATTCGCCTTATTCGATTCACCCAGGAAACACCAAAATTTACATGGATTTGAAGGAAAGATTTTGGTGGGTTAGCATGAAGAGAGAAATTGCTGAGTATATTGCTCTATATGATGTGTGCAGTAGAGTTAAAGCTGAACATCAGAAACCAACAGGGTTGCTACAACCGTTGCCCATACCTGATTGGAAGTGGGACAAAGTTGGAATGGATTTCATTACAGGATTACCAAGAACAAAATCTGGTTATGATTCGATATGGGTAGTAGTTGATCACTTGACCAAGGTAGCTCACTTTATTCCCGTAAAGACTACCTATACTAGTGCTAAACTAGCCAAGATATACATGAGCAGGATTGTGTGCTTGCATGGAGTTCCTAAGAGCATTGTGTCAGATAGAGGTACTCAGTTTACATCACACTTTTGGCGCCAACTACATGAGTCATTGGGAACTAGGTTGGAGTTTAGCACCACTTTTCATGCACAAACAGATGGACAGACCGAGAGGGTAAATCAGATTTTGGAGGACATGTTGAGAGCATGTGCTCTAGATTATGGGTCTAGTTGGGATGAGAATTTACCATATGCAGAATTCTCGTACAACAATAGCTTCCAATCTAGTATCAAGACATCACCGTTTGAGGTATTATATGGAAGGAAGTGTAGGACACCACTACTATGGGATGGAGTTGGTGAACATCAACTATTTGGGCCTGATTTGATCAAGGATGCTGAGGAGAAGGTGAAGCTGATTCATGATAGGCTGAAGATAGCACAGTCAAGGCAAAAGAGCTATGCTGATTCCAAGCGCAAGGAAGTGACATATGATGTTGGAGATAAGGTGTATCTTAGAGTTTCACCACTACGTGGCATTAAGAGGTTTGGAATCAAAGGCAAGTTGGCACCTCAATTTATAGGACCGTACAAGATATTAGCATGCAAAGGAGAGGTTGCTTATAAGCTGGAATTGCCAGAGGTTCTAGCTGCTGTTCATGATATGTTCCATGTGTCCCAACTGAAGAAGTGTCACCCATGAATGGCGGATAGACCATTGAGAGACACCGTCCCGCTTGATGGGGTTCAGTTGGAGAGTGACTTGACTTATAAGGAGAAACCTGTCAAGATCCTAGATACAGCGGAGAGGTTTACTCGCAGCAAGACGATCAGGTTTTGCAAAGTTCAATGGAGTCACCATACCGAGGAAGAAGCTACATGGGAGCGAGAAGACGACCTTCGTCAAGATCACCCAAACCTATTTGCTAGCCACACCGAATCTCGAGGGCGAGATTCATCTTAAGGGGGTTAGTCCTGTAACATCCCAGATTTTTAGTATTGAAATTCTGATGTGCATCATGTCATCATTCATATATTTTTGCATTTAAAAAGAGATTTGTCTTGTTTCCATTAAAGTTTCTATTATTCCTTTCTATTCCTTTTATAGCCAATAGGCTAAGTTGACATAAAACATTTTTGGTTTTGGTTTTAAACAAATAAAATAGGTTCCTAAATGCCCTGTAGAGCTACAGGAATTTATACGAATTTTTCCATATTTTATCCCAAACGCTAAAAAGTGCTTGGGTGCTGGATGTCACCGCGAGCACTCGCTTGTCATCCGTCCGATGGACTTGATCAACCCGAGCGTCGGTGTTACTTTCCGACAAAAATACCTCCCGAGGTCCCACCTGGCACGTGTCGTAGAGTGGAAGAGAGGACCGTCGCGAGGCAATCGACACTCGCATTCATTGCTCCGTTCCCCATTTGCTGTGGAAACCAAATGTTTTCGGGCGTCAGGCAAACTTAGTTCTTCGTCCCTCCGGTAATTGGATTGATATATTAGGATTGTATGCAAGAAGGGATTCGGAAACAGGAAAGCGAGTCAAGTAATCCGAATACGTAGCCACTCTCATTCTAATGCTTATATCCAGAACTAGTTCACCGAACAAAGGGACAGAACTACTGACTAAACTGTAGCGAGCTAATACCTAAACTTGAACTCTGAAATAGCATTACCGACCCAGGTACATTCTTCTTGGCAGCTCAAGACCTTTCTTGTTCCTTGCTCCCGGGATTCCATCTGTTTCTTAATAAAATGGGACAGAAAGGTCTACTGGTCACTCTCCCTTTTCTAAAAAGCGCTATCCGCTGGATTACCCACCGCCAAAGCTGCTGAGCAAACAGCCTACGCAGGGAACTAGTGGGTCCAACCATTCACTCTAGAGTTCGATTGTTTGGATGCTGTGAATTGGACCAAGAATTCGGAATTCAGGAATTCGGGACCGAATTCTACTGTTTGGAGTGGCAAGGAAACGAGGCCTGGAATTCGGATCCAATTCCACGCGGGCCGACCGCGGCTGTTCGCTAGACGGTGGACGATTCGGAACCCGCACCCTCCGAATTTGTGAGGAATTGAGTACCGCTTCGGAAGGCTCCTCTCCTCGTCTCCCTCGTGCGACAGCATGCGGCGGCGGCTTCGCCCATGGTGAGCTCGTCGCTTAGCCCATCCTCTTCTCCCCTTCCCGCCGTACTTCCTCCCCATCCCCGACCTCCCCATCCCCGTCCTCTCCCCCGAGTATCCTCCAGCCCTAACCCTAGGTCGGCCGAGGACTGCCGGCGGTCGGTGACACGGCGGTGGTAGCTACGGGGCGCAGGCGGCGGTAGCTACGGGGCGCAGGCGGCGGAGTGACTTGTGGATTCGCTTCCCTGTCTCTTGCCTTTGGCGATTAGATCGCGCCTGCACGGATTGATGGTTTTGTATTGTACTAATCGTGATGGACCGGCCGTATGGCAACCTGCAATTCTGTTTTTGTTTGGTCTCATATGATGCGACTGAAATACTAATGTGGATGTTTATATAATTCTAGTTGATACTAGTAGGACTAGATGCAATCTGGTACATTCGCATGATGATGCTGCTAGTTTCCGGTCGAACGGCAGAACGTATGCGTATACTGATATATGTTTTGTTTTTCTGCTGTTCATGGGATGCATGATGATGCGTTCTTAGAGGGCATGGAGATGGACTGGATTTAGGCATTTGGCCTTCCATTTCATTTGGTTGTCGTATGTATGTCAGCTGCGTGGCATTGTCATGCCTGTAACTTAATTTACATGCTGTAGCTAATTATAGATTCATAAAATGTATTGCTTCATTGCTAGTTGATGCGATTGACCGTAAACAGTTTCGTACTTGTATGTGATACATTTTCTGAGAAGGCATGATGATGCAGGTAAATTTGATTTACACTGTACATCCAAAGGCAAACTAAAATTATTTATTATTCATGTATAATCGACGTTAGTAGTTGCAAACTATATGTTTATATTATCCAAACCTAAAAAACATCCAATTTCATAGTTTGTACATCCAAACAGGAATTGGAAATGGATACCATCCTCTGATTCCAAGAGCAAATTTCAAGCCACCCAAACAACAGAATTTGAATTGTAACTCATTTCCTTTCCATCTTGGATTTGGAATTCTTAGTCAATTCATTTCCAGAAATCAATTCTGTGCATCCAAACAATAGGATTTTTAATGAAACGACTTGCGAGCTTAATATATTATTTGTTTCAAAAAAAAAAAAAAAATCCTCTATAGGGTTTCTCCCCCTCGCGGAGATCGGCGAGATAGCCGGCGACAGTGAGCGCGCGCAGGAGGGTGTCGAGCTCGACGCCGAAGAGCGTGCTGCGCGGTAGGGCGGCGTGCTCGTCGGCGGTGACGGAGAGTGGGCGAGAGGGCGGGATCTCGTCGCCGGGGATTGTCCCGCGCGAGAGGGCGGGGATCCCGTCGGCGGAGAGCGTCCCGCGCGAGAGGGCGAGGAGCTCTTCAGTGGAGTGTCTGGCGCGACCCGTACTAGATATGGGAGGACGACGGCTGCCTCCTGGCCATCAGACCCGACGCACGCGAAGGAGGAGTTGGTGCTCAACGACCTTATGTCCCAGGTGTTGTTATCCTGCCTTATCGTGCGTGCAGCATCTTGAAGATTAGGAACGGTCTGTGGATTGAGAAGCAACCCAAGGTATGTTTGTGACCTTTTTAGTGGATACCCCCTTTTTAGTGGATACTTGACTCGCTGATACCAGTTTGGAGCTGATATGTTGTATTACGAATTTAGATGGCTGCATCTTGGAGTGCGGGAGATTATGGGCGGATGGCCGGAATCTCCTATCATCATGGCTGGGAATCGACTGTACTGGCCACACTTAGGTACCTGCATTTGGGAGGTTAATTTGAGAGATTGTGTATCCATATCCATGGATATAGATACATGTGGTTGTTTAGTTGGAAGCGGTGAAAGCTAGGCTTAGAACTTTGCTATCCACAATAGAATCAGTTAATTAGAGGCAACTATTAAGTTTGTAATATAGTCTATTTATCAGCAGTAGGTATTTGGTTCTGTTCTTGCGATGTTCTTGAGCTAGTTTAACCCTTTTTTTGTGTTGCAGGGTACAGAGTAGGAGGAGAATAAGAGCTCGGAGGGCCCGTTGGTGGCCGGTGCCAGGAACAGTTTAATCTACATACTACGCTGACTGTCGCAAGGAGGAGTTACTCCGGCAACCTCGAGCAGCACCGGTGACCCAGATTGATGATGACTTGGTGGATGTCAGATTGACGATGATGACAATACACCGCCACTCTGTGGATATCACAACATTGTCGACCTTTGACCTCCACCGGCATCCCGTATGCAAGGAGGTCAGAAATAGTAGGCGTTCCGCGCGAGAGGGCCGTCGCGGAGGGTGGAGGGTGACAAAGATCCGCCACAGAGGGTGAAGGGAAACAGAGATTTGCTATGGGGTGGCTGGATTGAGAGCTTGACGAGGTAATCCCTTATTCTCAAACCACTCTGTTATGCTTGTTTCGCTTTGTATGAAATAGCGACAATTTGTGTCATGTGATCCTAATGGTGACGTGTTCTGTATTGATTCGTATTGCAATCGCAATATCTATGAGTGGACTCATCGCTTTTTTATTGTACCTGCCCCTCCTACTTGTTTGTACACATCGTGTATTAGATAGGACAATGGCCAACGTTCTCAAGATTGTATTAGTTTTAATGGGGGTAGAACATGAACATACCTGTGCATTTGTTATACCTATGTTCTAGGTACCAAAGGCACTTCACCTTTTTTGTTTCCATGGTGATGCTTGCTGATATATGCATTATGAAGGAAAATTGAGGCTTAATAGTGTATCATATGACCCATAAATTATCAAGTTGTTTATCTTATTTCGTTAACCACCTTACCACCATGTTGTTTCTCATAATTAAGTTGTCATGTCAATATGGTTAAGTTGGCTACATAATTTAACTATGTTGACTTTACCATCGTGCTTAAGTTATATTTTACAATCTACATAGGTTGCTTTTTATTAACAACCTTAAGGTAGCTACAGAATCTAACTAAGTTGATTTTTCCAACATGACTAAGTTGTTTATGCGGGCAATATGCATATACGCTGGTAAATGTAGTTTTAATTATGTTGTATTTGACATCACGACTAAGTTGGCTACCGCTATTTCCATTAAGTGCCTTCCTAGTAGCCATGCTTTTAATTTTTACCAACCAGAGAGGGTGAGTTTATGTGGGTAATATGCCTATATGCTCGTAAATGCATTTTAATTATGTTGTTTTGACATAGTGACTAAGTTGGTACTACTATTGCATTAAGTTGGCTTCCTAGTAACCATGCTTTGAGTTTTTACCACCAGAGGAGGTGTTTTATGTGGGCAATATGCACATATACTGGTAAATGTATCCTAATTAAGTTGTTTCAACATCATGACTAAGTTGGCTACTGCTACTTCATTAAGTTGGCTTTGTAAGATTCCTTTTTTGCAAATGCTTTTTTCATCAAGTGGAATAATGGTATTAAAATATTAATTAAGATTTTGTTCTTATTCTACTAGTGAATACTTTTTGAAGTCAAGTACAAAAGAGACCAACAAGCGTCCCTGTTTGCGTCTGCCAGTAGTTGATGCAGCAGCAGGGGATTTCGAGCATCACCTCAAAAACTGGTCAGAAGGTACAAGTTAATGTCTCTTTGTGGGAATAATATGCACAAGTTGATATTGTTTTGTTAATTAAGTTGTTCATCAATTTACTGCAAGTTGGTTACTTGTCAGAAATTGTTTGTCCAACATGGCTAGGGTACTTACCGAATGCAACTCAGTTGTCAGTAGTTTCTTGGTTCTTTAGATGCTAGTTAAGTAGTTTTACCCGAGTGGTTACTGAATATAACTAAATTTCCTACTAATTTTACTTGAGTTGCACCATGAATTTAACTAAGTTTGATTTAAACAACGAGAAAAAAATGCTTGCACAACCTAATAAAGTTCTTTTCTAGCTTGAAAACAAAACATAGTAATTAGTAACATACAACTAAGTTGCCTACTGATTTTACCTGAGTTGTACCATAAATTTTAGAAGTTGATTTAACCAACAAGAAAAATCCCCTTGCACAACCTAATATTGTTCTTTTCTAGCTTAAAACACGTTGCATACTAACATACAACTAAGTTGCCTACTGATTTTACCTGACTTGCACCATCAATTTAACAAAGTTTGATTCAACCAACAAGAAAGAATTGCTTGCACAACCTAATGAAATTCTTTTCTAACTTTAAAATGAGCTGCATTCTAACATACAACTAAGTTGTATGTTGTTCTTAACTGACTTGCAAAGTGAACTTAACTAAGTTTTTTTACATGTGCGCGTGGATGCAGACTGGCACTGGCCATTTCTCACCGATCGGGGGCTATCAGCCTATCACGCCAGGCAAGACATGGTGCTCATCTTGGATGTCGCACGCATTAAATACCCTCCTCATTGGGTTGCATTGCCGCTCCTTTGGGAAGCCATGAACATGACTGATGAAGCAACTGGACTTCACAGAGGGTATCTTCTCTTCTTACTAGTCGGCTCAGGCAACTGGCGTTGCTCCCTGCACCAGCGCTTCCGGCTGCACCCCCGACGCCCCCGAGCTCCTCTCTGTAGACCTCGCTCTCTGGTGCTCCTACTACTCCACCCTGACGCCGTCCCCTTTAACCTCGAGCCCCAGATCGAGCATACTGCCTCGGCCTCCCCTGGTTGCATGTGCTGCCTTGGCTGTATGGTGGTGTGGTGCTGTTGTCGGTCTCGGCTGGATGTGGCCTCCCGCCTACGGGCTGCCGCAAGGACAACACTTTTTTCACCGACAACATCCATTCAGGATGGCACGTCAAGCGCACCTGCACCAGCCAGAAGACCTTCTGCCATGTCTCCAAAGGGTAAGTTGGTTGTGATTGTTGTTATCTGGGCGTGCAGCAGGTGTTCGTTGAATTATCTTCAGGGGCCTGATATTCCGGATGCCTAACATTTTTCACCTCATTGGGTTGAGTTATTGTGCTGGTGTCATTTTATCTACAAAACTGCACACTTGATTTAGATGATTCGGTGATATTTCATACATTTTGTGTTGTTAAGTTCTGGCC
The DNA here is from genome assembly GCA_007115705.1 of Dactylis glomerata. Classification (NCBI taxonomy): domain Eukaryota; kingdom Viridiplantae; phylum Streptophyta; class Magnoliopsida; order Poales; family Poaceae; genus Dactylis; species Dactylis glomerata. Next base: position 1,749,167 of record QXEO01000218.1, read on the forward strand.
ATCTTGTTCGAAGAGCAATGATGATGGAGATGCAAGTTCGATTATTAAATAAGTTGATTCTTTAGCATTATTTAGTTGCCTTGTGAACATAACCTAGTTGGATCTTCGAACTTGCTTAAGTTGTATACCAAAACTCATAAATTTATTTTCATCACGCAAACTTCGTTAAGTTGTATAACCAGGGTTCCTTTCTCCTTTGAACAAACTGCATAAGTTGATTGGGTGGCTTACTATAGTTGGCTACAAATAGCAACTTAGGTTAATTTAGTTGGTCTGCTAGTTTTATTCAACTTGGTCGATTAACATGAATAAGTTGCTAACCTCAGAACATTCAGTTGACTTTTGATCGTCACCTAAGTTGATTACTAAAATCAACTTACAGTAAAGATTACTGTGGTTTACTTAATATTAATTACTAACAGTAGCCAAGGTGTATATGCAAGTTGCATATGCAAGCTTGCTTAAGTTGTATACCACAATTACTTAAATTATTTATTCACATGCAATATTGCTTAGAAGGGGAGCCTTGGCGCAGTGGTAAAAGCTGTCACCTTTTGTGGCTAGGAGGTCACGGGTTCAAGTCATGGAAACAGCCTCTTGCAAAAATTGCAGGGAAAGGCTGCATACAAAGACCCCAAGTGGTCCGACCCTTCTCCGGACCCCGCGCAAAGTGGGAGCTTCATGCACCGGGGCTGCCCAATATTGCTTTAGTTTTGTAGCCAAGGATCCCTTTTATTTACATGCAAGTGGACAATTGAGTTCTATCTAAGTTGCAGTTTAACCTTTTTTGTTTTTTCGGGTCTCCTTGTTAATGATTTGATTAAGTTGGATCTGCAAGATTCTTAAGTTGTCTACAATAATTACTTAAATTATTTTCTCAAATGCTTAAATCATTACCAAAATATATGTTTTTGGTGTTTGATATTTCAGTGAATTTAATTATAGTGGCTGTTTTTGGTGTTTTAGGACCGAAATCTACCCAGTGGCTTCAGAAATTGGTTGTCAATTGGTGTTCGGCATATATCTGGGAGAGAGAGGTATGAACAGCTCCATCCCTGTTCCCCTGTGGCGCCATAATTTGCATGAATTGGTGTTTTAGGGCTGAAATATATCCAATACCTGCCATGTATGTTTCTTCAGTGATTTTTTCCATGGTTTTGGTGTGATATGGCCTATTTCTATTCAGTGCCTGCCATGTATATGCAGTTTATTGTTTCACATGATTGAGGTCTGTTTGGGCATTTCCTGTCCTTTTTGTTGATCTGTCTGAGCACATCACCCATTAGATAGGACAATGCCCTATGTCTGAGCACATCACTCGTGTTTATACAAGCTGTTTCATTAAGATGATTAAGTTGGATACTGGCTAAAATTAAGTTGCATTTGTTTGCTTCGTTAATAAGGTCACTAAAAGGTACCGAGTACATGGAACTTCGATTATTAAATAAGTTGATTCCTTCAAATTATTAAGTTGCCTTATAAACATAACCTAGTTGGATCTTCGAACTTGCTTATGTTATATATACCAAAAAAAAAAAATCATCACGCTAACTTGGTTAAGTTGTATAGCCAAGGTTCATTTCTCCTATGAACAAATTGCATAAGTTGATTTGGTGGCTTACTATAGTTGGTTACAAATAGCAACTTAGGGTAATTTAGTTGGTCTGCTAGTTTTATCCAACTTTGTCCATTAGAATGATTAAGTTGCTAACCTCAGAACATTAAGTTTACTTTTGACCGCACCTAAGTTGATTACTAAAATCAACTTATTGTAATGATTAAATGTGGTTTACTTAATCTTGTTAAACTTTTGATGACTGTTTGTAGCCAAGTTGTTTCAATAAAATGATTAAGTTGGACAATGGTTAAAAATATGTCACATTTGTTTGCTTGGTTAATTCGGTGAATAAAAAGTACTGAGTAAAAGCAACTTCATTTAAGTAAGTTGATTTCTTAGCATTACTAAGTTGCTTTATAGACATAACCTAGTTGGATCTTTGAACTTGCTTAAGCTGTATACCAAAACTAATAATTTAGGTGAGCAGAGATGATTGTTTAACTTGTGTTTTCTTTCAGGGGGTATTACTCTTTTTTGCTGATCCGAAGAAGTTGCAGCTTTCTGTCAAACCATGGTTTCCATGAGGATCTGGAGGAGGAAGATCTGGTTCTTCTCGATCAACATATCTGGGGCGTGAGGGGTAGGGGTGAGAAAGAGTGCGTGGACTTGGTGGGGCCTGGGTACTGGGATCGTTGTTTATACTTGTTACTCATCAGATGTGAGGCTGCCTTTTTGCTTTTCACCTGGTGTGTTTCACTTTTATGTACCCTTTTATGTATTGAAAGCAGCTTTTTTGATGTCAGAGTGCCAGATCGCACCAATTAGCACCCGGGTGCCAGGTTGGACAAACCAGCATCCGGATGCTGGGATTGACAAACCAGCATTGGATGCTGGCTAGCTGCGTCTTATTGACTGTTTTAGAGGCCTAAAGCTAAAACAGTTTTTGAAAACAGTTAAATAGAAAAAAAGAAGAGAAATCGGCAGCGGACCGAACTGGGCCGAAGCCGGCCCAGCCGGCCGCAATCCGCACCCCCGCGTGCGCGCGCGCCGACCGGCCAGGCGCGGGCCCAAGCCGGCCCATCCGGGGTCAGCCAGCAGGCCGCGGCCAGCGAACCGCCCCGAGCAGCCCAGCAGCGCCCTCCCTCTTTTCTTTTCTTTGCTTTTGTTTTTTTTCCTCTGACCGGCGAGCCCCATACGTCATCCCTGACCTCGGGACGGAAAGACCTGCACGAACACCTACTGGAACCGAACCGAATCCCTGCAGATTCGGCCGAATTCGTGCGATTCCCGCACGCCCCCCTCTCCTATAAAGACCCAGCGCCCTCCCCTCGTTCGATCTTTTCCGAAAAGGCCCGAAACACTAGCCGCCACGGAGCTCCGCAACGACCTCGCCGGAAAAGCTCATGTGAGCACTTGAACCTGCAGCAAACATCGCCCCTGAGCTCCCCTTAACTCCCCCTCTTGTTCCCCTCTCTCTACCGCACCGCCTCACGCCCTGGTTTCCCTCTCACAGAGCCGCAGTAGGGAGAAATTCTTCGCCGGAGTCTGCGCACCGTCGCCGCCTCCATCCGCCGATTGTCGCCAAACCGGAACGCATGAGAGCCGCCGAATACCGCAACCGTGATCACCGTCGCACGCTGCCCACCGTCCGCCGCATCTCCGCCGCAGCAGCCGCCGGTGACCGCCACCGGTGACCACCGTCCGCCGCCTCCTTTTCCGGTAAGCACCCAGGGGAAAAGATCCCGGCCGCCCGTTTCGTTTAGATCCAACGTCCAGCGAGGCCGATCCGCGCGAATGGCTATCGACCTATCAGAGCGCGCCTTGTGGCGCAGCAAATTCCAGGAAAAATCCGATTTTCGTATTAATAGTTAGATTATTAGCAAAACTTGAAAAATTCGTTTCTTTAGTTTCGTAACTCGAACAATTATAAATGATATACTGTTGGATTCAGAAAAATGCAAGCTATTTTTCTGTACCATTAGTTTTATTTGTTGCTGAACCAAATTTGTATCTAATTTAAAACTCTTATAAAGTGTATTTTGTGCATATTTTTATTTCTGTAACTTATAAAATTGTGATTCCAACGGCATTTGAAATCTAGTTAAATTCTCTATCCATGGACACCTGTTCATAATTTAATAAACTATTTTCATATTGAAAGTTTTCAGAATGCCTTAATACATGTATGTGTCTCTTTTCTATTGTGGAAAATGATTTATAAAGGCTTTAATGCTTATTTTCGTTTCTTTCATGCATGCGTATTGCATCGTTATGTTTTGTACTTCTATGTATTGATTGGAAATTATTTGCCATGATAGATTGCCCGGACTGCGAACCCTATGATTGCGAGGAGTGTTTTAGCACGAACAACAATCAAGGCAAGTGTCACATAATAAATCTCCCACTTTTTCCTATGCATGTATTTGTTTTCAGTAGTTTGCATGTGCAAGAATTTTTTTCAAGTTTATGTATATTGCTTTGTTGTAGACCCAATAGATGAGCCGTAGAACTCCTAGTTGATTCCTTGATAGTCATCGTACTGTAGAATTGCTTAGCCAGACTATTAGTTGCGTGGGTGGTTTTCATGATATGAGTACTGAAAGTTGTTTTGCTGAAATAAAAACCACAAAAGAAATCAATGAATCACCTTGGTGGAATGGCTTTGATTGGGTCATCGAGTGTGTTTTATGGTGGGGAAAGCCACCCAGGCTTAAAGAGATTGATAGATGTTCATGTTTAGTGGCTTCTGAGTACAACCACATGTCAATGGGCTCTGGCTTGACTGATTAAGTTATGAAACTGTGACCTACCATGACCAACTGATATAGCTAAGATAGGTGGTATGGGTCCGGGGCTAGGCTCATTGTTTTGTTTCCCAAAGGTCTCGGCTTGGTCTTCGATCGAGCCATGTGGTGAAAGTGTACTAACACTACTAGAAAAACAGCTATAGGTCAAAGACTTACCCGTAGCGCATACAGCACGTGGTGCGCTGCGGCTATTTAGCCGTAGCGCACCGTGCACATTGCGCTGCTCCTATACACATTACCCACAGCGCATCACAACCAAACGTGCGCTACGGGTATTCGTAGACCTGGATGGCCGTTTCTCCTCAGCTTACCCGCAACGCACCCTTCGTGAATGCGCTACGGGTAGTTAGTGTTACCCGTAGCGCATTCACGAAGGGTGCGCTACGGTTAAGCTGAGGAGAGACATATAGGCATAATCCCAGGTTACCCGTAGCGCATTGGGTAGATATGCGCTACATGTAAGTTCTCTACCCACAGCGCATGTCTACCCAATGCGCTACGGGTAACCTGGGATGCTTATTTTTAAGGCATGAAGCCACCTAGCACCAATCATTGCCCCCTTTTTCCCCCTCCATTCACCACTAGATCTGGTTGTCCCCCTCCTCCTCCCCAACCTAATTTCATCATTCTTCCATCTATTTTAGCTTATTAAAGCTACTTTGGTTGGTAGATATATGAGTGCAATGTCTACTAACCTTTAGATATCACTTTATTACTATCTCGTCCACGCACACTCTCTCGTTCTCTCATGTCGCGGTATCGTCTATAATAGGTGAGTAATATGAGGACATCGGTGTGTGGCATTGATGTTTGTATGCCCTACGGGTATGCTTGTAGGTGTGTCATTGTTGTTTGTATGTATGCATGCTTGTGGCATCGGAACACGTTTGTATATATATGCATTTGCTTGCATATGTTTTTGAATTCTTATTTGTTTGGATCCAAATATGATGATTTTCCGATGGTGCCAATGTTGTTATGCCGAAATGTTGACTTACTTCCATTTCGGTATATTTTGGCACCACGGATAGGTCCATTTTTAGGCAAGGTCATGCCGAAATTTTCGGGCGACTATGTGTGTATTTGGCCGGTTCTAAGATATTCTCTTGCTCTATATATATGTATACCAGGCAACCATGGTCCGGTTGATGAATGAAGGCACAGTGGCAAGATATATGAAAGCCGCGACGCATGACATGATTCGAAATAACCAGATGGAGATAAAGTGTCCGTGTCACAAATGCAAACTGAAGTGCTATATCGAACAGGCAGGCCGGCCGAAGCCACTAGGGTAGTGAGAAGCTTGTGTCTTACACGGCTTCGTTTATTTTTAACCTATATCTCTTATTAGCCGTAGCGCATCGTCACCCCCGTGCGCTACGGGTAATATTACCCGTAGTGCACCAGCCCACCGTGCGCTACGGCTATGGTGCTTCTAAGCCATACCGCACACCCTTCTCCCCTAACCCCCGGCGCCAGATCGACCATTCCCCCCATCTCAGACCAACCCTAGCACTGCCGTCCCGCATCGAGTCTTCTTCATCGCCAACCGACCAGAGGAGCCCCAGCGAAGAAGAGCCCAGGCCGGCGCCAGATCGACCAGAGGAGCCCCGGCCGGCGCCGCTCGCAGACGAGCCCTGGCGCAGAAGAGCCCCGGCCGGCGACCGCTCCCGCCGTCCCGCGTCGAGTCTTCTTGATTGCTGAGGGGGAAGCTCTGCTCGCCTCCATGACGGAACAAACTTCCAGCGCCGCCAACCGCTCCCGCCGTCCCGCATCGACTCTTCTTCATCACCGGCCAGAGGTATATCGCCCCGGCTGCAGAATTAGTGAATTTTTCACATAATTTTTGCTTTTGTCTGATCCCACTTGCTTGTGTCCGATACTCTGATGTGCAGAATTATTCACATAATTTTTGCTTTTCTGTTCGACCATGCTCATATTTTTGTCTGGAATGAATGATACATTCATGCTTGTAATTCTCTAAGTCTTCGTGCTCTCTGCTTGTGACCTCTGTGACAATAATTCATCTAGTTTCAACTATTTCTTACTGGCCACTGATTTGTAAATATGATAACTTTAGTACTCCGGAACAATCTAGTTATGTTGCCTCTTGACCTGTGGCTACTTGATTGAATAGATCAGTACACTAGGGAGTGGTCTATAGGTACACATATCTGGTCTGCAAACTGCACAATTTCATTAATTGTGATAAGTGGGTTGTTCTGAGGATATTCAGAACAATAATGAAATTCAGAGTTGATGATGCTTGGGTGCTTAGATTGGAGAGTGACTTTTTTTGTCTGAATAAATTGCAAGCAGAGCAAGGGAATAGTGGTAGGTGTAGTTATTATTATGAATAATTGAGCATACCATTGTTTAACTTATCTGGTAAAGCAAAGTTACTTGTGAACGCATAAAGATCAACTTAACCATGGGCACCATATGGTTACTGTTACTTGTAGGTTTTTTCAGCAGGTTTTTTCATATACTAGTGTTAATTTTAAATTTCAGAAAGATGCACAGTAGGTTAATGCTACTGTTAATTTTACTGTTAATTTTACTGTTAATAATTAAATGTGACTGTTGATGCAATCCTTGTCTCTGTTTGAATGCCTATAAATACCTGCGTGTTAAATTTGTCCTATTAGGGTTTGTTGTTTGATAAAATCCCCATTTAATATTGGAATGTGATAATTGGTTGAAATCACTTGGAGTAGTTCAGTATTGTTATAAATGCCTACTTGTGCTTGTATTGGTGTGTTATGCTTGCTGTGGTGAAGTGTGCGATTTACTTGCACTTTTATGCTTACTTCTTTAAAATGTTTCTGTTAGCTAAAAATGCAAAGAATTATAAGTTTCTGTTAGCTAATTGCAAAGAATTATTTGCTACTGTCCATCTTTAAAAATGCAGTAAACACATATAAGTGTCATGTAATTAGCTTCATTATATTGCTCCAGGTTGCTATTTTCCATAGAATTAAGTTTTTGATTCCCTACCAAGAATCTGACGTATACATATGTAAAGTGTGTATCTTTGCTGCCATGTAAAACATTGCTGCCATGTAAAACATTGTTGTCATGTAAAACATTGTTGTCATGTAAAACAATACCTTCTAGTGCTTTTTTTTCTCTATCCATATAGTCATGCTCCAGGTTGCTACTATAAATGTTTGTATCTGGGAATTTTTGTATCTGGGAGTTGTTTGAGTTCATGCTCCAGGTTGCTACTATAAATGTTTGTATCTGGGAATTTTTGTATCTGGGAGTTGTTTGAGTTCATGCTCCAGGATGCTACTGTAAATGTTTGTATCTGGGAGTTTTTCATAGCAATATTACTGCCATGTACTGCTACTATTACTTCTTGCCATGTATTGCTAGTGGAATTTACTACTGCCATGCATTGCTAGTATTACTTAATATGATGGCTGGACTTTTTTATGATGTACTGAGATATTTTTATGATGGCTGGAAATTTTTATTACTTATTATGATGGCTGGGACATTTTTATGATGGCTGGGATTGCTTATATATGATGGAATATTGTATGAATTTGTATGCAGGGAATTTAAATGAGTGCCCATATGCTAAACTGTTGATTTACTTCCGTTTCAGTAAAAATGGGCACTCCCTATGTTCAAAAAACAACATAGGTCATGCCGGATTTTTTTGTGAATTATTGTATTAACTCGTAGCATTTTTTTATGGGATTTCTATTTTCGTGCCCTCATGTCGTTAGTTGTACTCAGTTTTCCCCAGCCGCTTAACTTTTCCTCAGTTTTCCTCTCGCTCTAGTTTGAAACCCCTCGCAGACGCTCGGACAGGAGGGTTGCCGTTTAGTTGACCGTTCCGTGATGACGTGTGGGGCCACGTCGTGTGGGGCCGCGTTGCGTGGGGCTGGTAGAACGGGACCACATGGGACAGGACGAGACAGCGTTTGGTTGTACGTGAGAGCTCGGTTCTGTCTCTCTCGGCCCAAATTGGCATTTTTCAGAGCGCCTTTTTCCCCTGTCTCTCTGTAACAGTTCTCTCTCTTTTCACCAAATTAGTATCAAATCTAGAGAAGCTTCTATTTCTGTCTTTCTTTAATGATTGTTGCCTTTTGGCCCTCGTTTTTTGCCCAAAATGTTAACAAATCTAGTAGCAAATCTAGAAGCTAGTAGAGGATAAATTCACAGCAGCATAATAAATCGAGAAAATATAGGATAAGTTGCATACAGCAGCCAACATAGCATATATATATATATTCAGGATAGATCCAACAGTACTACCGATCCCTAGATTTAACATAAGCTACATTTTACATGGGATTAAGCTTGGAGACTGCGCAGGTGAATCCCAAGTGCTTTGTGTTTGGCCATCAACGCATGCACGTTCACGGTCGTTCCAACTCTAGCGCTGTTAGGGGCACTGCCAACGGATTCGGCATGGTTGACCAGGCAGTTGAAGTCGGTAGCGCAGAGCCTCCTGTTGCAGAAGGGGCACCTGTAAACGCCTCAAGCAAAGTGGCGATCATACTGGCCGGACTGCAGCCTCCTAAGGACGTGACGAGTCTTGGTGTGGAAGGACTCGTCGTCGCTGTCGACATCGCTGCTCTGCACCTGTCACGTAGCACCAAAGATCAAAAAACACGGAGTCAATTGCAGCGATGATGGAACAGAGAGTGAACAAAAGATCATACATGATAATATGTGCACGAAAAAAAGAAGCCTCAGTTACATTGGACACACTTATATCCAGGATTTGGGTCACTGAACCAAAGATCATGCACAACAATTTTGTACACACCAATTGTTCACAGACCAAACCCTGAATCAATTTGTGCCCAAATATTCATCATCATCGGCACAAATTAACGGGATGGGATTGATTACTCACATAAGTTAACCGAATCTTAAACAAAAGCAAATCACAAACACTAATAACGCTAGATCTATCATAATAACGCTAGATCTATCATAAAAGGATTGAACTAGGAACAGACTAACCGTAATAACGCTAGATCTATCATAAAAGGATTGAACTAGAAACAGACGAACCCTAATAACGCTAGATCTAACACAAAAGGATTGAAATGGCATAAGAACAAGGGAACAAAGGGTTACCTCCGGATAGTCGTCGACGATGCTGGTGTCGTAGGGGTTCACCGGCGCGACGTACGGCACTGGTTCGTACGGGTCTTCGTACAGGTCCCAATCGATGGGTGCCTGGACGGGGGCCTGGACGGGGGCGGCGGCCATTGCGCCGGCGGCTGATGCGCCGGTGCCTACGTCGGAAGCAGCGACGGTGGCCTGGACGGGGGCGGCGGCCGATGCGCTGGTGGCCGATGCGCCGGCGGCTACGTCGGCAATGGGCATCTCATGCTTCTCCATCGCCGGGGTTTTTTCTTCGGGGCTTTTTCGACGCGAAGTGGAGAAGATGATGGGACAGAAGAGGCGGTTGCAGTGAGAATGAGATAGTGGGCAAGCGTCGAGAGAGAGAGAGAGAGGGGCTCTATAAAGACGAAGGTGGCATTTGGTGTACCGCAACACGCGTCCGCTATGCACGGCTGCAGCGTGCACCGCGACACGAGGCTAACCCTTCGACGTTTGGTGTACTCAATTCTACCCTCGGGCCTTATTCAGAAATTTTATATGTACTCAGTTTTCCCCTCGAGTACTTAGACTGGCAAGTGCAATATACTCAGTTCTACCCTCCAGTAGCTGGTCAACAGAGAGTCAACAAATGAGATTAACATAGCTAATTGAGTCATTTCATGTGCAAAAAAATCCAAAAAAATAAAAACATAGTGGCACCTACTCATGTAATCTTTCTACGCAACCTTCCACCTTAACAAACATAGATAAATCATGTTTTACCACAAATTGCCACTTCTCATAATCACTAGTAGCTATGAAGATGCATGGTTTTCCACTCAAATCCCTTTGCAAAACATCTTCCCCAAAACATAGTTTGTCTAAATGAGGCCATAATTGTCACACTCATGTATATTTGAATTGTAAATAATTTGAAGTAGCCCAATATGAATTATATTGTACAAAACACGCATTTTTCATTTTGTAATTATTTTGTTTGAATCCCTTAGTCTATTTACTATTTACGTGCCCTTGGTTTTTTAGTACTACTCAGTTTTGCCCTCAAGTGCTGTCACAAATGCTCACAGAAACCCAAACTTATCCTGATTGGTTGAGCAGTTGTCACACGGATCGACTCCACCAACCGTTGATCCACTGATCTAATGGGCAGTATACCCCTATCCGTCTCTTCGTGGCCACCCCTCTCTCTCTCTTCGTGGCCACCCCTCTCTCTCTCTATCGGTGGATCAACGGTTGGTGGAGTCAATCCGTGTGCATTTATGGATTATTTTGCTACGTAACTATAGCGTGCATGTGCTGAATGACCAGGCCATCCGACGGCGCACGCTAGGATCATACGCAGTTCGGACAGGAAGTGTCGTACGCACAGCACTTTTGGTAACTATATTCCCTCTATTATGCATTATTTTCCTTGATTTAAAAATATTAAACTAAAAAGTGGTAAAAAATAGACATACATATTTATCACCCCTCTAACAATTATCAACTATCTTTAGCATTCCTTTTCTTTTAGGGAATTTAGTTTTGGTAATTTGAAATGGCCCAAAAGTGGTATAATTTTGGTAGAAACATGAGACATACTCCCTCCGTTTTAAAATATAAGATGTTTTAGCTTTGTAAAGCAAATATATTTAGACATCTTTTAGTATGTAGGTTCACTCGAATATACATACTAAAACATATCTAGATACATTTGTTTCACAAATCTAAAACATCTTATATTTTGAAACAGAGGGAGTACATATTTATCACCCCTCTAACAATTATCAACTATCTTTAGCATTCCTTTTTTTAGGGAATATAGTTTTGGCAATTTGAAACGGCCCAAAAGTGGTATAATTTTGGTAGAAACATGAGACATACATATTTGGCATATTTGTGGGATTTCGGTGAATGGATTATTTATCACCCCTCTAACAATTATCAACTATCTTTAGCATTCCTTTTCTTTTAGGGAATATAGTTTGGGATATAGTTTTGGTTATTTGAAACATCCCAAAAGTGGTATAATTTTGGTATAAACATGAGACATACATATTTGTGGGATTTCGGTGAATGCATTATTTGTCACCCCTCTAACCATTATCAACTATCTTTAGCATTCCTATATTCCCTAACACTTATTTTTTTGGTAATTTCGGTGAATGCACACACTAACTTTGAAAACAACTACAAGTACATGTAACTGAATAATGGATTTGTAACAAGAGATCCCTTGTAACAACTTCTAGCGCTTGACGAGCAATGATAAGAATCCGATCGCAATTATACAACAAAAAAAACAACCAGCCATCAGATTAGCTTGCTTCTTCAACTCGATCAGCTGCTTTAACTGCTTATTTTTTTTTAGTTCTCCCTTCACTTCCACCAGTTCTGCATTGGGAGCATTAGGCATAATCGGGATGGCCCCTCTCTCCACCGCATTCTCTACAACAAGTACCCCCCCTCCCAAATTGCGCTCCCCAATACCGCCAATTGATTCCTGCAATTTAAGCCTCTGAACGTACACATCGATCCACTCGAAATACCTGCATTTCTTCAGGATCTGAAAACAACAACGTGAACCCTAAATCCCAAATTCGAGGGAATAACAAGAAAATCGATAGAAAACAGAGCAATTGGAGCGAGATCTAACCTTATCCCCCTCTCTATATGGCAAGCTCTCGCATGCAAGGAACTCACGTCCACGGTTGCCGTTGTCGTTCGTCTTACAGATCGACCGCTTCAGAGGCTCTTGGCGTGGGCAGTCAGGGCATCTTGTCAAAGGCACGGGTCCATACTGCGGCCATGAAGAACGGGAGGTCGAAGAGAAACTAGACATCACCCGCCTGCCGGGGAAGGGCTGCCGCTGCCGGAGAAGAAGAACAATGGGGCGCGGGGAAAGAAGGGGGAAGCAATGGCACGGGCACGGGCGCGGGGCTGGCTCGGGCTCCCATTTTGCAACGGGCACCTGGGTAAGCTGTGGGTCCGGCGCGCTAACGTGGACAAGTTGCGGGTCCCACGATGATCTGGATAAGTGGAGGCGTGTCCACTGCGGGGCACCAACGGCGGCCCCACTTGCCGGCACCAACGGCGGCCCCACTTGCCAGCACCAACCAACGGTCAACTTAACGGGATTCCTCCCGTCCGAGC